>JAUTXW010001402.1:0-322500 GCA_030620095.1 Kuschelorhynchus macadamiae
TTGTACTTAAATATTCTCATCACCACTTTCTTTAAAGTTTCGATTAAAATGGATTAATGAAAAAATAGATTTCCAGTTTGAAATTTGTAATAAAGATAAATAATTAAAATAGTAATGTATAAAAATAATTCAAAGTTTAATGTAACACTAATGATGGAAAAGTAATAATTTTTGAATCCGTCATAATAATTGGTATGGTTGGGGGTTATAATTTGTAACTGATTATTTTTAAACTCTAACCTTTCGATCCATTTTGTATCAAAAATAGATCGATTTGGATAATGATACAAAATTTTAAAAAATTTACTTGCATTTTCATCTCCATTTATTTGTTCCATCCAACTAATTGTACTATTGTTAATTCATTCAATTTTCATAAATTTACAATATTTACTTAGAGTGACGTCTGTTTTATCAGAAAAACATATTTCACACTGTGTTACGCTAGGGGGATGATGAACATAAAAAACATTTTGGAAAATAAAATAAAGAAGAATGAACTGCGATCTACTGATAGTCATTGAAACAATTTAATAATTATATTTCAAATTTATTAACATTAAGCAGATACTTTCACCACGAAAGCAAAAGTAGTTGTAAAAAAATAACAATAAAATACTTAATTTAAAGATATGTAAAAGTTTATAAATAAGGATATTAATAATACTATATAAAATGTGTAGTTTGAAGACTTATTTTGAATGGTTACAATTATTCGATTCCTATTTTTCCATAAACAGTTATTTAAATCACAATTCCTAGCAAATTTCTTATGCTCCAAAATAGGATCATCATAACTTAACCAATCAAAAATTTCAATACCACAATAAAAACATTTACAAATATCATTGATTGAAATATAGTAATAGCCAGCTCCAGCCAACACTTCTGGTCTCAATTTTCCTTTCCATTTCTTAAAAGTGGAAAGTCGTTTTTCATATGTTTTAAAATAACTGTTATCAATTTCTTTGTCAAAAGTTTCTAAGCACATTTTGTGAAAGACTATTTTACAAATTTAAATACCTTATAATATCTACATAAATATATCTAAATCTTCATGTTCTGCATTCCATTGATACAAAAGAATATCTTGGTGTCCCCAAACTAATGTATTAAAACTATAGGGAATTTTATACCGCTTATCATCTTCAGAACTCAAAGCCAATTTGTTAATTAATTTGGTGAAAATTGTGTGTTGTCTAGATCGAAAAACATACATTGAACAAAAGGTTTTAGAATGATTTTCAACAACATCTTTATAATGAATAAAATCCAACTGCTTTTTAGTGGCACTTTTCTTAACACCTTTTGCTTTTTTTGTTAAACTATTTTCCGTTTTAATACAATATGCTTTTGCTCCAGTACCAAAGAAAGCAGTAATGGGTTCACCAGCATATTCATCTTTGAATTTTCCTATAACTGACTTTGTAATAGGCATTTCATGAATATTACCAAATTCATAATTAGATGTATCAAATTTGTGAATATTTTTTATCATGTCAGAATAAATATTGGGAGTTGTGACTTCTAAAATGAACGAATCGGTATCGGTGTATAAAAGTGAAATATTTTCTTGATAAAGAGGTTTTAAAAAATTATAAAAGAAATCATACATGACAGTTTTAGATATATCTAATATTGAGAAGCCTACATATATTAGTTTATTGTAAGTAACTTGAATCTTTTGCATTTGAATAGCTACCAAATTTTCAGAAAATATTGTTAAGTCCAATTAAATTCTCAGCACCATCTTTTCTTCTATTTTTTCCCACTCTGTAACAAGTCTTACGTCAATTCTCCTATCAACATTTTCCATAGTGTTGCCATAAATACTATTATTTGCCAACTTGTAAGTATTACGATCAAATTCATTCTTTGAATCATTTTTTAATCTTTAATTCAAGTCTATATATTTTTTCAACCGATCAGATTGAGAAAACTGTAAAACTCTATGAACTTTAGTCAACTTGAGTCCATGTTCCAAACATTATTGTAATAACTGATAGTGAATAACATGTTTTGATTTATCATTTAAATTGGGTATTAATTTTATGCATTTAGAATTTGGCGGTTTAAAGTTTTCAGGACAAAACGGAAAATCGTTATGATAGGAATGTAGACTTGTAGGATATTCTAAATCAACTTCTAAAACATTTCCCTTATTAGATTTTTTAGAAATATTCATAATATAAATCGTTGATTTCTTTATCTGTTAACCAAACAAAATCTCCCGTTGGAACGTGCTGTGACATTGCATAACCATACAAATTTGTTGCATCATATTAAATTATGTATTTAGTTGGCTTTAAAGGATCAAAATTTAAAAGAAATGGATTATTAGCTTCAGATTTTCTACAAATGCAAGAGCTCACACCACCGCGAACGCTTTTTTTGAAAAAGTGTATCATATCTGGATCTGTTAACAATTCTAACTCTATTCCAGTGTAACGCAAACACGCCTCCCAGTATAAACCTGGAAAAGTGTAAAAATGAGCTGGATCGAGCTTATATGTGGATAAACAAGTGCTTCTAAAATTTTCAAAATATCTGCCAAAAGTAAAGTATCAGAGAGTAAGTAAAGGTCGGAGTATTGACCAAGAGATTCACATTTAAAGAATTGCCAAACCTTTACAGCTCTTTGATATTCTGCATCACTGATGTGCTCATCCGTTAAAGTATTATAAAATTGCTCTTTCTGAGGTAAAGTTGTTTCTTCTAATTTTAAATAATCATCAATATAATTGTAAGGAAATACACCTTTTTGGCGAATAAGTTTAAATTTTTCTTCATCATTGAAATTTTTTTTATTTCTTTACATTATTCATCTTTTAAGCTTTCAGAGAGTTTTGATAAAGAATGGGATAGAAACTGAAAAGAATCAATGAACCTTAACGATATATTTTATTCTTAGCCTTTTGGGTCTTTTTATCAAAATAGTTATCCACATGAATAAGCTTTTCAAATGAAATATATTTTTCCTTGTTTTGAGCGATAACTGTTAGTTGTTCTTTGTTTAAGCATAATTTTTTAAGAAATAGATGAGAATCATAATTACGCAAATTATGCAATATAACTGGAATAAAATTAGGTATTCTGTAATTTATGTTGCAGAGTGAATGAGCTGGACCTCTATAAAGACCAGTTATATGACAATGATCTGCAACCCTGTCATTTAAAAGAGGTTTATTACAAATATAACAAACTGTTTCATAGTTATGATAAATTTTGTCCAGTTCGTTCAAAGGAATCATCTTTTTAGGAACCTTTAAAAATTTATTGTATATGTTATACACATCTCTTTCTAAAGAATTTATAAATAATGTATCACAATTTTGACCTCTATATCTTTCAAATTTAGAATAAGTATCGTCGAAGGAACATTTAATGTAATAGGCAAATGAATGTGGAATATGTTCATATTGTTTTAAGGTGTATGAAGTATTAGGATTTTTGTCAACATTGTCATTATTTAAAGGCTTTATAATGCATTTAAAATCTGCATACACCACGAAAGGAACTTTCATTTGTTTATGATAATTTACAAATTTCAAAATATTATCATATGAATAGTTTCCAAACTTATCTTTTATTAATTCTTTAGAAGGTAGGTTAATTCGTAAATGATCACAATCATAGCTATTGTGTTGTAATAAGTTTTCTTCTGTAGGGAAATATTGTAAACAACCGTCGCAAATATATTTTTTTCCGTGATGTTTAGACATTTGTGTAGAAACTAATTTTGATAAATCTTTAATATAGCAATTATGAAAAGTTTTTTCATTGTCATCACTTATTAACAATAAATTGACATGTTGATTTTTTTTATTCGATGAATAATAAAGTGGATCAATTACTTCATACCCCTTTTTAGGATTTATAATTTCTAATCCATATACATTAATAGAAATGTTATTTTTTTCTTCAAAAATCTTAATGTTCTTTAGCAACATTGGAAATTCTATACCTGACATATCCAAAACAGAAGAGTAGTGTGGGTAGGATGAAGTTTCAAAATCCAATCCGCTTGGTTGGTAAAGAGCAGACACAACTGCCCAGGCGAAGCAAAAGTTGTCATCATTCCTAATGTTGATCACAGCTTGACGTCTCTTGATCTCTTGAGGAAGTTCGATAAAAGATGAGGCTCTCAGCGGATTGTGCTTGTTAACATTAATTTCCAAATGAAGTAAATTCATCAAAGCCCATCCTGCAACGTAAAAATTAAAAAATTACTTTTTTTGTTGCTGTTGTAAAATAGAAAGTAAATTCTTTACCTGAATCTCTTTCTGCAAATTCGTCAGCTTTCTGGTCAATAATGGTGCAGATTTGCTCTAAAAGTTCTTTTGTCTGATCTCCCTGGCAAATGACTTGGAACGGCGCATTAAAAGATTTGACATCATAGCTGTCGCTGCTGGGGTTAAAATAGAAACCGAACAGTTCCATATTTAGCTTGATACATTTATGTTTCTGCAGTTCTTGATCTATTAGATGTACAATTTTGTATCCCAAATGTTGAAAATATTCTTTCACATTTATAAAGTTTTGGGGTGAGGAAATCCTATAAGATATTATTCGTTCCCCGAATGCCGACTTAATAATTTCAACACTTTCCTCCAAGCCTATTTTGGAATTGTTCTTGTGCACACTAGATCGAAGATTTCCACCCCATAGACTTTGGTTTATATTTTTGTTGCATTCTTTACAATATTTTACAATATTTGTATAATCTATAAATTAAGAAAAAATATTTTACAAAATAGAAAATGAAAATTAAAATGTTCTTACCTTTAACAAGCTTTGGTTGTTTCAACCAACTAGTGAGTGTTGTGGAATTTCCGCAAACATGTTTTTTAATATGTCGCAATAAATTATCCTTTCTAGTGAAGACTTTATTACATGTTACACACTTATGCATTTTTGAAGTTTTCTAGATAATAATAATAAAATTAATATTGTACATTTTTATTTGGTTATAGTCAAATTTTGAAAAAAGCAATTGCATTTTTGAAGTTTTCTGGATAATAATAATAAAATTAATATTGTGCATTTTTATTTAGTTATAGTCAAATTTTGAAAAAAGCAATAGAAATTAATTGACTTTATGAATCCATTTCTTCAAATGTGTCAACTAATTTGTCGAAGGCCTGTTTAACATATTTCACCGTACTTGCGTCTCCCTGTTTAATTGTGATCAAATCAGTTAAATTTTGAATAGCGAAACCCAGACACTTAAGGTTTGCTACTTGTTTTTTATTTTTTTTATTAATTTTAATTTTTTTCTTAATAATAAATGATGGTTTTGAAATTGAATTTTGCTCAACTGGTGAATTATTAACAGAAATATCCGAAGTTAAATTTGCTTCAATTTGTTTTTCTCGCGAATCAGTGAATTAATAGGAGATATAGCCGACCTTAAATTTTGATCAATTTGTTCTTCTTCCGAATCAGAATTTTCACTAAACAAAAAGGGAGAGCAAATTGGTCTCGGAGAATTAATTGGCGATTTTAATGTTAAATAATTTGGATTAGATTTTTGAAAACAAACAATATCCTCATAGCTAGAATTTTCGAATTGATTTTCGTCAATGTCATTCAGTTCTTCAAGAGTTTGTTTGGTTTTTGTTGTAATTAAGTCCGTTTTGTTGTCAATAATGTCATTAAGATCGTCAAGAGTTTGTTGTTGAGTAGCTGTAAATAAATATTTTTCGTTGTTGTGTTTGTTGGCATTATTCTGAACTTGGCTATTGTAAATAATTTCATTCAAGTCCTGAATAGTGTGTTGTTGACTAGTTGTAAATACGTCTGTTTCATTGTTTTGTTGGTTTGCAAAATTTTGCATTTGAGTACATGTGTATAAGTCAAAGTCATTGTCAATTATTTTGCTACTCGATGCCAAAAAATTGTCCATTATGAAAAAAATCATAATAACAAATAAAATACCAAATAAAAGTGTCACAAATATAAATAAAAATGTCACCAATATAAATAAGAATTAAATTTTGCCAACTAAAAATGTTAGAAATATAAATAAAAATTAAAAAATTACCAAATAGACACAATGAAAACACCAGAAAACTCGCGAGCCGTGCACAGTGTGAATGCAGAAATCAATTGCATTCGTCTCTTCGCTGAGGCGATTTTATATGAAAAATATGTCCTACTTAAAGTTGAACGACAACCACTTTCCCAAGCCAAGCAACAACCTTACCCCCCTGCCTTCCCCCTCCCCTCCCCACGGACCCCAGAATTTTCCCGAGACTCAAATCTCGGCTCCCCAATTACAGGCTACCCTTTTCAAGTTAAATTAGGTTAGGTTAAAAAAAATAAAGGAAAAAAAGGAGAAGGAAGGAAAAAGGAGAAAAAGAAAAAAGGAGAAAGAAGGAAGGGAGAGAAAAAGAAAAAAGAAGAAAGAAGGAAGGGAGAGAAAAAAAAAGGAGAAAGAAGGTAAAGTGACAGGTAAAGGGACAGTGAGAAAAAAAAAAACAACTCAGTTGGATCTGAGAATGATATGACGCAGGTAGTGAAAGTGGTGGTCGATGGGATATATACTTCAGAACAACCACTCGGTGATCATACAGTATCATTCGCTGTAATATCAGTTGTCGATATTATTTATAACCTATAACCAAAATTTTTTTTTTATCAAATATATCTATCTAAATCTAAAGCTCCTAACGATGGCAGAAAATATGCTTGGAAACGCTGACCAAATTGAAGAAAATAATGTGGAGAACGCCGCTCAAATTGAAGAAAGAGAAGAAATTTTTATTAACTTGAAAGGCGATTCCATCAGTTATAAACATTCATTTTTGGACAAATCATCTAGGCTCGTTAGAAGATCATTCTTGTTTAACATCGACATTAATTATATTGAGGAGGAAGAAGAAGAGATGGAGGAAGATGATCAGGAAATTGACGAAGGAGTGGACATGGATGGGCAACTGCTAAATTTAGGAACCGAGGCTGACGTAAAAGTAAGTAAGTTTAGGGCTAGTGAATTATTTAATAATTTTGAAGAAAAAGATGTATGTGTTATACAAAGCTACACTAAAATTGAAAGTCGAAGACTAGGAACATTTGCTATTTGCCTTCCTTGTAGTGCAATTCACATGAGATATTTACGGAGAGGGGAGTCCGATCATGTGAGCTGCCACTACAAAAGAGCTTATGTTGTTAGTGCTTCTGATTTACATTGTGTTATTTGTAGGATACATCTTTTTCTACTAATTCCTGAACATGCTTGCTTTTACTGCAATAAAAATGAAAAAAAAAAGAGATAGAAGATTATGTTGTTAAATATTAATATTAAACATAGTTTGTAAAGGTGATGTGTAGATTATTTCAACAATATTAATTTTAAATATAGGTTATAAACGTAATGGGTAGATAATGTCAAAAATATTAATTTTAAACATAAATTGTAAAGATAATAAGTAGAATACGTCAACAATATTAATTTTAAAAAATGTCAACTGTTTTCAGTGCTATATGCAAAATACTTCTTTTCATTCTAACATCAGACCCTGTATTTTTTTTATTGCAACAAGAACGAAAATTGAAATCTAATCATATGTAAAAATAATGTGTAGATTACGTAAACTGCCACTATAAGCGCTCATATATTAGCATAAAATTTTGTTAACGCTTGTTTCTGTATTCAATTGAGTTTTCTCTTACTTGATGTAAATTATATTAAGATTATTAGTATAATTAAAAAATAATAACTATTAATTTCCACTGTTTATTTTAAAAATGTTAAACCATAACAATTGTTTTGTTATGTTATGTGAAAATTAGTATGTATTAAAAAACTTCTTAGAACATTGTTGTTGATGCAAATTATATTAATATTATTAGTATAATTAAAAAATAATAACTATTAATTTCCACTGTTTATTTTAAAAATGTTAAACCATAACAATTGTTTTGTTATGTAATGTGAAAATTAGTATGTATTAACTTCTTAGAACATTATTGTTTTAATATAGGAAAAGGAAAAAAATATATTAATATATTATTACTAGTATAATTAAAAAATAATAACTTTTAATTTCCACTGTTTATTTTAAAATGTCAAACCATAACAAATTAGTATGTATTAAAACAATTAAAGAATATTGTCGTTTCAATATAGGAAAAGGAAAAACTGTGTGTCAATTATTATATATATTTACATTTACTTTTAACAAATTTATTTGACCAGAGTTTTCACAAACACAAATTATGAAAAATATTATCCTCTTTTTAAAACTAAAACAAAATGATGTCTAATTACATCTATGAAGATTTGTACCAAATAGGAATATCTAGTGCGACATACAGGACAATTGTTTACCATTATAGAACAACAATTTTCATCATTCCATGCTAAATACATTTTAAACAAAAAATGTGGGAACATGTATTTGGTCTACATGAATCATAATATTCGGTTATTTCAAAACAAATAGCACAAAACACTTTTTTCTCTTCACTCTCAGTTTTGTTCTTTTTGTCTTTTAACAGTCACTCGTACCTTAGCATACTAAAATGATCTTGATGCACCTATTTATAAGACTTAAGAATGCAAAATCAAATGTGGGAGGACAAAGAAAAAAATTAAGAATTTGATGCGAATGAGAATAAAAGGGGAGGAAGATAAGAATGAGGGACATGAGAGAGGAAGAGGAGGAGGAGGAGGCGCTCCCCTATTTTAACTACTAACGTAGCCTATCAACAATTTCGTTTACATTATTCCAGTTTACATAGTCTGTATTTGATCTGTTTGTTTTCAAAATTAATCCCTTTCTTGTTGTTTTGGCTCTAGTTGTTCTAAACGGAGGTTTTGGTTTGTTAAATGCTGTAACTAATCTTTGCAAGGTTTTTGTCTTTGTAATCCCCTTTCTTTGTAAATACGGTCCTATTATTGTAACATATTTGTGTGATGTATTTCCTTGAACTTGTTAATTTGATTCAAAATTCCTACGATATACTTTTGTTTTAGCTAGAATGTCATGTAATTATCTAAATCTTCCTTCTTATAACCTTTCGGTTCTTTTTTGAAAAGCAATTCGTATAAATCTGGCGTGCCTGTGTACGTTATTCCTCCCACTTTAATGTCTTTTCCAATAATTTCTACCGGTGTCTGTGTTAAACCAAAAGAAAACTTATCCGTTTCGAGGTCATGAACTATTCCATAATAATGGTCAAATTTATGTTGTGTATCTTTCACACCCTCATCAATATATGATCTGGGTAATTCATGAAAATCTGCTAAGTAATTTTTATATGACGGTGTACCAACATAGGTTTGAATTGTTTTTCTAGTTTGTTCCAATATGTCTGACAATTTTAAATGTATTGTTGTGTCACTAGAAGGATCTGAAGTTTCCGCTATAACAGTTGATGTCAATGGTTGTACTACAGAAGAGGAAGAAGTGATACTACTGTCATCTAAAAATGTTGGTAGTTCTGTGGGGAGTAACGGAGTTTTTCCTGTTTTCTGAATAGTTTTCGTCGGAGTTGATGTTTTATAAAGCTTTGTAGGTGTTTTGAATTCTTCATACTTTGAAACTCTTTCTTCTTTTAAATCGAATGGTTCGGATTTACCAATATTTGAAATTAGCTGTTTAAGAGGTTGTGTTATTGGTCTATAAGTTTGTTCTAATTCAGACTGAGCGGTAGAAGTAGCTAATTTCAAGCTTCGATATTTCTGCTTCACGGCTTGTCTCGATTTTATTAATTCTCTAGCTAAACGTTTATCCATGCTGTACAAGTTTTAAATGAAATAAAACTGCAAATGTTTGACTTTTATAAATATATAAAGGAATCGAATTTACTCCTGTATCTGCTGTGATTTACTTCACAATCTTTGTCAATTACAAGAAAGCCATATGGATCCATCCAACAGTTAGCACAAATATTTTTAAACTAATCAAATGTCATATCCAATATACAGTGGTCGTTATATATATGTTTTAAACTCAAACAGTCTGTTTAAATAAAATTAATAAGTTGGAATTTTCTCGAATTAGACGTTTAAGGATTGAGGAATATCCTAGAAAAATAAAAAAACAATCAGTGTTTCTATGCCTTCCATGCGTGGAATAGTCCCTAATAATAGATTGATTATGACAAGGAATATCGTCAAAAATGATAACGGAATTTGGCTTTATCTCATGAGGTGAAATAATGTTCTCATCGCTATCGTATTCAAAGCATCCAATTTCTTTCATAGGCTTTAACAACTTTCTTAAATATTCATATTTTGGTTGATCTAATGACTTTGAATAAACATAGACATTTTCAAACCTAATTCCATTAGGATGCTCGGGCAGTGTAAGCATAACGTTGGTTTTACCGCTACCACTGCAACCAAATATGAGTCCTCTTTTTGAACCACCGCAAAATAAGTCACCATGCTTTCTCAACTGTTTACTTAAAATTTTTTCGTCATGATTATTTACTGGTTAAGAGAATTTTTGTTTTTCAATTCTCATTCTTAATCACACTAGTAAATATTTTTAGCTGTAAAAGTATTTATACCAAAAAAATGTCAATGTGTTTTTAGTATAAAAAGAACTTCAATGACTGTGGGTCGGCATAAGTTGAAAAAAACTATCAAAAGACGTAATAGAAAAGGCTCTGGTTTAGTAAATAAATTAATTAATAAACTACCGTTCGAAGTTCATATACCAGGATATAATTATTGTGGTCCAGGCAGCAACTTGGAGAAAAGATTAACTAGAGGTGACGTTGGTATAAATCCATTGGATTCCGCTTGTAAAGAACACGATATATCATACTCTCAGACTGAAGATTTATCAAGAAGACACATATCTGACCAAATATTAGAAAAAAAAGCCTAGGATAGGGTAAAAGCTAAGGATTCTTCTATTGGCGAAAAAATTGCAGCTCTAAGTGTTGCAGGAATAATGAAGGGTAAAAGAAAGTTCGGTTTGGGATTTAAAGATAAAAAAGGGGGTAAACTTAAATCGAGAAAAAAACGTATCATTCGAACACCCAAAAAAGTTGGAGGATGTCTACCTCTTTTGTTTCCCGTTCTTGGCGCCCTGGGTGCACTAGGTGGAGGCGCGGCAGGAATTGCTAAGGCAGTAAATGATGCTAAAGCAGCTAAACAGCAACTAGAAGAAATACATAGGCATAATATTGCAATGGAAAATGCTTCTAAAGAAGGCAAAGGATTATATTTTAGACCATATAAAGGAAAAGGACTATTTATTAGACCTTATAAAGGAGGATCAGTCAAAATGAAAGCAATCAGACAAAAAAAAGTCAAAATAAGTTTTCCAAAAAGAGCACTTACGAACAATGATATTCTTAAATATGTACAGCTGTTAAAAATAACTGGCTTTAGAGGTGTTTTTATGCTCGATGAACTTCCAAAAAAAATTAATCTGAAAGAGTGTGGTATTGTAAATTTGGATAAAAAACAAAATAAAGGATCTCATTGGACTGCTTATATTAAAAATAACAAAAATGTAATATATTTTGATAGCTATTGAAATTTAAAACCACCTTTTGAACTTCTCAAATATTTTAATTCGAATGGCAAAGTGGATGTATTTTATACTTGAAAACAAACAAAAATTAAATTCATATAACTGTGATCAACTATCCCTAAAATTTTTTGTTGTAATATCTCATTCATAAATAAACTGCAATGTCCACCACAATTGCCATATCAGGAAACAGTTCTGTTTTGTCTGCTGATTTTAATCCGCCCATATATTTAGAGGATGGAAAACAATATTACCTGGGTTTAGCTGATTTTGAAACGTTTATAACTATTCCCAATATAAAAGAAGGATTTAATAAATTTTATATAGATAATAAAGTAATTGTTATTCCCGACGGAACTTATGACATTACAGATATAGAAACATACATAAGAGAAAGTATAGAAGATTTATTTCCAAATGAAAAATTTTTTTTTCTTTTAAAAGCAAATGTTAACACTCTAAAAACTTTTTTAATGTGTAGTAGAAAAATTGATTTTGCCAAGGAAGATTCGATAGGAAAAATGCAATTTTAATAGCAGGATACTAAAAGCTATGAAAGAGGAAGAATCAAATAATGTTGCAAAAATAACTAAGGTGAATGCTATTTGTATTGATTGTAATATTTGTGTCTGTTCTTACAGTAATGGTAAACCTGTTCATATTATTCACCAGTTTTATCCAACTCTAGCTCCAGGCTATAAAATAGTGGAATCTCCTTTGCCCATTTTGTATTTTCCAGTTAGCGTTAAAGCAATTAACAATATAACCGTTAAAATAGTTGATCAAGGCGGAGAACTTATCAGTTTTAGAGGAGAAACTATAACAGTAAGGTTACATTTACAAGCTAGTGACATATAAAATGGTTGTTAGATATAATAAAGCCCTTGGAATGAGACTTGCACCTACCACTATCAACAAAGTAAAAACTTATAAAAAGAAAAAGACTAAACAACAGTTCAGTATCAAATCCAACACCAACAAGTTAAGACGAGATAATTGTAAATTTCTCACATCTTTGGCTTTCACTGTTTTAAAATAATGAACATATTAAACGTAAACGAAAAGCTTTATGTAAACAATTCCATCCTTAGTTCAAAGCTTCACACATATCAACCATATATTTCTTCAAAATTCAATTACAATGATGAAATAAAGATCCCTATCAGTTTACTTTATATGAAAATGATAAATATGGAAAATTCAGAGAAATCTATGAACTAAACGGAATGGTTTCCGAAAAGAAGGTATAAAATTTTAGTTGAAAATGATACCACTAAAAATGCTTTTAGGATTTTTTGAGGATTACAGAAAAATTATTATGAATATGAAACAGGAATTAGTTCTTATTAGATCAACTGATGATTCAGATGGTGTTATCTTCAAAGAAGATCCGGCACACCCCGTTAGTCCTCCTGACACTCCATTGGTTACTTTCGATAAAATTTATTGGAAAGTTCCTCACATTCTAGTTGGTATGCCACAACAACTTGCTCTATCAAAAATATTAGAATCAAATAAAGATATATTGATAGGATTTAGGGAGCTTGTTGAATATTCTTCTCTAACCGAAACAGCCCGTCACACATGGCCGGTAAAAACAACTAGTAAACTAGAAGCTCCTCGTCATATTGTGATTGGCTTTCAAGAAAACAGAAAAGGGAAAATTGCTTAAGATATGAGTAAATTTGACAATATTACCTTGTCAAATATTAGAGTATTTTTAAATTCTGAAAGATATCCTTATCAAGATTTGTACTTAAATTTCAAAGAAAACAAATTTTCTGCTTTATACGAAATGTTTGCCAACTTTAGACAGTCTTACTATGGTGTTCCAAATGAACCCATTTTTAATCCTGAACAATTCAAAAACATTAGTCCTATTACACATATTGATTGCTCCCATCAAAAAGAAACAATTCAAACGGGATCCGTAGCAATGAGAATTGAATTTCAGACACACAATGCAATTAAAAAAGATACTTCTGCTTATTGCCTTATTTTACATGACAAATTATTTAGCTACAACCCTCTTACTAAAATTGTGAAACAATTATAAACTTTATCCCCACTCTTTTCATACTTCGATTTAATTTAAAGGCATTTTCAAAAGCTTTTAGTTTTAGTCATGACATCAAAACTACAACAACAAAATGAAAAATTTATTTTTAAAATTAATCAACTGAAAGAAGAAATTGCAAATTATTCAAGTAAAATAATTCTCATTAAAAAATTTGCTGCTTTGAAAATATGAGATTGGTTGTGGATATTCAAGGATTCAAGACTGAAAAAAATAAATTTATACCAAAAGAGCTTGCAGCTTTTGATGGTTATGAAATGACTCATTATATTTTTAAAAAGCCTTTTCCAATGGAGTTTCTTTCACCTGATTGTCACAAGCAGGCGGTATGGCTAATGAAAAATCATCATTGTATACATTGGAATAATGGATTTACTCCATTACATCATTTCCCAAAAATAATTGAAACACTTACGAAGAAAGCAGATTTTGTTTTTGTAAAAGGAACCGAAAAAAAGGATTTTATAGAGAAATATTCTAAAAAGCCTGTGATTGAAATAGATGAACAACCAGCGCTAAAGCTAATGGAACCAAAATGCTTCTATCATTCAAAATCACCTTGTATGTATGCTTTGACAAATGTGTTATTTTTATATGACAATTGTTTTATGAATGAATAAAAATATAAAAAAACTTAATTACATTTTTATTTTGCATTAACTAACCATGATTTAATACAATTAATATGATATCTTAAATCTAATTTTCTAAATTCATTTAAAAGTTCATACTGATTTTTATATTTTAAATAATCATTACAAAATTTAGCAGCTAATTTACATTGTTCCATTCGATCTATATTCTTAACGTATGCTGACAAATCTTGTGCCTCTGCGTCTTCTTCGCCTACAATTGATAAATATAGGAAGTATGCAGCAGATATAATAAACTCTTCATACATTTCAGTAACCACTTGCTCCATTGTGAATATTATTAAATTTATTCTTCCTTCTCAATTTCTTGAAGAATAGTATCCTCGTCAATAAATTGCTTCAAGTGTTTTAAATAGAAACCAAAGCCAATATCTTTTAGATCTCGAACAAGTCGAAAAACATTTAATGTTTCAAAGTATTTGTTGCAACAGAGGGCAGCCTTTACGAATTCCGCAGATTGATTATAATAAAAGTCTATCCACTCCGGACCACTTGCCATAGAATATGAGAAATAGGTTTTTGAAAGATTACTAAATTTGTCCTCTAATAATTTAACTGCAATCAGCAACTCAGCCATTTAATTTATTTAACATAATATCTTAAATATTTGGGGGGACGTCTCCTGCGAATAGGATTAACTTTTCTTGATGATACCCGTTTTTTATCTTCGTATAATTGAAACCTCTTTTGGGTTGCAATAATAGCAGGTATAAATTGGCAATCTTCTCCTATAAATTCTAATAGGTGGCTTAATTCTCCTACAAAGTTTGATTTCCCAAATGTACTAAAAAACATAATAAGGCTTATAATTCCTTCTAAATAATCATCACAACAGTCAATTGCTTCCAAATAATCTCGTTTCAGTGGATAAAACAGCTTGGTGTATTCATCTTTCGAAATCACTTCAAAGAAATTGAGATATTTAACTTTTAACTGTCTAATAGATGTAGCTAATTTTTCGCGATTACACATAATTCACTTATTACTTGACACATTTTTTCTTTTTGTTTTATACACAATTAGTGGAAAAATTCAAAAATAATTTTTTACGCAACTCGAGCACAGCTTAGTAAATGTGCCTCAGCATACTAAAATGATCTTGATGCACCTATTTATAAGACTTAAGAGTGCAAAATCAAATGTGGGAGGACAAAGAGAAAAAATTAAAAATATGATGCGAATGAGAATAAAAGGGGAGGAAGATAAGAATGAGGGACATGAGCGAGAGGAAGAGGAGGAGGAGGAGGCGCTCCCCTATTTTAACTACTCACAAGTATGATAAAAATATAGATATCTATGTTGTTCTCATATCATTTATAATAAAATATATTAAGAAACTTTTTTTTTAAATTAATCCCACCAGAAAGGATTCCTAAAATCGTCCTTAAGGCCAATGTGGTGTTAATTAGTGCCGCGTCCAAATATGGTCAAATACTATTTTTATTTTATGATAATTAGGTAGTTATCAATCTATATATAGCAGATCTAGACAAGAGTATATATTTAATATACCAGAAAAAAATATTAGTAAAGCGCTCTAGTCACTCAATTTAATTTTTTGATATTTTAATGTATCTTGCTTCAAGAGGAAAATAAAATAGATGCCAAACAAAGTGGAAGTTACATACACAACCAAAAAAGCATATTGTCCAGAAAGAACCACGATGCGGCCGGCCGATTTCTAAAACAAATTGCAAATGATATTTCAAAATATTCACTTGCATCATTAGTCATGACTAAAGCAAAGAACTAACTAAAATTAATTTTAAAATAAGTAGCCTCATTTTATAATAATTCCAATTAATACTCGTAAAATCGTAGTATTCAATTGAGAAAAATTCCCGGGATACGGCCACATCGAAAGGGGCCGGTGTTAGGTGATATAAGCTACGACGAGCGTTATAGCCGAGGTAATAGCATGGGAAATAGGGGAACGTACTACATACCGCGTGAACCAGTAGATGCAGTAATGCATGTAAGATGATGGAGTCGGCTGACCGAGCCACCGTCTGTACTCTGTGATATATATATATATATATATATATATATATATATATATATATATATATATATTAGAATATCTGTGGACGGTGGCCCGCGGTCTGCTGTTAGTGGCGTTATTTGTATGTTAGTCAAGCAATCATAATAGGGATACCTACCTATTTTGCTATGTCCCCAGGCAATAATAAACTACATTTTGGTTTTGTGCGTTTTTAGGATGTTTGCAAAACTATTTTTGAAATATATTTACTTTTTTAAAAAGAGAATTTTCTCTGTATGTTTTCTAGAATGGCCTGGCCGACCCTGCCACCCCTGACGAGCCGTCACTGCATCTGCTATTGTTAATTTGTATAATATAATATGCTGCCTAGGAGATTCCACATTTTTGATAGTTGTTCTCTTTATACCCCTGACCTCCAAATGTCTCGCTAAAAATTCTCTCTGTGAGTGTAATCCACCAATATTATAAAATAGCTCAAATATTTTCTGGCGTTGTTCGTCGTTTATTTTAAAACACTCTTTTCCACAGTTTTTGAATAGTGTAGGGTTACATCGATCCTTTCTGTACTCGGCAAGAACCATTTTTTTTTGTATTAGGACTAAGATATTCTTTACCTGAAAGAAAAGAGAAATCCTGTAAGAAACAATTAAAATATTTAAAAAACAAAAAACCCGACTACGAAAAAAGTGAAAAAAAGACAAGGTCTATAAATCTATATTTATATACTTTTCTACTATAATATAGTAGATTAACTTGATTGTTAAAAGTAATTGCAGGCGGGGACAAAAAACTTACAAAACGTAGGCACTTCTTCTATTAAAAACCACCACCAAACATTAAAATTTGGTCATGTTTGTTCCTGCCTGCAATAACTTATAACTGGTTTAGTGCAACACCGCATTATTTTAATAACCGACAAAAAATTGTCCGTCCGTCCATCGGCGTCCCTCAAAACCGTAAAATAAATCACTAGATCAGCTTGTATCAGGGTAACAGAGAAAGCAATGGCTACTGGCGACCTAATTTCAAGCCGCAAGACTAGCTTCGGCTACAGTATACGGAAAACAGAAATATTTCATTGTACAAAATTAAACAACTTAGTTCCAGAAATTAGCAACACTTAATTTAGATACTATATCCTTTAAGAATTCATGGAAACGTCTTTGGTATATTTTTTAGTTCCTGTTCTGCTAAAATTTTTATTTTTTCAAATGCACTGTTTAGCCAAAACCTCCTACCGGACTTTTTCAAATTTGTCCTAAGGAATGATTTTTATCTAAATTATAATTTTTTTTGCGCTTACAAAAGAAATGCTTAGTCAAAATAATATTCGTAAAAAACTGTCGGTTTTGTTTTCGCCGGTAAAATGTAAAAATCTAGAAAACACAATTAAGTTGAATAGTCTCTCATAACTCACATTGGCACGAAAACACAAATTAAAAAAAACCTAATATTTTTCTAGTTATTTACAAACAGCTACCTACCTTGATTTCTCAGCTCCTTGGCTATTTTTTGTTTATTTTGCTTCTTTGCTTTAAGATTTCCTTCCCTCTCTATACCATCCATAATAAATGGAAATCTGGAACAGGACCTTCTCGATTAGAGTTTTCTGTGCGAGGTAAATTAGGCAAACCAGTTTTTCTGCCATGGTAGCAGTCTGCAAACTCTTCATTCAAGTGATCATAACATAATAAGATTTCGCAATGCCGACATGCAGCAAACAACTCCTCTCTATATTTACCGACTTCGCAGGTAACTCTGTGGTCGGAATCGGAATCGTCTATTGGCGAGATTGTATTCCTGACAAAGCTGGACTCTTTTTAAGCAATCTATATCTTGAATTTCAGAATCCAATAAGTTACTTTTAACATTCTGGTTAGATTGCGGCTTCTTTAAAATCTAATAACATTCCATATAAAAACCACACTGTATTTAATCAGTAAAAAAGTAAATATTGTTTGAAGAACCTACCTTCAGCGAATTTCACATTAGTTAGGATTATGTATTTTTTTAACGGCAGGTCATCTTCCGAACTAAAACTCAGCTCATTATGTACCAATTTTAAATCATTGTTAGTAGATATTGCGGATTTTTGTAGATTTTGTAGCTTGCATAGCGGGATATCATCTTCAGAATCAAAAACTGCGATCATTAATATTAAGTTCACAAGATTCACTCTGCAATACTTTACCGAAATGCCACCGGCGTTTATACAACTTTTTCTTTTTAACACTACACCCTACTGTGAGAATTTATAGTTTTAAGTTCATTAGAATACACTACGCTCATTGAATTATCCTCCCAACGCACAAGTACATTCATCTTTTACTACCATTGGACAGATATTAAAATTTTTAGGAAGTGCGTACTCTACCGTCGTCGGATATTGTTTGGTGTTTTTAATTCGACCGACGGACATTGTTAAGTAGGTTAGGATCACAGGTTGTGGCAGTTACGCTTTCACTGCTTATATGAAACAGTCGCGTCTTGGGTAGCACGTATAGGCGTATTTGCTTTTCCGCCTATACGTGAAAAATTATTTTACAAGTTTAGAATATATGCCTACTCTCATTAAACCATTCCCGGGAGTACTCGATGAGATATAGTTACGCCACTTCGTCATATCAAAGTTGACTCTAAGAGAACTTAGAAATTGGCATAAACGGAGTTTGCGATTTTTTGCAAGTTACGCCCCTACGTGATAAGGGGGACGATATAATCAATGAAATGAAACGAATTTGCTAAGTGACAAAAGCTTACGTTTCATATCATTTCCCAAATAAATTAGAAAAAATCTAAAAAACAGTCGTATATTTTCTATAATTTTATTGCATATTTTATGTTTAACTAGAATGATAAGTAAAAATATTTTAGTCCTTCCCTTAACCGTGGGTTCATTTATTATTATTTTATCACATTTATTTTGTCTATAGATCAATAAGAAAAAATATTAAACACAAAGGGAAATTAATGATTATTAGGGCATTTTTGTTTTGACACTTATTTATAAGAAAATGTTATTATCAAGTTTCTATTGAATTACAGACTAACAAAACGTAGTAACTTTTAAATGGCTGAAAAGAACCAAGAGGGAACTTTAAAATTAAAGAATTCGAACATGCAAATCATGTTCTAATTTCATAACAAGGCAGAATCAAAATAGATAACAATTGTTTAGTTTACATTATTATCGAAGGTACAAATACAAAGCAAGCACACCGTTTATATTAACATCCGCTTTAGTGCATAGAATTCCTCATATTTACCAAACTAATTCGAAATCGAATTCCATGACAATTTGATGGCGTCAACTATTCTACATAACAATTAGTGATATTTAATTGTCGACATAACTGTCACCTGCATATGATATGCAGTAAATAAACCAAATAACTGCTGCTGAATTTAATGAGCATGGACAGGTCATCCATATGATTGGCAAGCTGAATATGATTTTTGATTTTAGAGTGTTCTCTATTTAACCTTAAACACCTTCTCTTATAATGCAAATAAAATACGGTTAAAAATCACAGAAAGGAATCATTTCATTTATTTTAATGTGTAATATTTTATAATACATATTCGAAGCATAAAACTAAAGTTAATAGTAAGATTACGACACAATTTTGATATGCAACAATGACAGTCCAACTTCTGGACAGTAATTCTTTTTCCAGATAAATCCCGATTTAGTACTAGGAACTCGAAATATAGGTCCCATGTTTTTTGATGAGCTCTTGGATGCAGAACATTATTTGCCATCCCTCTGAAATACAATGGAGTATTTTATTGACAATTTACCCATTGTTTATTATAATCAAGTATATTTCAGCAAGATGGGGCGCTTGCACAATTCCAGAGTAGTTACTAACTACCTGAGAGAAAAATTCGGCGACAATTGGATTAGGTACAAATGGGCCAGTCAGACACCGGCGAGATCGCCTGACCTCACCACGTTAGATTTTTATATTGGGGGTACATTGCTGCTAAGTACAAAATATGCTTAGCTTTACAAATAATATATCACAAGCATTTTATTCATTTTTTATATGTTAAGAACTCAATTTAATATCATAAAATTTAAAAGCCCAGTCCTTCCTTAGTACCTATATTTGATGACCGCAAAACGTTAAATTCACCATTTGCAAAAACAGTTTTGAGCAGTATGATTGCAAATTTGTGTGTATAAATGTATATTGTTTTTTTTTATTCGTATATTGAACAAAACAATAACTCTGAACTAAAGTACCTACTTTAAAAATTGGAAGGTGAATAAAAGAAGGGCAGCTGTAGTGTTTTTTTTATTTCACAGCTACCTTGGATCAGAAATTTAATATTTGTCATTTATCAGCCTAAGCGTTAAAAAGGTAATTGCAGAGTGCAATTGAAAATAGCTCGAAAAGTACTTGATATAGATATAGGGTATTATACACAAAAGTAATTAAAATTGTTTGAAGATTTAAATGTTGAGTAGGTTTATAGGTCGTCCCATTAAAATAAAACGAGAAAATATCGTTTGAAAGTGATTTTTCACTACGTTTCCGGTCAAACAGGAATTATCCTAATTGTCCCAATAGATGTAATGAGTTGCATAACAAACACTATTCACAGTATTAAATTGGAGCTATCTTTATCTGTTTTTCCAAAAAACGGAATTATTCATTGACATTTTTAAAGTTTCATTCGCCATTTTCTCGAAAACTATTAAGAATTGACATAGGGTATGATACATGTTTTATGTTTAGAATTTAGTGTAGAATTCAAAAATAAAGCAATATGCAGGGTGTTCTATCTATTGAAAATACTAAAGTTGATAGCTTTTCCGGTTAAACCAGAAACGGCAGTCAATTGGTTCTAAAGGGAAAATATATAATATATATATATATATATATATATATATATATATATATATATATATATATATATATATATACCGGGTGACCACGAAATTACTAACAAGGATGTAACTATTTTGAGATAAGTACTATTAACAAGAAATTTCATAGTAATATATGCTTGTGAGGTAGATTTTCCCTTTAGAAACAATTGACTGCCGTTTCCATTTTAACCAGAAATGCTATCAACTTTAATATTTTAAATAGAACACCCTGCATATTGCTTTGTTTTTAAATTCTAAACATAAAACATGTATCATACGCTATGTCAGTTCTTAATAGTTTTCGAGAAAATGGCGAATGAAACTTTAAAAATTTCAATGAATAATTCCGTTTTTTGGAAAAACAGATGAAGATAGTTCCAATTTAATACTGTGAATAGTGTTTGTTATGCAACTCATTGCATCCATTGTGACAATTAGGACAATTCCGGTTTACCCGGAAACGTAATGAAAAATCCTTTACTTTAATACTTTAATACTTTAATACTTTTTTTTCTTATGAGACGTGACGTCATTGCTATTTTAAGTTGTTGCTCGTAGGTTATCGTCTACATCACATACAGAAGTAATTGAGATTGACTGATTCGGACCGAATATAATGAAGTTTATTGGCTGTATACCGAATTACAGTGAGTTTATAAGGACGGTGGCGACAATAGGGTTACCAATTTTCGTACATATTGCTGCTAAAATCGTTGTTTACTTCTTGCCTACGGGGTTTCTTATGAGGTTTGTTGTTTTAGTGTATTATTTTATTAGTTTTTGTGATTATTAAAATGAATATTGATTTAAACAATAAGTTCTAAGCCATTGTCCATATGGAGAAATGTGTTTAAGCCTGTTTCACCTGCTTTTTGCTTGTAATTATAAAGTATTTGTGATGAATTTATAAATTACTATGACCGTAAATATCTGAAGTTTAAGTTTATCCAAGAAAAGTTATTAAATATTGCGCATTATTATGTTTTGGTTTTATTTTGCTGTACAAGACAATACTGTTTCATGTTTTAGTGTATGTTTTACTTTATTCGGCACCCCAATTTGAGGTAGCAGCTCTTAAATATTAGCATAAAAGAAACTTTATTTTGTAGGCCCTCTTCAGTACATACTACATTACTTAATTCACTTGGGAGACAACTGTCATTAATCACTTGCACAAACATTATTATATGTTAAAAATCTAAATGAAAAAGTAGGTTTTTCATTAGTTCGTTTCAATAGTTCGTATGGATTATTAGAATAAAGCATTAACACATCCATACATTTAGAACTCACGCTGATAGAGGTTGCCAGTGTAAATTTTCTCTGCGGTATATTACACTTTGTTGACTGAAATGAATAATAATTTAATTAATTAACCATTTAGCTGATCCAATTTTCTTATATCAATGTGTTAAAGTAGATTAATTCAGTCATATTTGGCGAAAAACTAATGATAATATATGTGCGCCCATTTAAACCTTTAGAAATTTTGCATCAATATGGCAGGTGGGCTTCTATTGTCTTATAAAGTCACTGTAGACCGAATTTCGTACCAGCGTTCCCTATCTACGGAACCTTAAGTACAAGAGATAATAGTTTCCTTGTAGTAAATAATTACTGTAATTCTCAATTCTAAATTGCAACCGAAGAATAAAGGCTGGTAATAGCCAGTTTGAGGTAACATGAGACGATAACTTTCTACTCTGCAAGGACTCGTTTTGCTTTATAGTAATACCTTATAGGAATATATTTGGACGTAATGGAGTAGTCGTTGCAAGGTTCAGAAAGGTTCTGATACTTGTAATTAGTTGTAATTTAGTAAACAGATTAGAATCAGTAACTTTGAAAAATTACTATTATGTCACTGAAAAGAAATGACGACCTTGGAGTCAATTTCGTAAGTAGTTGCTTGGCAGTAGTAATTATATAATTACTTGTACCGAAGTCTAGTCTAAATCGGCTACTCCTACTCAACCAAAAATTCACCACGGCCAACCCCCAATATGTTTTGGTAGCTGATATTTTATTAATACAATAGATGACCCTATTATAAACAAGTGGATCGCGCGTGACCCAACAGGCCAAGCGTCAACGCATATTATAATTTACCTTTACACTGACATTGCATATTTAGCAAATAAGAACGAAATTAAATTAAAATTTGTTCATGTTAAATAATTTAAATTAATTTGAAATATAATTGTAGTTTTATAGCGTTATAACTATAACATCCCTGGAACATTGCAGTCCTATGATCCAGCATAGTAAGTTGCTTCTTGGAATAAATTTTTATTTCAAATTTTTGATGAAATAAGGAGTTTATGTAAGAAATTACCAAGATAGTGAGTAAACCTGTTACATCATTTACGTTCTTTTATTTTTAGCAAAATGATCAAACTTTCTTATTCCATTTTTTATTCGAATTTTATATTTTATATTTTCTGTACCACATCTCTCTCTTCAATTCCAAAAAACATGGCATATAGTTAAAATCGCAATAGAAGTAATGAAAAAGAACGAGACTATCACAAAGTATTTTTTTAAATTCTGGAAAATGGCCATTATTGAAAATAAATGTTTAAAAACAAAAGGCTTTTTTATTGATCTTTTTACGTGTTTATATAAACTCTCGACTCGATGAGAGTCTACTATCTCCTTGCGAAGATTCAAAAAAGTTTGTTCGTCGGCCTAGTGTCAAACTGTACTTTTGGTACATTTTTACTTTTCTATAGCTAGATCTTGAAAACCCTTTTAGGCAAATTTTTGAAATCGTTACGTTTTGGAGCATACTTGAGACTCTCGAACAGTATCAAATGCATCTTCGTATGATTTTCGGTTTTCTGTCTATTAATAAAAAAAAACTTTTTTTTCGATGTTTTTAGAATTGCCCTTCATACACGAAAACTGTGGAAAAAATTGAAATAACGATTTGAAATTTTTAGAAAATATTCCTTTTTACGTTGCCATGATGCCTATTAAAAATAAGTGCGATCGAAGTTGGGGAATTATTTTTTTTTAAGTTGTGAACTTTAAAAAATGCAAAAAATGTAGTAACTTTGGAGGCATTTTGCATGACCGAAACCTCATCTATTTATTCAAGGTAAGACAAAGGTTCGAGAGAAAAATTTAATGTAAGTATTCGAAATAAATATAGGGTACCTATACCAGAAATGACAAAAAATTTGAAAACAGTGTTTAGGAAAGAGAAAAGTTTACTGCCTCAAGAAGTACCTCCAAAGTATTAAAAAACCATATCGAAAAAACTATCCTATAATTTATACAGGACAAAATTAGTTTTTTGTTATGTTCTCGACTAGTGTTCACGCCCAGTCCTATATCATCTAAACGATTTATTCTAAGCGAACCTAGTAAAAATACTGAATAAAGGCCTTTGTGTTCTCTAGAAATTGGTAACACATTCAGCCCGATCAGTGAAGAGGCTATTTTTTGAGAAATTTTTAAACTATTGATTGCACAGGTTGGCTTTTAGTCTTCGTAGGAGAGTATCAGTATCACCTGGGGTAATAACGAATAGGCAGAACGAAAGCTCCATATTTTTGCTACAAGTTTTTGTGCCAGGACGAGCAACTAGGTAAAATCATCAATTAGAATTGATTTTGCGATCAGATACGGCATGGGTGTAGCCGCTGTCAAAACTAATGAGTAGTAATGAATATATCTTTAGGAAAATTTAATCTGACTTTAGGGCCTCAAAAACGATTTTTTGGATATATATGAGTCTGGCAGGCTGAAATATCGGTAGTTTTGAAGACATAGCCATAATTTGGAAAGTAATAGTTTACTCAGCTTTGCA
Organism: Kuschelorhynchus macadamiae; assembly: GCA_030620095.1. Taxonomy (NCBI): domain Eukaryota; kingdom Metazoa; phylum Arthropoda; class Insecta; order Coleoptera; family Curculionidae; genus Kuschelorhynchus; species Kuschelorhynchus macadamiae. The sequence goes on from JAUTXW010001402.1 coordinate 24,924, forward strand.
AGACCTCCTTAAAAAAATTTGCTATCGAAAAGCTAAATGCCGATATTGTATCAACTGGCAGTACTGAATTTCAGGGTACGCGTTTTCTAATAGACTGAGAATGAATCGCTATGGGTACAGATGCATTTTACCATAGCTTATCTAGATATACCAGAATATCTGGCTTGCCGACTTTCGAATTCCGTGCTGCTACGCGGTATACCAGACAGTTAGATAATTTTCATGGTTCATTAAGGCTCATACATACGGAGTCTAATAGTACTACAGTACTGTGGCTTTTATTTATACTGGGCGGGTAAGTAGAAATAAAGCATATATAGGGGTAGTATAAACCATTGAAAGCGCTAAAAAATTCGAAAAACATAAGAGAGTTTTCTCGAAATTTTAGAGCTTTTAGGTTACGAAAAACAAATCTTTGAAAAAAAGTATATCTGTACCTCGGTCCGTTTGGATGTGTGCATGTAAACAAAATTTGGACCAACAATAACTTGACAACGTCGAAACCGATTCGTTTCAAATTTGCTTCAAAAATAGACTAGGTTAGTGTCTCAGGGAAATAGATTTTGAGTGTTATGGGTGTAAATCTTTGATTTTTTTAATGGGTATAAAAGCGTAAAAAATCATATTTTGAGAACGCAAAACAGATAATAGTTTTTTTCTTTGGAAATCTCGGTTTAACAGCTGTAGTTTCTTTTTTTCTTGTGAAACATTCCGTTATAAGACATCAATTTAGGTTTGGGTAATAAGAAAATATTTGCTTCAATCAATTTAAAGTTAGATAATTTTATTCAGTTGCAAAAAACCAAAAAATATTTTTATTTATCATTTTACACGTAATAAAAAACACTTTTAAAAAGGGTATTTCATGTAGTTTTTAGTGCCTAAAATATAATAATAATAATATAATATAATAATAATATTTCTTTATTGCCAGCAAGATTACAAAATATGTAAAAAAAGCAAAAGTCAAATAGGTACACAAAACATAATTCTAGAAAGATTAGATTTAGATCTAAAAATTATAAAAGTACTAAAATAATAAAACATCAAAATGTGAGATCATTAAAAAAAAATTTTTTAAAAATCTTTAAAATGCCTTAAAATTTATAGAGACGCTACACGTTAAAGACACATTAAAACTCAAAATGAACGAATAAAAACATTTACTTTTAGCAAACATGGTGGCTGCTGCCTTTTTGAATCCCTCAATTCCCCCAACATTTCTGATACTCAGGTAGCAACAGCTCGTATGCCTTAATACCTCGATAGTAAAGTCCCTTCTTGAAAAAGGTAGAGTTATGGCGAGGAATGCGAAGATCATTTCTTCCCCTGGTGGCCATAGTCATACCGTCTGCATACCGATCTTCGTTCGTCAAGAACAGAGACAAGTTCTTTCTAACAAAAGTGACTAGCGCAATGAAATACAGGCTAGGTACAGTTAGGATTCCAAGTTGGATACAGGATGGTCTGCAGGATATTCGTGAATGTAGATGAAGCATGCATCTTATTACTCTTTTCTGAGTTTTAAATATGTCCATATAAGATCCAGATAAAAGTTGAATGCTATGAGGAGACATAATATCTCGAAGTCTGCGAATTACTGCACAAGCACTATTCAACTTAGATTGAAGTTTTAGAATGTGTTGTTCCCAGCCGATATTAGAATCGATATGGACACGTTTTTCGTTTACATACAATTATTCAAAAATGAGCCTGTTCCTGCTCAATAAGATGAGACCCGTTTTGCTGTTATTTAGTCGAAGGTGGTTCCTCTCGCACGAAGCCATCCGAGCCACTACATCCGAACAACCAACTGACAAACTAGGGCAATCCAACCTTGAGACAACAACTGAAGTATCATCTGCAAATTGGCAGACAAGTCCACCCTCCAGAACATCAGGTGGGTCATTCACATATAGCAGGAACAGCAGAGGCCCCAAAATGGAGCCCTGCCGAACGCCCTTCCGAATCAATGTCTGACCCGAGAAGTATTTTTGTCCATCATGGGTAATGGACACAGACTGCAATCTGTTTCCTAAATAAGACGTAATGAGCCTGTAGGCTAAGCATCTCACCCCACATCTCTCCAACTTGGTCAGCAAAAGACAATGATCGATAGTGTCAAAGGCCTTTGACAGATCAAACTACAGGCCTGGAACTGCTTCTCTATTGTCCAGTCGTTCGAAAATTTCTGTAACTGTCTGAAATATGGCCATTTCAGTAGACTTGCCAGGTAAGAAACCGAACTGATTATTCTTAAGAACATTACATTGAATAGTAAACTTCAGAAGACGATTGTATATTACCCTCTCAAAAACCTTAGACACCGATGACAGGAGAGACACCGGCCTGTAGTTCGCTGAAGAGTGCACATCACCCTTTATATAAATAGGAACCACTTTGGCAATCTTTAATGAATCTGGAAAAATTCCCATTTCAAGACAGTTATTAATAATGAAAGTTAATGGTACAGAAATCATTTGCATAATGTGCTTTAGAAGAAATAGTGGGAATTCATCAATTTCAGAAGAATATTTATTTGGCAAAGCCATAATGATTCGAAAAATTTTATTGTAATCTATAGGCTCTAAAAACAGAGTATTTGGAATTATAAAATTTAAATTGTAATTATTATCATTGAAGATTGCAGCATCTGAGAGATCAAACTGACTCTCAAAAATATGCAAAACACTCCCAGGATCGACAATCATATCATTATCTTCATTGCGTAATGTAATATTTTTAAGACTAGTATCTCTATTGCATTCCCTATTAAAGATATTCCACATTGTTTTATTTTTATTTCCGGAATTACTTATTTTATTATCATTTAGCCCTATCCTAAAATCAGACAAAAACTTTTAATAATTCTTTTTTTCAGCCTTATATTATTGATTTAAAAAGATTTGCATTTCTTGTTTGTTTATATAATATATAGAGATTTTTGACATGACTAGCATAGTTTTTTATTTCAAGGATTACCCAACAAGGTTTGTTTTTTATTCGACTGTTGCAAATTGGAAATGAAATATTAAAGTAGTAGTTTAAAATATTTTTAAATATGTTATACTGGTCATTAGGATCCATCTGGTCATAAACATATCCCCAATCCTCATTACTCAAATACGCTTGAAAATTTAATATGTTGGTATGGGTATAGAACCTCTTTTTTATAAAAACGGGCTTGTCTTTAATGCCTGTAATTTGAATATTAATTTTCTGTCCAAAATGATCAGAAATATTGGTAAATATAGTATGAAAAACCAACTGAGATTTTGGAATGTTACTAAGAATGTTATTAATTCTAGTGTTTGTGAAATTACCCACCCTGGTTGCTCCCGTAGCGTGGGGAGTCAAGCTGTAACTAGATGTTAGGTGTAAGAATGCGCAAAGAGCTGGACTTTCCTCAGCAAAGTTGATATAAAATCAGGAATCTATTTGGTTTCCATACCTCATCCAAAATAACATTGAGTAAATTAAAGAATCCATCAACGTCAGCCTGAGGTGCTCTGTAAATACTTAACACTATACAATTAAAACCCTTTATATTTACAAATTCAATAAAAGAAAATTCAAAAATTTTATTAACTGGTAAAACACTTGATGAAATAGTTCGGCTCCCATAACCTTGTTTCGCAAATATGGCAGTTCCACCTCCTCAGATACCCTCTCTGGATGAATAGCTAGTTGGTAGCTTTTTAGATTTATACTCTCAATGTCGTTGTTTTGCATCCACTGCTCAGAAATACAAAATATATCAGGCATTTCCTGAGCAAGAAGTACATCCAGCTCCAATATTTTGCTATTTAGGCTCCTCACATTTAAATGAGCAACACTCACTTGGCTAGAAATGTTTGTTAAATCTACCTCACCTAGGTCTCGGAGTTCGCCGATACTTGGTTTATCCTCGCCCGATGACGCTGAAGGTTGAGAAAATGGTTCAGCCTAACACCATTTGGCAAGGCCGGGTCCATAACTTGGTTTGGGTACTCCCAGTTTAACAGAACTCATCAAGTTATTTCTGGTTCTCATCTTCTCACATGTACAATTTTTTTCAAAATCGTGATTCTTTAAACATTCAATGATATTTGCTGGCTCGGTATTTTTTGATAAACCTCAGATAAATACCCAGTGCATCTTCTGAACCACTTGTAGTGAACTCTCATTTTCGTTGGTACCCTTTAAAGGCGCAGGGCGGTTTACTCGATCTTTTTCAAGAACTTTTTTATTTCTTTTTCTGTTTACAACTGTCCAATGATTTTCACTATTTTCAGCTTCTTTGGGGTTAGTTTGCATTTGAATCGTCTCTTCTTCAAATACCTCTGCAGAATTGGCACCGACACACTTGTCCGTGACAGCAAGACACATTTTACGTAATTTGCGACACCACTTTTGCAATATTTGCACTTATTTTCGGTAGCCGTACTTCCCGATGATACACCGTCGGCGGCCATCTTATATAAAAATGTTTATGTACAGTTTTCGTAGATTTATGTGACCTCTAGAAAAATAGAAAAAATCGTTTTTCTCTTGCGACTTTTGAATTGTTATTATTTTAATTCAGTTTTCATAATGCCATGTAACTTTTAATATCGTAATTTATTTGGAAAAATATGTTGACAGTTGCCAAAAAAAAATGTTTATCATTGTAACTTTTGAACTGCTTAAACGTTTTAAATACATCATTCACAGGTTTATGTAACGTCTAGGTTACTCTAATAATACTAATAAAAACTCTAATAAAAAAAACATATTTTAAAAGCGTTTAAACAACTGCCTTTTCCGTACCTCCTAAACTACTTAAAAATTTTTAATATCGATTTCACAGTTCAATGTAACTTTTAGCCGCATAGTTTATTTGAAAATACTATCTTGACATCTTTCAAAAAACAGTTTTTAGAAAAATCCTAAACACAATAAAATTTTTAAATACGGTTATTCCAGTTCCATGTAAATTTTAATAGCGTAATTTATTTGAGAAAAACGTTTTGACTTGTGTCAAGAAAACTGTTCCCGCAACTTTTAAACTGCTTAAAGATTTTTAAATACTGTTTTCACAATTCCATATAATTTTAGGTGGCGTAATTTGAAAAAAAAGTATATTGACATCTGTCTAAAAAAAAGTTTTACTCTGTAACTTTTGAACTGTTTAAAATTTTTAAATACTTGTTTTACCGTTACATTTTAGTATTGCTATTTATTAAAAATATATTTTTACTGTTGTCAAAATAATAAATATCGGATAATATCGAAAGTTTATAATCAAATCATAGCCGTACGGTTATTGTCTACAAACAATATAAAAAAAAAATAAACTAAACGTCACAACCTGACATTTAGCTTGTTTAAATTGGAGGTCTTCGTCCAAAATTACACTCACATTTTTAGCCGACTCCACGTATGAAAGAGTAACGCTCCCTAACAATTTGTCTATTTACTTTATTTAAGATACACAGAAGTTTTTTCGAAATTTGGTTTTATCCTTTATGTTTCAAAAGGAGATCTTAAGATTTCTAGATCGAAATTAATATAGTCTACTGCTTCTGCAGAATTAGTAACTTCAAAGCTTCAATAAAGTTGAGCGTCATCAGCATACGCAGTCGACGGACAAAATTTAGATGAGGTTATAATATCTGAAGTATACAGAATAACCAATAAAGAAGATAATATAGAGCCTTGTGGCACACCAGAAAGAATGTCAATCGTCTTTAAGCAAACATTATCCACTAGAACATTCTGAGAGTGATTGCTCAGAAATGGCAATATAAGAGTGACTGATTCGCCAAAAAATCCATATTAGTGTAATTTACAACACAGCAGTCTATAATGGAGCATGTAAAATGCTTTTGAAAAATCTAGAAGTACCAGTAAGCTTGCGTAACCTTTATCTGGGCTCAAGTGACGCTATCTGTAACCGAGGATGTTAATAATTCTTAGGGCAGCAAAAGTTTTAGGATTATTATTTGCTAGTGGTTTGCCAATGGAAACCTTCCAAGCATCTGGAAAATATTTTTGTTTAATGCAAATGAGTTAATTGTTGGTGTATATATTTATATATATATATATATATATATATATATATATATATATCACAGTAGCGATGTACAAAGAGGATTATATTAGTCAAAGCCTCACAATATTGTATGATAACAAATATTATAAACTGTTAAATAATAATCCTACTAACACCCTACAAGGCAAAGCCAATAAGTTAGTGAAAGGATTAAAGAACAAAGGCCTCATTGATCAAAAAAGTGCAAAGAAAATGGCTTAATATAATTCAGTCTCTCCTAGATTTTACACCTTGCCAATAATACATAAGCCTACCTTATCAATGAGACCTATTGTTTCTTCTATCAAAAGCGCAAATAAAAGTTTAGCTGAATATATCACTAACATACAGACAGTTGCCTATAACACCGAATACCTTTAATATCAGACTTTTTTCGTTCCGCGAGTTTATAAACAATTACCAACTTCCTAACAATTATAGGTTAGTTAATTATGATGTAGTATCATTTTTTACAAATCTACCTTTAGAAGTATTTATTCAAAGTCTCAGAAATTTACTTAATATTTATTTTTGAATATAATTTATATATATATATATATATATATATATATATATATATATATGATTACTTTTTATTTTCTTGGGTTAGGGTCCTCGTGAATTAAATTAACACATTTCGTTTGACAGAACTCATGATACAAAGTTTTGACGTTTCGATCAACTTGGTGATCTTCATCAGAATACAATTTTTGGTCTATAAAGAAATTTATAAAAATCAGGAGATAGACTAGAAAAACAATTCGATGTCTTACCTCATTAAAACCAAAATCCGAAGATTATGTCAATATAAGACAATACAACATTTTTAAAAATTCTACACTAAGTTTGTATATATATAAACTAACAAACACGAAAACGACTACTGACTTATTTTACCATGTTCTGAAAGAGAGAAATTTATATCTATTAAGGGGTTCAACTCAGTTTCTTAATTTATGATTTTAATTTATGTATTACTTAATAAGATTATGATATATTTTACTGAGTTGTTTTGTATCGGTTTTTGCATTTATAGAGTGTTTATTTTTTTGTATCTCTATCATTTCGTGGAATTCTCTTCTTTTTTGATGGTGCTCGGATTTTAAAATTTTAACATTGTCAAAATCGAAAGAATGTTTGCTTTCACTAGTATGTCTTGTTAATGCCGTCGTGTTCTTTTTGTCATATTTGTGTCCTTGTATTCTATTTTTTAAGTACTGACTGGTCTGTCCAATGTATACACCATTGCAATCCTTACAAGGGATCTCATATACTATATGTGTTTTTTAAATACAGGGTCATAACCTCCTAAAGAACAACTTCAGTAAACTAAAATCAAAAACTGCAGAAGAAAAAAATTTAACAAACATAAAAATATAAAAAAAGCACTAAAGAAAACTTTATATCATATATCTCTCTTTTCCGTTTATGAGATGCAGTTTTTAAAATTCTTACACTAAACACAAAAATCAAACAAACCATAACTTCAATTTTTCCAAGGTTGATGTCAATTTTTGATATTTTACGTCAAAAATAATATTTGCAGGTCAATTTTTCTTATACGGAAGCTTTTATTGTTTCAGTTGGGTATGTCTCTTTGTAGACAAAGACCCATTTTTCAGATATTTTTCATCCCGTAAATTTTTACAGGGACATCAAATGCATTATAATTTCTCTTAATTTGCCGCTTGAAGTTTTGGGTGTAATATTCAAAAATCATTATTTAGTTTATTCTACTTTTTTAGTTTATATTTACCTGTACTACATTTGTTTTTATTCACTTACTAATGTAATATTATTCTAAATTATGAATATTTTATACGAGTTAATATTAAACATTTTATTTTTGATTACATGTTTGTAAATATTCTGTTGGGTAAATGATATATTCGTTTTTATCCCCTCTGACCAACATAAATAAAATTGCAAATGTTGTTTGCAATAACTGATATCCAAAAAATACATTGTAAATAGTATTTACCCTTTTACATGCTAAATAATAATTTAGATATTGCTTTAATATTAATCTATATTTTAATATATTCTATATATTTTCAGGTTTTGAAAATTCTGAAAAACACGTTATCCTATTATAGTTTGTTTGTATGACAAGGAAATTAAAAGATAAAGATATATAGAATTATGAACCTAATTACTTAGTAGAATGTGCTGTGTGCGGATACTATCTATATATATATATATATATATATATATATATATATATATATATATATATATATATATATATATATATATATATATATATATTATCCTATTGTTTTTATATAATACTCACTTAAACATGCCATTTCACAAAATAACTAATTTAATAAAAATAAACACAAAATTAAGCAAAGCGCTATTCAGCATGAGCGTATATAGGGGAATAATCTATTGTTCGATAGTCAGCGACATCCTGAATCACCGAGTTGCGTAACTCTTTCGTTTCTAATTTGGGTAATCTTAGCACAAACCTCTCCCTGGATGTTTTTCAGATACATGTAATTGTTTTGATCTAATCGTCATTTTGTTCTAATAATGTCGCCGTTTCTGGTTACTCAGCTTCATCATCACAAAAATGCAGTTTCTCAAATTAGTACAAACAATTTTTACCTTTAGTCAATACAAATTCAAAGAATAGCAAGAATTTCAACGTTTAAAAAATAAAATGTAAAGCGCAACAAGCTTTCAACTTTTAAGCAAGAAAATGTAAATAAATAAATACATACTCATACCATAACTATTAAAGAACTGACCTTCATTCGACTTCCATTAACTTAAGAAGTTCTGCCGTATCTATTAAAAGTGACCAATCACTAGGCCAAATCCTAAATTATTCTTTTATTGCCTTAGTAACAACTTTTCAGTTCTTCTAATTTCAAAGCGATCTTCAAGAGTATTACTGATATTTCATGTGGTCTTGGAACTGAAACCTTAATCTTATAATTTATAGTGTCGTGGGGGTTTTTTGATTGGTTTTGAGGCTAGTTTGAACAGAGGCGGCGCGATTATTGCAAACTCTATTGCGGACTAATTGTAGGTTACGTATAGGTTGTAAAATAAGGCTTAGATTATATTTAACACAAGTCGGATTTTCTAAAAATGACACGACCATTCTCACCTCACTTTTGTCGCAACTCGAATAAGGTTCATTATTGGTCAGATATAGGATTCCACTTCTCCGTTTGATATGTGGTCATCCGAAGTCGTGAAGTGGTGCTCAATACCCAAAGAATCTAAGTATTCGGTAAGTCTTAAGTCCGTTATGATTTTACTATACATATATGGTATAATGGTCTTAACACAATCTGCGTGAAGAACTTGCATAGACTCAATATTCTTGACAAATTCTTGCAAAGCTCCTGCTCGGGTTTTTCCCACATACAGTCTAATATAACTCTTTACGTATTGGGCTAAGTATGGAAACCAAAACTGCCCTTGGATAGATTTAAGAGGTTTGCTACTTCCAACGTGCCAGTGCTCATCGTGAAAAATTTTCCACAAGACTGCGACTTAAAAAGTCTAGATGAGGTAAAGAACTTCCTCTGCGATAAACAACATTTAAAGGAAAGCCCTGGATGTAGGTCTACCAGCGAGCAGTACGAGGTAGAATATCCTTACTTGTAGCAGTTGGTTTAATAGCATTATAGGAAGTGTTTAAGGAAGTTCAACACTAAAAGTGCTTCCAACTTACAAGATAATTTTTCGATCCTTGTAGCGTGCTCATTATAGTATCCTATAACTTTGATGTTTCCCTCAAGCTTTCACAATAGAACTCCTCAATATCCGTCAATGCATTTAGTTAGTTAGTTAGCTTAAGGATCGAGGAGACAAAACAGGGGTTTAGATATTTTCCTGAAAAAAGTTTTTCAAGTTCTAAGTTTGTGAAAATCAAAACCGAGTGTTTTTATCTAATAATAATTATTATAGATTTTCATCAAATAAGAGCCGAAACCATCACGATTTCTAGGTAAACCAGTGCTACAGTATTTCTTAGATCTCCCAATGTTTTATTTATCACTCCTTGAAAAGCAGCTGAAGCATGTACCGGTCCAAAAAGCATGCGGAGATACTAGTAATGCCCATTGGGTGTAATAAAGGTATGTTCCTTATTTGACGTATCTCATCGACCCAAGGTAAGGACTTGTTTATTTTTTCATTGTAACTTTTTGTTATATTTAACCGGGAAAGCAAACTCGACTAAACATATTTTCTGTTTCTCTTTGAAGATAATTACTAGATCGGAAATTTTACTAGGTATCGTTCTATCAGTAAGTTTTCGGATCCAGTATAACCTGATACGTTCATCATTGTATGTTTGTGGCGGCTCATACTGGTAGTAGGGAACAGTGTTTGTCAGTCCCATATATTTTTACCTAGGTTTCTGGTGGATAATCCTACCAACCCTATCAATCGCCAACAACGAACATCCTACTGTTATGTGGTCCAGCTATTCATCATGGACATACCACAACAGGCATTTTATCGTGCCTATCAGGAACTTTAAAATTAGCCTACAGTAAACCCTTGTCGCATTGACTTGATCTTGGATCCTTGACAATAATTCCTGTGTTTCAAAACAGGCTTTCATAACGTAAGTATGAGGTAGAAACCGATTGATATCTATGGCTTCATGTTATTCAGTGTTGCATATTTATTAGCCGATATCACGGCTTATTGTGTCTGATATTGACGTCGGGAATTCCTTGTCCTTCTGGTTTCCGATGTAAGTGGAATCTTTCTAAGGCTTACTTCAGGTGATGAGCCCTATGCTTTTGGAATTAATTTTTTGTGCTTGGGACTATGCCGAAGCTGTAGGAGATTGCGAAGCTTGCACAAATACGTGTTGCAGGTAAGTATATGTATAAAGCGTTCTATTTAGCTGTTGTGTGGTCAATTCCTCTGCTCTGAAAATAGCCTTCTCTTCCTCGTTCAAGCTCTCGACAAAGCTCTAGTCACGGTTAACTTGACAACCTTTCCCAATCTCGTTGATTTTGCATTTGTCTAATCCTAAATTAATGCGGATATCACTGCTGAAGCGGTCCACACAGCTTAATAGTTTAATCATGTTTAAATGATATGACGTATAGTTTCAAGTCATCTTTGTACCACAGATGACTTTTTGGTCGTTTGGATTGAGGCAGTAAATATCTCTTTTCTAGCTTATTATAAGACAATAAGCGGTTTCAAAGCTAGACAAAAACAAGGGTAAACTTGATATACCATTGTATCATTGCATGTTTAACAACCAAGGGTGTGAGACGCTGTTGGAAGTCTTTTAGTATTCAATGAAATGCATATAGAGCGAACCTTTAAAATAGTTACCGTGTAATATGAATACGAAATCAATGGCGAGTTGTTCCTTTGAGCAGTTTATTGGATTCCAGATGGTGATAGGTTTCGTTCGACAGCATATTATATAAACTAGGAAACACGTGATAGTGGTATTTAACAGGATTCTCCAAACTGTCGGCGGCTTTAGGCAGCAAGTAAGTAATTCCACTTATCATAAACACAAACTTACTATTATTATTATTATTATTATTTTTTGTTGTCTCACAGTATTCCTGTGGTTGTATTATATACTCATGGGATTATACGAAGTCAGTACAAATAAAAATGAAGAGGAAAAAAACAACTATTGTGTATTAAGAAATGATCTAACGATGCTACATGTTTTCAAAATGACCGATTTCTGGATGTTCCTGTGAATGTCTGTATTAAGTCCTAATTGAGCCAAATGAGGTGTAAACGTTGTTGGGGCGAGGCCTGTTACTGATATGACGAGAGGAACAATAATGACTCTTCTTCCACAGTCTTTTTATTTCCATTGCCAAGTCGGTGTATTTGGCGATCTTCTCACTGTATTTCGCTTGGATGTTCTCGTCGTTGGGGACAGCCATGTCAATTAATTAAGTGATCTTTTCTTTTTTGGATTGAAAGGTCATATCGGGTCTGTTTGCGGGGATTGTTTTATCTGTGTGGATGTCAGTGCCCCAATAGAGCTCGTAGTCTTCGTTTTCAAGTATGGATGTTGGTGTATAATGGTAGTAAAGGTTTGTGTTCTCCGTTAGTTTGTATGTTGTGGCTAACGCTTGATGAACGAACTTCGCTGCTGAGTTGTCTCGCGATGTATTCAGTTCCGGTCATTATTCTACATGCACTCGATATGTGAATCGATCATTTCTCTCTGCTGGTGACATCTCCTGCACCTGTCCTCTTCAATGGTAGTGTCCTTGATGATGTGTTTTCGGTAGTTTCTGGTTGTTATGACTTTCCTGGATAGCAAGCAGGAAGCCTTCTGTTTCTTCTTGTAACCACGTATATGAAAATATTTATGTATGTGGTCTTGTTTTATGTGGTTTCTGTGTCTTTCGTGGGGTGTTTTTTCAGACCAGGTGTTTGTGTTAAATTGTTGAATGTGACTGTGTGCGTCTGCTGCGTGGCTCGTTTGAGACAGGTCGAGCGGTGTATAGTTCTTGTCTGCCTTCACTATTGCCTTGTAGAGGTTAGTTTGTTTGTTGTGGAAGAAGAGTTCGCAAATTTGTTTTTTAATTAGCGATTGTATATCTATAATTCCCCTCCCTCCTTCTTATCTCTCGATGGTAAGTCTTTCCTTGCATGCATTGGGATGTAACTTCCTGTGTTTAGTAAATTTAGAGCGTATGAGAATGTGAATGTTTTCTATGTCTGTGTGTGACAAATTAATGATACCAAACGAAGACGTAAGAAGAGGTATAGCGAAGGTGTTAATAGCTTTCGTTAGATTTCTGGAGTTCAGTATTGTTTAGTAGTTTTGTGATCTAGTTTTAAATTCCATCTTGAGCTCTCATTTGCTATGTGGTTAACTCTGGTGCTTTGATGGAAGCCTAGGCATCTGTATGTTTCTTCTTTAGGCATGTTATCTATGGTTTCATTCTTGATTGTTTCCGTCGTAGGAGGGTCTTTCCACTGCTCCTTGTTGATATGAAGCAGCTTGCATTTACTTGTACCAAATTCCATATTGATGTCCAGGGTGAACGTTTCTGTGATTTTAAGGAGTTCCTTTTGCTGCGCCTTTACGCTTGCGTATAATTTTATGTCATCCATGTACAAGACATGGTTTATTTTGAGTAGGTTATTTTTTTGGTGTTTAATGTGGAATCCGAAGTTTGTGTTATTTAGTGTGTTTGAGAGTGAATTGAGACAGAGGCAGAACCTCAAAGCGCTGAGTGAATCTCCCTGGAATATACCTCGTCTGATGTAGATCTCTTCGATGTGTTCTTTTTGGGTTCTCAGATTGCTTTTAGTTTTCCACGTACTCATGATTTGCACAAGAAACTGCTTGAGGTTTTGATTGACTTTGTATAATTTTAGCACTCTGGTTAGCCAACTATGGGCTATCGAATCAAAAGCTTTTTTATAATCTATGTAACCAGTGTGAAGGTTTCTATGATTTTTCCTAGTTTGTTCCATGATGAACCTGTCTATAATTAGCTGCCCCTTTCATCCTCGGCTGTTTTCCCTGCACCTTTTTTATTCTTCCGTTAGAATGTTTTTGTGTGCTAGATGTTGTTCTATTTTCCTGGTAATTGTAGCTGTGATAATCTTATATAGGTAACAGGTCGGTTATTTGACGAGTTCTTAATGTCTGGGTTTTTGGGTTTAAGGTATATTATTCCTTGGGTGAGAAAACTGCGGAGTGTGCTAGGTTTTAAAATAATTTCATTCATTTGGCGAGTGAGAGCTTCATGTGTGGAGGTAGACTGTTTGCACCAGAAGTTATGAATAGTATCTATTCCAGGACATCTCCAGTTATGCGTGTATTTGATTGTTTCTGCAACTTCTTTTGTTGTCATTGCAAAGTCCTCTTGTTTCTCCAAGCACTTGTGTGTGTCGTTACTATTGTGTAGTTTTGGTTCTGACCAAATGCTTTTCCAGTATTCTATGATTTCCTGTTCGGCCGGTGATTTTATTAATCGTGCCTCCTCATTGCTCATGGTTTTTTGGTAGAACTGTTTTTCGCTTCTTCGAAACAGGTTGTTAGCGTCTTGAGCGTGTTGACTCTTTATATTTTCATAGTCTTGCGGCATACCCGGATAATGTTTGCTTCAGAATGTCAAGAATTTCTGTAAGCGTGTGATCAGGAGATGTAGATTTGATTTTCTCTACACTTTGTGTGATACGTTTTGACCTGTTGCCGTTCATGAATTGGTTAAAATGTCCCAATTATTTTCCAATTCTGTTAATTTTGTTGTCGAGCCTTATCTGCCATTTGAATTTTGGTTTTATGCTGTTGGTATTTCTGTGTCGTGGCGGGAGTTTCTGATTATTCTGTGTTATCGTGGTCACAGCTGCTGCTTAGATGACTGTATGAATGTGCTCAATTGTTCTCGCATTCGTTATGTATTATGTGTTCGTTGATGGTCCTTAGGATTTTTTTATATCCTGTTTGAAAATTACACGAGTAATAGGATCTATTATTGTAGGATCGGTGCCTTTGTTGTGTTTGTTTGTGTTTAGATGTGACTCCATTTCTACTTTAATTGCTTGTGTGAGAGACGGTCCGAGGTATAGCTGTGTGTATGGTGCTTTGGGCGAATGATTCACTTGTCCTGTATGGTGCTTGTCATCTGTCGTGGGTTGTTGCTGGGAGCTTTGTCCCTTCTGAGCACTGAGTGAGGTTGCAGATCCTCTTGCGCAAAGTTGGTCTGGTTTGTATGTGGGATCGGTTCGGCATCTGCCCCACTGTCCTCAATGTTAGGTTGATGAATGCTAAGTTCAACCTCTACCATTATTATTATTATTCTTAGTATTGTTATTATTATGTTCTAAAAAAAAGAGGCTGTTTAAAGTCTAGAACGAATTTTATCATAGCGACAGAAGGCTCAACGTTTTAGTTTATTACTGTGTACTTCAATGTAGGGATTATTGGAGATGCTTGATTGCTTAAGTTTATACAGCATGTTTGTTTAAATATATTATATCAAGAAATATAATTTTTAAGACATTTTCTGCTTTATTCACTGTAGAATTGTAGAGCAATTATATTAGTTACATAAGAAGTCTAAGCAAACCTCTAAATAGAAATCTTACAAAGACCCTATACATTTCATTACCCTTCTATAATTTTTATCATTTTTTCAGAGAGTAGCTGTAATTTCGCTTCATATAATTAGACTGGGGAACATAGCAATGTACCATTTTTAATTATAGTCATCGCTGCACAGTATGTTCTTTATTTATATAAAAATGGCTTGTGTCCTTTCCATTCTCCCTCCTTATCACCATATTGTTAGTAGCATTACCCGAATATTATGTTCTCTACTAATTATGTTCAAGAAAAATTACAGGTCGCCACTGCACCATCATCAATATAGATCATACTATTGATAGCCTGTGCAAGATCAGTTAGGTCTTTTGTTAGTTACCTCAAGTAAAGTTTGAAAAGCCGAAGCGACAGTATGCAACCCTGGCCCATTCCTCTCTTTATCCTTACCTCAATTGTTGTTTTATTCGTACTTCTGTAGTTTTGTACAAGTATGGGGTAACGATTATATATAGAACTTTATCGTGTATTTTAGAGGTTTTTAAAATTATCAAATGCTTATTCGAAATAAATCAAACATAGTTAATTTTTGTGGCTGACGATACGACATTTTTAACGAGCTCCTCGAAGGCCAAATTAAGTATTACTGACTGTCTCTCCTGATCTACAATATATTCTCCAAGAGTTACTGCTTTACATTTTTTATTGTATGTAAATGTCTCTACACTATAAACCTTTTTTATCATATACCAATTTAATATTATTCTTTATTAAATATGCATTATTTTATAAGAGGTAATAAACAATTTATTTTTTTGCTTTATATATTTGCACATATTCTTTTTGGGTAAATTATAGACATTTTTATTCTGTCTAACAAATATAAATAAAATAACATACCTTGTTTGCAATGGCTACTCACTTTCAGAAAATATATATGAATTGAACGCGTATAGGACTATATACACGTGTGCAAGTAATGCAACAAGAATGTCTGTATGAAAAATGCAAATCAATTATGATATCAAAGCACCTTCGACTAAATACTCATCATTAACCTGAGAATAAATGCACCAAGTAATAGACCCCTTGAATTGTAAAGATTGTGAAAAGGCTAAAAAAGCCGACAGAAAAAAGGTTACTCGTTAGTAAACAGGCGAAAAAGATGGTTGAAAATTGATGTAGTTTAAAACTCTAAGTAACAACGCCAAAACAAAAACACGTAAATTGCATTTTAAAAATTTAAATTGCTAAAAGCTGCTGCCTTCTACACAGGCACTGCTAACATGAACCTTGGATTCTGTTCACTGGTACTCAAGATCTCCAGTCCGATCCTTAATCGAGGAGCCAAATTTGATGTGAAATAACTTTAATACACTCGCCATCTGGCGATTGCCTACTCCATTAGTATTACGCTAAAATGAGCTCTCAAATAGAGTCGTTCAGATCCGATGATAAAGGGAAAGTCCCATGTACCGATGAAAAACGTCTATAATAATAGATTTGTGCCAGAGTTAGACCGATATCCAGAAGTAAATGAAAAAGGCTGGTGATGCTCCGAATCGAAAAAGTTAGCTTTTAAACTGTAAAAACAATTTCCAGAAAGGCCAAGAAGACCTCATGCCTTCTTTTTCATCTCCATACCTCACATTTCAGACTATAACATTATACGCTCGTTTCAATATTATTTTTTTAAAAGAGGAGAAGTTAAGAAATTGTTTATAATAATTTGTTTTTCTTCATTTCTTTCCCACTGCCTTTATCTACAATAGTCTCTGACCATCGGAAGGAATAGGAATTTCAACAAGAAATAGTTATAATTAGTTTATAGTATATGTCCATCAAGAAATAATTAGGCTTTTTAATGATAAATAAAAATTGTAAAATAATTATATTTCATTCCAGAAATAGAAACAATGCGATATTTTTTAATTTATACAGGGTGTCCGGGAAAATGTGGGAGATCTCTCGGACTCAGATAGAACATTAAAAAATAAGATGACAAGTTCCCATAAATTTTTTTCCTAGCGGCCCTCCCTACGGAGATACGGCCCCCTAAAGGACCCCACTGGAAATCGGTTTTTCTAGAATAACTTTTAAACGACTCAATATAATTTAACGAAAATTTAATATGATAAACAGTAGTAAGGACCTCTCAAAATGCTTCCCTTAAAACATAATTAGCTTGTTTAGTTTACCAGGGACGGACTAGATTGTACATTTTAACGCTCAAATTTTTAACACCCTGTATGATAAGGAGTTAAAAAAAATAAATTTGGATACCTTGAACATTAAGCTAAAGAAAAGGTGCTCTTGTTCATTGTCGATAAAATGAACCGTTTTCGAGAAAAAAAAATAATAAAAGAATACAACTTTGGGAGTATTAAATATGTTTTGATCCTGAACAACCTAATACGCTAAATAGAAAAAAGTCAATTAAAAACTTCATAAGTGGGTTCAACATGTGCTCCGTGATTTGTGATGCACTCGCGGGCACGACGAATAGAGGACTGCTGTACTCGCCACAACAACCCAGCATTGTTCCTTATCATATCGCAATGAAACGTGATTCTCTGTAAAAGTTCCTCCCTAGTAGCAACCGGAGAGGAATACACCAAGGTTTTGAGATGACCCCACAGGTAGAAATCCATTGGCGTTAGGTCGGGAGACCGTGGAGGCCAGGCAATGGGACCTCCTCTGCCTATCCAACGGTTTCCATAGACGTTATTTAGGTGGTCCCGTACAGCAACGCTAAAATGGGGTGGGGCTCCATCATGCATAAAATGCATCCTTTGGCGGGTTTCAAGTGGCAAATGCTCTATTGAATCTAGAAAAGCGTTCTGAAGGAACTCTAAATAAAGTTCACCATTCAATCGTGCCGGTAATACGCATGGTCCAATGAAAAAATTGCCGATTATTCCTGCCCAAACATTAATGGATTGAAACTGATGTTGATGATGATGAACGACAGTGGCATGAGGGTTTTCATCAGCCCATACATGCGAGTTATGTAAATTTACAATACCATCTTTGGTAAATCCTGCTTCATCGGTAAAAAGAATAATGCTAATGAAGTTTGGGTTTGTTCGTTGTTGATCTAACAACCAGTTTGCGAACTGGATTCTTCGAGGAAAATCTTCAGGAAGTAGTTGATGCACTTTTTGCAGATGATAAGGGTATAACAACTGTTCTTTAAGTACTTCAGCAACTGTACTTTTTGACACATGAAGCTGCGCGGCTAATATTCGAGTGCTTATTGAGGGAGTATCAGCTACAGTATCCAAAATATCTTCCTCCAATTGCACCGTACGTACTGTTCTCCTCACACCAGCATCAGTACTCCTTTTCCCAAAACTTCCTAAAAATAATTAATGAACGTCAATAATGTTACCTTATTAATTGAGAATTGCCCACCAGTTTCTCTTAGACGTTGGTCAATTCGCTGAAATGTTTTCTCATTTGGAATATTGCGATTAGGATATCTTTCTCCATACAACCTTCTTGCTTCATAAGCATTGCAAGATGCAAGTCCGTACATAAGATGCATATCTGCATACTCACTAAATGTGTATCCCATTATCGAATTAAATTTACCAAGGTATTCAAAATTTAATAAATTAATATCGAAGTAGGTACAAAAAGATCAACGTGTCAAGAAGATTTCAAATGCACACGTCAATGCGAGATTATTTATTTCGTACCATAGTAACGTTTGTAAAAAAGTGCATTCTTTAATACTGATAAATAAACAATAATAAAACATTAATACTTTTATTATTTTTTTTCTCGAAAACGGTTCATTTTATCGACAATGAACAAGAGTACCTTTTCTTTAGCTTAATGTTCAAGGTATCCAAATTTATTTTTTTTAACTCCTTATCATACAGGGTGTTAAAAATTTGAGCGTTAAAATGTACAATCTAGTCCGTCCCTGGTAAACTAAACAAGCTAATTATGTTTTAAGGGAGTATTTTGAGAGGTCCTTACTACTGTCTATCATATTAAATTTTCGTTAAATTATATTGAGTCGTTTAAAAGTTATTCTAGAAAAACCGATTTCCAGTGGGGTTCTTTAGGGGGCCGTATCTCCCTAGGGAGGGCCGCTAGGAAAAAAATTTATGGGAACTTGTCATCTTATTTTTTAATGTTCTATCTGAGTCCGAGAGATCTCCCACATTTTCCCGGACACCCGGTATATAACTGTGCAGTGTTTGCAAATATTATTTTATCATTACTTTATTTATTAGTCGATTTAACATCGAATTGATAGTATTTAATACAAGAGTAAAAATACCAGTCTTAATAATTATTTTAAATATATAAAATAATACATAAAGCCAGGTAATTTCCATATAGCTGTCACGTACCTGCCTTAACCAGAAAAGAAAATATAAGTATATAAATTATGCAATATAAAAACACATTATTTATACATACATAACCTGGACGCACTTTTGCGATATTATATTTGGCTTCGTGAAAACAAAGCACTATAGTTCGCTATAAAATAATAAGCCAATCAGTAGCGCAGAAAACGATTGAGTTTATGATTAAATAAATACAGCCTGGAAACGACTCGGAAGATCATTTCAAAAATAGTTTGTCGATTCAGGCTGATGTGTTTTCTACTCGTAACTATTATTTATTAATTTGTTATAAACATTTAAGAGCAAAAAATAGGGTTTGTTTTGCATATAAAATGAAAAACATTTGAGCAATTGCGATGCTATAGAGTGATAAATTCTGGAGGGTTTAAATATGAACAAAATGAGATGTCAAGTCGATCGGATGATTAGTTTTGAAGAAAACCCCAAAAGCCGGAAAATTATGCGTTTTTTTAAAAATTGATAGGCCACTTTTTAATTTGTAGCGTTGAACTTCCGAGAAATGGTAGTCAATGAGATGAGCTTTACGTATGCACAAGACAGACGCCGTCGGATGTTTAGCTTCTGAGTTATTGCAATTTAAATTTTTTATTGCATTAACTTCCAGCGAATCTAGATTCGACACAGATAATTCGATTTTAATTCCAGGAGAAAATTTTGAAAACTTAATTACGGTACTTCTAAACGTATATTGTTATTTTGCGTTAAAATGTTGCGAAACTGGTGAAAAATGCTTACAAACATGACTGAAAACGGGCGAGCGAGTCAAAGCAGTTTTGGGCAGTACGTCAGACGAAGGGAGGAGTATATGTAAAAATAAAAACGCGTAGCGCACAAATTATTAATTTTAACTTTCGATTTTCTTTTTTTGCCTCGACACAATTTGCCATGAATTAGAAGCATGCAAGCATTTTCACTAAGGACCAATATTTGCATTAATTAATTTCTATTTACTCAGTCAATCAGACAATGTTGACAAGTGTTGTCAATACACATTGTTAAAGAAATAAAAACAACTGGTGTTTTACTAGGAGTATTCTGATATCAGGGTTATTACTTTAATGACGTGTTATATAAGAACCTGGTTTTTCCGAAGAAAACGCCAAATTTTTGTCAAAACAAATGTAGAGTAACTTTGAAGAGGAATGACCAAACTATTTAAAAAATCAGTTTTCTGTTCTATAAAATGACACGTCTCATAATTTTGGTCCAAACTTTGAATAAATCAATGTACAGAAAAGAGCCTAGCCATGATCTTGACGAGACCGGGAAGGTCCCAAGATTCAAAACGATAACCCGTCAAAATAACAACATCTTGTTTCCGGTTTTCAGTGGCGTATCCACTTTGATTTTTACTTTGAAATTTAGGAAGTAATTTGAAAACTTATACTTTTGAAAGAGAATTATAATTAAGGTATGGACTAAATTAAGCAAGCCAATTAGTGTGATTCATTATTTCAGGTGCCAATTTAACAAAAAACTGGTGAAACATTAAAATTCATATCTTTAACTGCTCACTTTAGATATTAAATTTTACTTTTTACATAATAAACCTTTCGTATAAATATCCTTATATTTATTGAGGGGTTTAAGTTCAACGTTTTTTTGTTACTGATGCTTTGAAATTGTCATTTTTTGGTTTGAAATAGCGACTTATCAAAGTTAAAAAGAAATGTGGCAATTTTGCCGTCTGGGCAAAATAAATTAACATAGCGGGAACGCATTCTGTATGATGAGCTGTCCCGACACGTGTCCAGTAATTACAATAATTTGATTTAAAGGTTGCTCCTAAGAAGTACTTGCAACTAAGAATTTAACGGGGCAACCATATGAGAGCATATCTGGGAAAACTTGCAACTTATTTGAAAGTTATATTAGGCTTTCATAAGCTGTAAAGTGCATAGAATTTTTCTTGTGTGTTTCGTTTCGACTGTCCTTTTGTATTTCTGTTTTCTTTCTATTACTTTACTTGAATTTAATAAATAAAACTTAATGATTTCTTTTTTAATAAGCAGAATGGTTATTTTTAGTTGAACTAGGAAATTATATTTTTTCTAAGTAACTAAAATTATTTAGAAAAACTAAGTAGATAAAAAATATCAACGCATTTAACACGCAACAGGCCATAAAGAATCAAATATAAATAATTTTATTAGTACAGTCTAATATACGTTTTAAATAAAATCAAGCACAAGTATTATTATCTCATTTAAATTTACTCAAATTTAATACAGAACAATCATTAGATAAATATCTATCTAAGACACATTAGGTTAGAAGAAAATTCAGTAAAATTAATATTATATAATTATACAAATAAAAACAAAACAAATTAAAATAGAACTGGTATTATACGGTACCAATAAATTTTATTGCTTAAAAATGTTTATTATTAGGTATCCAATATTTTAAAAGTACTACCTTTAAACATTCTGATTTGTAAAATAGTGTCATGTGTAAGATGAAGGTTATGTAGGTACCAGAAGTTCCTACTCTTTCATTTTTATTTAGTACTTCCTAGTTTGCATAAGCTCTTAATAAACCAAAGTACAATAGTCAATTATGATTCTTATTTCAAAGTGCAATAACACTCGCATAAGATATCAGTGTGCATTTTTTTTGTAGAAAGCACAATTTATTCTTTTTACTGTAGTAGTAGACACACTTTTTGGGAA
Source organism: Kuschelorhynchus macadamiae (assembly GCA_030620095.1). NCBI lineage: Eukaryota > Metazoa > Arthropoda > Insecta > Coleoptera > Curculionidae > Kuschelorhynchus > Kuschelorhynchus macadamiae. The sequence continues at coordinate 47,064 of JAUTXW010001402.1, forward strand.
AATTAGTGGTGAATATGTAAAAAATGTCTCAATTTGAAATTCTCTACTTATTTATGGGCCATTAAGTTACCTACAAACTACACCTCGCACAAAAAACTTTAAATGACTTTTTGTCCCATCTCTCACTAACTAGGTCTAATCTTAGAAATTATAATTTCTCAATTTTTTTATTTTACTTACTTGCGTTTGTTTTGTGACCAATCTTATTTTTTTAATAATCAAAACTTTTTATGTACCGTAATCCATGCACACGCTATTATATATATATATATATATATATATATATATATATATATATATATATATATATATATATTTTTATATTTATATATATATATATATATATATATATATATATATATATATATATATATATATATATATATATATATATATATATATATATATATATATATATATATATATATATTATATATATATATATATATATATATATATATATATATATATATATATATATATATATATATATATATATGTAGGTTTCAGGTCAGGTCTGGTTGAGTTAGTTACGCTTACAGAATCCAAATTTTATTAGTATTTTTGGGATATCTTAAACGATGTAAAGTTAGATTAGGTTAGTTTTTTTATTGATTTAAATTCATTTTGGGTTAGATTTAAAAAATTTACTATATTCTTGCAAAAAATAAAACATGTTAAGTGTTTATAGAAATAAAAAAAATGTATGTACTTATAGGTATAGGTATATTCTATTTTTCCCAAAAAAAAATATGAAATAAAATCTCCAAAAGAGGATTTCATATTTTTTTGTTTGCCTTTGTCTGTGTTAAACAAATAACATTTGTTGAGAAATATAATCAAACTGTTTCCCCTTCAGCACAGTATCAGACCCAAAAAAAGGAGAATATAATGTTAGATGTTAAAACTTATTTGGTCCCATAAAATTGTTCCTAGAAACTCATAACTCCAATTTTTTTTTCCTTTTAAAACTTACTTAAGGTAATTTAAATGTTTTGACCTAACAAAATATTACATGAAGTGGGTTTTTTATATACCACTTGGTTCCTAACCTAACTGTTTCATACTTTAAGAAATATGACTTTCATCATAATAACAATTATTTTTGCCCTTAAATCGGATTTTAAAGTGTCTAGTTAATTCTTTTACTTACGAAAATACAAATACACTAACAGCTGGAACGAAATTCCTTTCTTCCTTGTACTTTTAATACGGATACGACCGCATGCCACCTAACTGATAATTTTTTGTATTTAGGATAATGCAAACGACCAAAAATATGTTTGTTACGTTTTATAAGATACAAAACAACTTGTTAATCAACTTTTATATTAATTCGATGTATGTATTATTTATAAACTGCTAAAACTTAAGCTTAAACACACAATACACGTCAACAAACCAAAACGTAAACATCAGAAAAATAAAGTCCCAAAAATGACGTAGTTCCGTCAAAGCCTGCTAATTTAAAATAATGCATAGGGCTCTTTCCTGTAAAACAGCTAATGCAGTATAGTTTTACAAGTCATTATGGCCTACATAATACATAAATTCAATAAATTATATAAGTCAGTTCAAAAGTTAGAGCTGAAAAAAGTTTTAAAAACTAAGTTCATTTTGACTTCCCCTATACGTTCCCAAGAGTATGCCATATACTTATCGGACACCTACTAAGGCAAATGCACCCCATCTATATTTTTTATTTATTTTATTTGCAAACTAGGCCAAGCCTAGTACAATGAAAAAAATATTTTTTTAATGACAAATAACCTAACAGAAATGATATAACTAAAGCTATCGTAAGCAGAATTAACAAAAAAATTCGAGAAACTGGAAAGGTAAACGCTTAAACAAATACTAATGTAATAAATCTTACTTATAATATGTATACACTATACTAATACCAACTGATATATTACTAACATTTACATTATGAGTTTTAAGAGAAATGCACACAGCTCAAGGATCAAGAACGGCCTCACTGCAATAGGAGAGAATAATGTTATAATCTAAGTAAAATAGTAAAATACTCAGTTCTCTTTTAGAAACATTAATCTCTTAACTTAAATCTACAATCCTTTACCTCCACCGGTAACTCACTATACTGGTTTAGACCTTTAAAGAATTCATGGCTCTACCAGTGTTAGTGTTTTTAATGTGAAAGTCATTTCTATCTAGTCTCTCTTATAGACAATTATAATTCTTTTTTCAACCGACATCCATTCCAAACAAGAGAACATAAGTCTGATATGCGTATATCGATTGCACGCCTAGTACAATACGCATGTCCCTGTTTTGTAATTTTTGCAGTGATGCCTTACTATTATTATCAAAAAGAAAAAGCAAACTGGGACATAAGTCAAAATGCGGCTATATTATAGTATTATATATCATAATCCTGGAATTTATGCTCAAATGTTTTGCTACCTTTGAAAAAAAGAATAATTTCTTTGATTTTTTTTATGAATGTATTCAAAGTGATTATATATAGAATATTAGCACACTATATGCAGCTTGCTTCACATTCGTAACATTTACATAAATATACACTACCTACTGTGTTTTTATATAACCGTATTCTACCTGCAGTAAGTCTAAATTTACAAAACATTTTGGGAATAATTAGCCCCAAGTACAGTATATCTTCATTGGAATCAAGTCATTGTTCAACAAACGTGTTCAAATTTTTTTTTCCTATGACCACTTTCGAAATTGACAAAAATCAGACTGTTAACTAAGTTAGAAAGTGCCATATATCAGACGCGTCTTTAAAAAAAAATTCAACACGACAATCTTGTGTTAATGTCACAACTGATGTAACAGATGAATTTTTCAAAGTTATCGTTTTCAAACTCGAAGTATACCTCTTCGTTTGAAAACTACCACTTTCAACACTTCTTACGTAATATACTATTTCAATACGCATGTGATATACAGCGTGTAACAAAAGTAAGGAACCGCGAAATATTTCAGGTACCGCTTAACTGAATTTAATGAAAATATGTACACTTAGGTATGACATTATGTCGAATAGAATGGCGAGTTTCGAATTGCTGCTAAGATTACCCTTTTTTTGATATAAATAAAAAAAATTTTTTAATAGAACACCCTGTATTATATTTCTTAAACACTAGCAAGACGAAACAGCATCTCAACTTTAAAAGTAGGTTGTAAGAAACAACGGAAATAATACAATACAAAAAATAAATACCTAATACAATAAACTATAAATTAATGAAACTATAGTAGGTCCTGATTGTAGACCAAATATTGTAGGAAACATTTAATACATTAAAAAGAATGGTAGTCTGCTCGATTCGTCTATAATCGATTTATATTCACTCCTTTAAATCCTGGAGGTCATTTGGCTTAGTTTTATACACCACATTTTTAAGGTATCCCCACAAAAAGTAGTCGAAGGGCGTCAAGTCCGGAGACAGAGGTGGTTACTCTATTATACCCTTACGTCCAATCCATCTTCCAAAAAAAAAACATTTTCTAAAGATTCCCGAGCATTTCGAGCAAAATGCGGTGGAGCACCATCCTACTGAAACCATATTTCATCACTTGGTGCAGCAATACCTAAACATATTAAGTTTAAATACTTAATACAGCAGGTCAAGTAAGGAACCTACGGTTATTCGGAAATAGTTTTGCAATAGCTGGGACAATTTCGGTCCTTAAAAGATTCAAATATCTTTCTCCAGTTAATATTTCTTCCGTGAAGAAAGGACGGATTATTTTTGCACCCTTTATGCCACACCAAATATTTATCTTTTGGGGAAATTGGGTATAATTTTCACGTATCCAATGTCGTTTTTGCCTAAAAAATATTAGATTGACAACATTTAGATTGGTATTGCAACCTTCCCTAATTATTTCACAAAATTCCAAGCGCCTATCATGATCATACTCAGAGACTTCTTACGCTAAAGTTATATTATGTGGATGAAACCTTTCGGTTTTCAGTCAGTCTACGGACATACAGTTGTCGCGATTTGTCGTGCGTCATCATTTACCAAAAATAGCACACACATGCCTTATTGAGTTCATATTTGTCTATTACAAGTATTAACCACCTGTAATCTGTAAGTGAATGTCTACCACCATAAAAGCATTTGCTTGACTAGTGCAATTGTTAATATTAATATTTGTCAGTGGATTTGAATTTGTATTTTTGCTATCGAATTTTATAGAGTTTTCTGCTGTATATTTTTAATTAAACTAGTTTTTTTAAAGTTGCTCTTTTGAAATTTCGAAACATCGGTAAGTATTCTTTTTAATATTATCGGTTTTTATTTAACCCATGAATTTTTAACCTGCAAGCAATTTCATATAATGGCACCTTATCATATCCTGTATTTTCATTTACTTTATTATTATTATTGGTCTTTGTAAAATAATCAGTATAATGTAAAAACTAATTGTGTTAAGTTTTTTCTATTGAGACGAAATTTTATGCAGAACACATTTTGATTTGATTCATATGGATTTGATGACGTAGTTTAGGTGACGCACTGGTAATCTCAAAACGCGACAACTCTATGTGAGGTCATTTTCTTTTCCTAATGTTCTGGTAGAAAGGTGCAGATTTTCTTCTAAACTGGTTAAAACATTCAGAGCCTTATTACTATCTGTGGCACTTTTAGATCGAATTTTTTTTTTAATTTGACTTACGATAGATTTAGTTATAGAATTTCTGTTAGGATATTTGTCATTAAAAATATTGCAGGTTTCGCATTCTATCCCCATAACCCAGTATAATTAAAATTATAATTCCTTGGGTTTCAGTTACACGTTCCATTTTTGTAAATCAACAAAACTGACATTGGCAAATATATCGGGTAACCTTTTGTGTGCAGGTATTTTAATAAAAGGTATTATGGCTAATAGACCCTTATTTTCGGAAAAATTGTTGACTCTTAAAAAGTGCTCTTAATAAAAATTATCGAGAATTTTACTCAGATTTTTAAAAATAATTATATATATATATATATATATATATATATATATATATATATATATATATATATATATATATATATATATATATATATATATATATATATATTATATTAAGCCGCAGTCAATAAAAACTAAAAGAACTATACTTATTTTCTTATTTTTAGGTTGTGCGGTTAAACGACCCAGTAAATCCAAAAATCAATTTAAATTATTTTAGAAGAGTATTGTTTTTCGTATATTTATATTTGCATGCAAGTTTTTGAGGGACTTTTATTGCTCCAACGTTTTTTTTAATTGACGGCTCCAAAAATAAAAATAATTTCCCAAGTACGTATTGGTGATATTTTATTTGTATTACCAGTAAAAAAATTACGACTTCAAATGCATCAAATTTTTCACAGCTACTCAAAATTAGCATTTGTTGTTAGCCGAAAATGATTGACGACATAAATTGAAGTTTCCGTGCGAACATGCTGGACAAATCCAATTATTACTAGTGCATATGCATACTTGTAAGCGATGATAATTCGAAGTGATTCAATTATAGTGGTTTGATTCCTTAATCGACTTGGTGGTTGAAAGCGTAAATGGATATTAAGGGTTTCCGAGTGTTGTTCTGTGAATGGATAAATTGTATTAATCCCAGGGGTTGCACATGAATTATAGTTAGAACACTAGGAGCTGGCGATAATATACTGTTGTCCTAAAATCCACTAGCTTCGATTGAATTGACAAGTTTGATTTAGCTGAAGTAAATCTAGCGATTGTCTTAATAGGCCAGAGTGAAGTTTAGACTATAGTTTACGAGTTCCCAAAACTTTGCCTGTTAAATGTTTAATCTTTGCATCAATTACAAAAGTAGAATAGTTAACAAATTATACAATTACTAGATGCAAACATTATTCATTCGTTCATTCACAGATCGCAATAACAGAAATAATAGCTGGTTTATTAATTCTTTTAGTAAATAACAATAATAACTGAGAAAAAATATTTTTTCATTGGTTTCAAGCAAAAAAATTCTTTAAATTTTATTAATTATCGGTATCTTCCTTATTTCTGTGTCGTAAATACCCCGATACTTAGTGAATAAATATCTCTTGTAGATGTGGTTTTATATTTATATCCATTGAAATTGATGTTCTGTTCTATTATTATTTATTTTCCACTATTTAGGCCTGCTTCAGATTATGTTATCTTGATTTTTTGGGGGCTTTTCTGTAGGTATACTGCTAGTATTTCTATTATAATTTATCTAAAATAGGCATATTTTCATAGTAATATTTCCCAATGTAATTCCCGACAAATATTTTTATATACCACCTAAAATAAAATTAATATGTAAACTAACCTTGAAAGCTGACTTCTTTTTTTTGATATTCAGTTTTCTTTAAAAACTCAATATTTTCTTTTTCCGCTTGGACTGAAACTCAAAAACTCAAATTCAAACATGGCTTTATTGTCATAAATAAAATTAAAAATATTATAGATAAAGCTGGAAAAATCTTAAGACAGACGGAAAATAAACTTAACTTACGCTTAAGTCATACAGTCGGTGGAATAAGAAAAAACTGTAAAATGACAAAAACGAACTATATGGAAGTATAAAATGATCATTATATAATTTTAAAAATAGGATTCCAAAAACTTCGCGACTGAGTAATAAGCTCTCTCAACCAGCAAATTTTTCGTTGCTTTCTAAAACATGTATAATTATCTGCCTCAACTGGATGGAGAGGTGGTTAAAAATCTTCCTGTTATTATAAATTACAGAACCTTTGGTAAGCGCTGCATTGGGCATTGGATGAGGAATTGCATGTGTTATGTATTAAATAGGACCCCGTGATGTTCATAAAAATCTGGTCATGACATTTTTGGTGTAATAAGTACACTGTTTACAAAATAAAAATGCTAGCCAGAGTAAGAAATTTATGATTAAAAAACAGAGATCTGCTTGATTCTCAATATTTTTACACTACATAAAGCACGAGTACTTGCTTTTGAAATATACAGACAGAATTAAATAAATACCCAGCGCAAGAACAACAGAAGCAAATGCCGTAACGCAAGTGCGATTCCACAAGGGTAAAATATTATTTCTTTGCTGTAGGAAATCAAACTTACGGCCTACAACTTTCATTGTGAAACAACCCTTCGCTACTTGGGCGCAGATGTTTTGTATATAATCAAACTAATAAATATATATGCTAATCAGACTTCAATATGCAATCCCAAAAAATTGTTATACTGAACATTTCTCATTTACTAATATTCTAAGTAAGCATCACTTACATTGCATTTAAAGGCCAATATATTTATCTTTGATTATTGACAAGTCTTCAGTTACTATATCTTCTAGTTCCTTTTGTTTCTGATGCCACACGATAGTCGTGTCATATCAGCAAACATTTTGATATTTCATTATTTTTCTACACTAGCAAGATCGTTGGCGTAAATCAACAACAACAAAGGCCCTATAGTGATCGTAACTGAACACAAGGCTCGATCGCAAGATCAGATTCCACATTATTCATTTATTACTGATAACACGCGCAAACAGGTATCAAGCAAACCAAGGCAATGATATGTCACCAACTCCATATATTTTTAGTTTGCTTAGCAGTATTTTGCGGTCTACATATTCAAATACTTGGCAGTGGCGGCTCGTGGATTTAAGGACGGATGAAGGGCAGCGTAGCTAAGTGCACAGCGCCGCAGTCAAAAATTTGTCGGGGTGTTACGCCCAAAATGGCTATTTTTTAACCTTTTTATGATGTTAATTATACATAGCTTTGGAGCGTCTTTTAATACTTAGGGGAAATAATATGAATTTATAAGATTTTGAATATATTTTTTTTGTTCTTAAAAAACTGTTATGCATCCATATCTTAAAGCTAATTTCGATTCTATTCGATCGATGTAAAACTGCTTCCGCCTCCGAAGATCCGAACGCACTAATTTACAGTAATTCTTTAACAAGCGCTTGCAGCCTGCAGCAGCAGTTTTATGCCACTCGGGCCGCTCGACTCCCATCTCTCTTTGGCTTACGGATATTTACCATTGCGTTGCCATAGCAACTCCAGTAAACAAATCTGAGCGCGAAAGCCGGAGTGGGGGGGGAGTCTGATGCGGAATTTGTTACTGCTGATTGTGATTCCGCAACGGGTAGCTCTTATGAAAAAGTGTTCAGCGCGTTACGTTTTAAGTCATTATTAATTTTTGAGTTTATAAAGCACTAGTTTTGATAGAAAATAATGATATAATTAAGTAAATAATGTGAATTTATATAAAACATACTACATTTTTATAATAAAAATGTAAATTATAAAATGCTTTATATTTTAAAAATATTTTTATTTTTAAGTAAATTGATTGGAAAATGTAGGTGAAGCGGCGTTACACCTTCGTCCCCTGGCGAGCCGCCACTGATGCTTGGGACTTATCACAGAACACTGCCGTCGCACCCTCACCATAATTCAAACTCACATACCGATTCTCCAAAAATTCATGTCTAGCGTCACTGTTTTTAGACGATTGAAAACCAAATTGAGATGCAGTGAGTAATCCGATGTCATTCAACAAGACTCTGTTTAAACAATTGTTCATTTATTTAAATAATGTAGGAATTAAACAAATAGGCGTCAAGTTCGAAGGTTGTAACGATCACATTTCACGTTATTATTAATATTATATATTATACTAAACGTTAGGTATTAAACTTTTGTGAAGAAGCTGGAAAAGCTGGGTTTAAAATTTATTTTAGGTATCATATATTTTAGGTAGTGATTTTAGTAAAAACGCCAGACAGAGCATAAGTTTCAATTTTTAACAATAAATATAGTTGAATTTGTTGCAAGCTAGATTTGCGCAGGCACCAGTATAAACGCCATTGACAGAGGTAGTCATAAAAGTGTTTCATTTTCGGATTATGAATAAATGGTAGAATATGTTTAATAATCATTATTACAATCTTGAGAAATGATAATGTTTAAACTGTGTTAATAAGTACTCAGGAACGTTAAGTAATTTTTGTCTACTTGTCGATTCTTAACCGGAAATCGACTGGGGAAACGAGATAGGGAGGCAACGAACATGTTGACTAATGATGGAGACGGGGACTACTCTATTGTCCTGTGTTCCGTAAGCGTCGCCATGTTTGTCTCTGTGTTCGTCTTGTAAAATGTTTAACGTATACGTTGCGAGACCGTAATTAAGTGCATATGCAGGACGACTAAAGTCTTAAAAGTGGGCCTTTTAACACCTGGGGTGATTACTTTCTCATTGATAACGTAAATAATACAAAAATACATTTTTTGTTTTAATATTGGCGGGAATCGATCTTTAAGAAAAATTAATTATTTTAGCCGTTTCAGCGAGTTTAAATCAATGAACTACTTAGGAACGCCTTGTATAATAGATTCTATAATGATGTGAAACATGCACTAAGGGATGGTTTGCTGGAGGGGATCGATTGTCCAGCACCAATATGCAAAAATGAGGTTGTACCATGCCGGTAGTCTACCATAAGCTTCTTCTTTCTGTAGCCATATGGCTCTAACAGGTATTATGAAAAGAAAAAGCCCATATTGTAAGTAATTAATAATCTATGGTATCATTTTGAGTAATTTCTTCAAATTTCGTTTCATTTAATTTTTTGGTGTGCCAGGGATGTAGAAAAAATTTGTTAGAATTCCTATTAATAACTAGACAATTATTATTTTTTACATCATTGATTCACCATTTCGTTGCAAGCTGCCATTTCGAATTTCATCACTGAGGTGACTATTTCATTTTAATATATATAATTTATTTGATTTAATCACTGGCATGATTACAGATCATTTATGCCTAATTTTCTAATTATGTTCAATTTCATTTTTTTTTATAATTTTTGATTTTCATTTTTTTACTTAAACTAATAATTACAAATTTTGAAATTGTCTAGTAAATTAAAATATCTTAAATTAATTACCAGATTATTTGGTTTTAATATAATTATCAAATGTACTTGAGGACTCATTATACCATACTTAAGGAGAAAACTTTTAATTTAGTTATGTAAAAAAGGGCATTTATTAACAAATGTTGTGCGTAATCAAATTACTTGCTATTAATTACCAAAGAAGATATCGAGAAAACTTTTTATTTATTTATGTAATGAAGAAAGGGCGTTTATTAACAAACGTTGTGCTTAATCAAATCACTTACCGTTAATTTCCAAAGAAAATACCGTGATACTGTACATGTTATATTGAAGTTTTTAAATGTTTTGAATATACATATTTATTACTAATTCAGGCGTTTCAGTGATTAGATATATCCTCTCATTCCTTATCAAGTATAGCTTGGCTGCGGCGGTATAACTTGCTGGTAATTCAAAGTATTTTAACATCTATAAAAATATTATTTTAACATCATTTTTACATCTATTTATTCATTTATTTTGGACCTACGACCTGACCTAGCTCTCCAAATACAGGAAAGACTGCCGGAGTGGGTAACAGTGAGAGGTAGAATGAGGTAAATAATGTTTATTTACAGGTGAAAAAATATCCATACAAAAACTTGTTACAAGGATCCACAGAATCTCCTTGGTATGTCTCTAACCGTTTACGGACATTCGGGGAAGTTTCCCGTTGAGGAAGATAAAGGAATGGCTAGAGCAACTAGAGCAAGAAACGCGGTATCAGATAACTCACGGAAAACTCTTAATGATACATTGTCTCAACCAGATGAATTTTCATTTTCAATCTGACATTGTGTTTTTCGATTCAATAATATTTGTTGGTGGAGAAGAAACGAATCATGGATAGAAAAGTTTTGCAATATTCAAGAGTTTTTTTAGAATTGTAGAAATTGAACAATACAATTGATTTAAATCATTATATCTCACAACACATTCACTCGCCACCATTTCTCTCCCACTCAACTCACTGATAATCTTCCAACTTTCTTTTTGCCTGTTTTTAGATTTACTTATTCAGGTAGAAAAATAGTTTTGTTTTGCTTTTTTAATAGTGTCTCTATAAACATTTCTATAAGTAAGGTAATATGACATAAACTCATCAAGCAAATTGGTGAAGTAATTTTTAAAAAAGAACTTTTTCAATTATTTTTTGCTTTTTTAAAAACCTAAATCTGTTTTGATTTATATATACGTTGCTCACTACAGCATCATTAGAATAAAAGTAGTCAGTAGTAGGTGTGTGAGTACATATACGCGTGTGTTCTTCTACATGCATGTTTAAATAAAAAGAATTCAACAGACTGGCAATCAATAGTGAATCGGATTGATTTTTATTTATAAAATTGATGTTAAAGTCCCCGGCAAATATAATACTTGGATGTAAAGGAAAACGCGACAATAGTAGCTCTAACCTAGAAATGAAAAATTAACATCTGTGATTTGTTGCCATATATTATAGAGAATTCAAATTCTCTTTCAATCTCAAACTCATAGAAACTGTCGAAGTTATTGAACGAATGTGCATTATGAAAGCACTTATTTAACAATATTAAGGTGCAGCCGTGAGTAGTGTTTGGTCTAGAATATTTTGTATATTGTAGATCATAGTTATTTAACGCTATTATCTCATTGTAGCCAAGCTAATACTCGGTCAAAAGTATTACATTTGAATAATCTACACTGCCCCAAAAAATAACATTTCCTCTGTTTTGTTTTTTCTTGAGTGTATATGTAAAAATAATCTAATCTGTTCTGTAGATTTAAATTATTGCAGTTTTCACATGAATTTTTGCATTTATTTTATATATATCATTCATAAATAGGACATGTAGAGTCATGTATTTGCAAATAAGAATTTTAATATTATAGGAAGGATAATCGGAATGAGATGCATTAAATCCAAATTGATATACACCGAACTATTAGAGTCAATGTGAATACAATTATGAACAATGCTATTATCCCCGAAAATAAAAGTATTTGAGATTTTTCAGGAGCAAATTCTGAGCCTACCACTATCAAATTACTCTTCAGCGAAAGATCCGAAAAACCATTTAAATCTTCTTTCTTAATAGATTTACCCATTATAGCATTTAAATAATTTTATAGTCATCCTTCGAAAAGTTTACACTATAACTAATGTAGAAATCATATATGCAAAATGAGGCTATTTTTATATTGATAGTTTATGTCAAACTTTCAACCTGTTTAGGTTTCCAGCAAAGTCAAAAAGACTCTGACACTATACATATTCCCAACAAGAAGTAGTTGCGATTATTTAATATATTTTGTTCTAGATCCAAAATTTTTGTCGTACATATTTTTTTCTGTAAGTTCTGAACCAGAGCTAGAAGTAGATGTGCGACCAACGGACTTTAGTTTTTCCTTCAATTCGCGAATTTCGTCATGGTAGCGCTTATTGTCACATTCTAGCATCTTTATTATATCAACCATATTCTTATTAATGTTGATTAAGCCGTCAAAGTCGCCTTGCATCATACGAATTTTTTCTGTGTTTACCTTAACTTCTTCCTGGAGCTTTAGTTTTTCTTTCTTGAAATTGCTAATCTCTTGATTAACTCTTTTAATACTAATAACACAGGTCTGCAACAAAAAAGCTGTTTGGTTACTTTCAACTGATTTCCACGTATTTTGTTGTGCTAAACACGAAAAAAATATTGAAAAAAATCCTAGACGTCAGGATATTTAGCAAAATGCACAGTTTCTATGGTAATGAGAGCATTTTTATTTTTGTTAATATTTTTACTCATTAACGTACGAGTCTTTGCCAGACCCGTTTGCATTGCATTTTTATTTTTGTATTATTTAATTTAGCGAGTGGTTACGCCACTGACCGGTTCGCAGCACCCGCTCGGATACCCGAGCACGTGGCTTCATTAACCGTTTCTATTATTCTAGTATAAAGCCGGCACTAGCACGTGTTAGTTCGTCGCTCGTAATTGTTTTTCCGTTATTTCTTAAATAAAGTGCTATGTCTGTACGAAAGTGTGTGAATTCGCCTGACAGTTTCTGTTATATTTGTGGTGAATATACAGTTTTAAAGCAACAACTGAATATCACAGATTTTGTTAAAAAGGTTTATTTTGCATATTTCGACTTAAAACTTGGAGATCAAGATAAAGTTTGGACACCTCATAAAGTCTGTAAACGTTGTGTTGAAGACCTTCGAAACTGGTTCAAGGGTAAGAAAAAAGCTTTCCGTTTTGGGATTCCTATGGTATGGCGCGAGCAAAAGAACCATAGTGACGATTGTTATTTTTGTTCAATCGATGTGAAAGGGTATAATTCAAAATGGAAACGTTCCATTTTTTACCCCAACCTTCAGTCTGCGATTCGTCCTATTGCTCATGGCGGAGAAATCCCAGTACCCAAAGCCCCTGCTACATTGCCAAAGATTCCAATGTCTGACGAGGAGATACCTGAACAAGATGAGGAGTCAAGTTCTGACTTTGAAGATGATTCAAGTCCAAAATTGTTTTCCCAGGGAGAGATGAATGATTTGGTGAGAGACTTGAATCTTCCCAAAGATGCTGCCGAGTTACTTGGATCAAGACTTAAAAGCAGAAATTTATTGTTGCCAGGAGTGTCTTTTTCGTGGTTCCGATATCGCGAAAAGGAATTCGTTCCTTATTTTGCCCAAGAGAGGGAGTTGGTTTATTGTACCAATGTTGAAGGTTTGATGGAAAAATTTAAAATTCAATATGATTCTTCACAATGGCGTCTTTTTATAGATTCTTCAAAAAGAAGTCTTAAAGCCGTTTTGCTTCATAACGGCGGTTATTATGCCTCCATTACTGTAGGTCATTCTGTACACCTTAAGGAAACCTATGAGAACTTGGAATTGGTTCTTCGGAAACTAAAATACGAAGACTACGATTGGCAAGTGTGTGGGGATTTTAAAGTATTGTGCATGTTACTTGGACAACAAGGTGGTTTTACTAAATACCCTTGTTTTCTATGTTTATGGGACAGTCGAGACAGACAAAATCACTGGACTAAGAAGAGTTGGCCGCCAAGGGAGCTCAAAGTTGGTGAAAAGAATGTTCTTCGAGAAACATTGGTACCACGCCATAAAGTTCTTTTACCACCTCTTCACATAAAGTTGGGATTAATGAAACAATTCGTAAAATCACTTCCACGAGATGGAGATTGTTTCAAATACTTGGTCGCCAAGTTTCCAGGCCTCTCGGAGGCAAAGATAAAGGAAGGTGTATTTGTCGGACCAGACATTAGAAGGCTTATGACTGATCAACAGTTTATCAATTCTATGACGGATCCTCAAAAAGAAGGGTGGATTGCATTTAAGGAAGTTATTGAGAAATTTCTAGGAAATAATAAAGATCCAAACTACAAGCAAATCGTCGACAGAATGCTAGAAGCATTTAAATCATTAGGTTGCTTGATGAGCCTTAAGGTGCATTTTCTCCAGTCCCATCTTGACTACTTTCCGGAAAATTTGGGGGCTGTAAGTGAGGAGCAAGGTGAACGATTCCATCAGGATATCAAAGAGATGGAAAAAAGATACCAGGGAAGATGGAACGTTTCAATGATGGCAGACTACTGTTGGATGCTTCAGAGAGACATTCCAGACGCTACCCATAAGCGTAAATGTACCAAGAGAAGCCTCACTGGAAAAAAGAATAGATTTTAGTGAGTTCTAGTAGGTTTATTTCACTTAAAAAATATGTTTAGTAAATGATTTTGTAATAAAAAAGTTATTTTTTAAGTCTATTGCTGTTTATTTTTTTAGAGGTCTCATTTTACATAGCGACCCTAGTTGTTAGAAAACGTGACGTCTCATGACAAAACGGAAATCATTTTCGGATTCAGCACACCCAAAAACATAAAGAAAACATAAAGTAACAAAAACAGCTCTCAATTTTTTTCTTTTTGCAGACCTGTGTAATTTAACAATAATTTTAATTTTTATTTATTATATATAATTTTATTTTCTCTTTCAGTTCCTCTACGAAGTAACAAAAATCTCATCGGTAAAGTCTTCTTCCCTTTTAGCCTCTTTATCTCATTTTCAACCTCCTGTTTTCTAATTCGTGCATATGACATTGCACTTTTAAGTTCGCTTATGTGTAATTCTTTGCCCTTGTCATCACTAAACGTATCCTTGCGTTTAGATGAACATAAGGTTTTTATTTTGTTTTTGTGGAACGATTAATTAATTATTTGAACAATAATATCTTCGATATTTGCAATTTTTGGTTATAACATGTAAATTGACACTAGGCTGCAGGTTTTAGGTAGCTTCCGGTCATATACAAATGTTACAATAGTTCTAGCAAAAATTATAGATGTACCAAAATGTACTTTAATTCAGTTTGTTTTTTAATGTAGTTAAAAACTTATTTTAGGGGAATATATTATAATACTTTTGACCCCAACTATGTAAGAGTATGGTTGAAGTTTTCCGTTTTTGCCAAACCCTTTCCTAGTGTTTCTTGACTTGACTCATGGTTGGTTTATCGGTTGGTTGATGCAGGATTGCCAGACTTCATTCATTACATAGTTTTCCTCCTATTTTCAAATGTTCTGTTTGACACGACAAAGTTGCCATTAGATGGGAGGTATCAAGCAATGAGTAAGCTTTCCAGTTTTTCGGATCTACCGGCAAAAAGAACGAAATCAAGGGTGGAATCATTGATAGCACTTAGTTTAGCGCCTTCGCACTGCGGTAGTCGGTGAGCTTACTCGGGAATAAAATCTGAAATTATCTCAGCTATATCAGTTAGTTTTATTTCTTTTGATTTAATATTACTTATTGTTTCTTGTTATTTTAATACGTTTGAGCTTGATCAATCCAAGGAAAGTCCCTCTTGTGAGAGGGATTTAAGTGGGTTAGTCAGCTGTGCTGGTTTCTTGCCTACGGTGAACTGCAGTTTGCCTTTCTTCCTGCATTGTTCCTTGTTTTTGACGTCAGTGGATTATTAATTCTTGTACAGGTTTTTATTCCAAATTATTAGTTTAACCCTTTTTGATTTTTAACTGATTCTATTTTTTATATAACTGTTCGGAATTCATTTTCGTGCCTAAAAGTTTTGCGTTAAAAAGATCACGTTCAAAAAATGCTTTTAGTAGGGAGTTCGTAGCTCTTCTGTTTGATATTTATTATTGTAATAAACATATTCTAATTTTTAACTAAAACAGCTTGAAGAACTTTTCAGTATTTTATCACGACTTTAGCCTAAATGTTTTTCTGATTCATAGTACTTTACATTTTGAATATATGTGAAGATGATTTGGTTAAGGAACTATATAAACAGAGTTGGTTATGTTAAAATCTAAATATATTTTGTGATATCTTTTATCTTTATTTGTGTCAGAAACTGTTTAAATTATTTAGCGATTTGCCTACATTGTGTGCATTCATGAAAGCCCTATGTGTATTTGTTTTTAAAAAGGGTATATATATATATATATATATATATATATATATATCAGATTTTGTTCTTTTTATTTTTGAAAGTTATTTAAAGTTGTGGAAAATCTTTAGTTTTCTTAGGGTTTTTGGAACGAGCTAACGTTCTTGGACCTTTTTGTGGAACGGGCTAACGTTTTTAGTACTGGCAGCAACCCTACACAAATTTTATTGAAGCTTTTAGGAACTTTTTAGGTAGCAGCTAGTTTCTGGTAGGTGCCTCCTTTTCTGCCTGACTTTGGCACCGGCTAGTTCTTGGTATAGGCCGAGGTATCGGCACCTGATTTTCAGTCTCGACTTTTGAACGACAGCAGAATGCATTTTCGGATTAGCTAATTATGCTTCTAATAGTAAAAATTCGTTAATATACAAACATATTTTCCTCTGGTTTAAGTTCATTAAATGCTGTCTTACCTCTTATCTTATTTGATATTATGATTATTTTATCAGCTTGAAAAACTATTTATTAGGTTAAGGTCAAAATTTCTGCATGCATTAAGCGTGACATTGAGATAAATTGGTAAAATTGTGGTACGCATTCAACATGGCGAAACAAAATGGCAGCTAAGTAAAAAACTACGTAAAAAATCTTATTCAACTGATTTTACTATTCTAAAGAAAACGAGGAATGTTCCAGGTGAAGGAAATTCACACATTTTTTCAACTTTTAATTGATGCGTAATGATATAGTTAACATTAGTGAAAGGACTATTCGAATGTAAATTTCGAATGTTTCAATATACAAATCCAAGTAATATTCGGATCGATAGTCTACCTCCGCCGCGTCAAGGATTTGGTACGTATCGTTCGAATCATTGGCGACTGATATGCAGCACAAATTTTTTTTGGATTGTTTGTCTTCGTATTCGAGAAGCCTTGATTGTGCGTTTAAGAAGTTCTCGGGTACATAACATACATTATTTAAAGGATTGAAAAGTCGAGGGAACATAAAATGTTGGACCATATAAGGAAGCCGGATAGAAGTATCAAACTAAAACAGTTTCTACAACAAAGGCGGTTAAAGAGGTCATGACCCGAAAAAAGTTACACCCTATATAATTTAAAAAAAATATTATGGTCTATTTCTAGGCAATAATGGCGATTCTTTGTGTGCCATGTTTGAATGAAATATACCCAGAAATGTACGAAACAATCGTTCAGACCTAATCTCGTCTCATCTCGATACCATTCAATCTCAACACTCGAGACGAGGCGGGACAAAAATGAAACGGTCGAGACGAGACGACTCGACTCGACTTTTGGTAATTGAAATCTTGACCTTAAAGATATAACTACGTAGGTCTTTCTACTTCTGTCAAAGAATATTATTGCATTAATAAAATTCTTGGATTCATTTTATTTAGTAAAAAGTTGCATGGCAAAAATTTACCAAATTTTGGATTGTTTTTGAAACATCTGTGTTTTTTAGAAAATAAATTGTCTTTCTTATATTGTTAATTACTAAACTTTAGTTTTGTGCTTTTAAACATATTTTAATTTTTATAATAAGCAAACTAATATTAACTACATGATGTTCAGGCGCAGGATAAATAATTATCACCCAATATTTGGCTCATTAATGTTCCTGCGTATAGGCTATCTCAGAAAAACATTAAAAAAATTATTCTTAAATTTAGAGCTGGTGAAATTTAAAAGTCAAATAATACTCCACCAAACTTTATTAATTTTTCACAGCCTCTTGTTGATACCCCTTCTGTACACATAATAATCTAAAATTCCCTTTAGTGGAGTTGCGTTTAAAAATTACCATAATTCTTTTGTCTAAATATTCTTTTAGTAATTAAAATAAAGAAAATATATTTTGAACAATTTTAAGAAATTTAGTTATTTACCTATTGAAAAATTGCAAGACAAAATCTAGCACCAATCAAAAAGATATTAATGTCCATTTTATTTTCATTAACTAGCCCGACAATAGTAATTTATGGAACAAACGGAAAAAAATACCTTAGTGCAAGAGTTACCTATAATATTTTGTATACACTCACGTTGTTTTACAAAAAAGTGCAATAACTTGGGATACATTTTACCCAAGGTGATACTATCACCGCCGCTAGCTCCGCACAGTGGTCAACTTTTTACAGAAACATTTCGTTTTTTAATAGTGTTGTCTACGATCGCCTTTATCTAGTAACAGTTTTGCCATATAATATGAAATTTATATTTAGGTGTATATTTAATTTAAAATATTTCCGCAAAAACCTATTACAAATTATCATTGTATGGGCTAAAGTTCATTATTTAGTGTAATAACAATTTGATACAATCGAATTACATGCATAGGGTCATGATATTTACACGATGCAGTCTAGTGGATATCAAACTTTTATAATTTAAGCTAATAATTTTAATTAAGTTTCATATGATCACTGTTAACGCACTGAAATTCAAGTGCAAAAACCTGTAGCTAGACACAATAGGTAAAAATAAACATCGAATTTGACATTTGGATGCTAAAGGACTTGGTATAAAATATACAAATCCAAAGGCTACCTTTTAATAGCGGCAAACCTAAAATAATGACCCGCCAATAAACTAAATAATATTTTTAGTTCATTATGGCCCCCTTATGTCATTTTATTTAATTAATTTATTTCTTTCACATTTTTCATAAACATATATTTTATGCAAGGAAACAAAAATAGATAAATTATTCTTGTGGCATCAGCCCATACCTACTCTTTGGTAACAGCCTATTTTGGTCAAGATTACCTATACACCGGGAGACAAATTGGGGTCATTTTAAAAATGCGGTTTTTTAAAATATTGAAATATTTATTATTTAGCATAAAAATGCATCTTTTATAGCAAACACCGCACTGTTAGAACTGGGAGTCCCGGATGAGTTTAAACTTGTACAAACTTGTACATAAGCTCATCAAGTCAGCACTATTATAATGCTGTCATAAAAAATTACGATTATTTTATATAAGCTGAATTTTTATGTAGTGATACAATATTATGACTAATCAAACTTTTCAAACAGGAGGTTAGAAGGCTTATCAAACAAAAGGTTAGAAGATATTTTCAAGACAGTAACATCCAGATAGAGCATTAATATCACTGTTCACTGATACATTGTCAATGTTTACAGATAAAATTTCATCTTCATTGAAAGTATTTATTTAAACTTTAATAAGATAGGTTAATATACGATGAGATTCCTCGAGACAAGATCCTGATCTCGTCTCATCTCGCGCATCTCTAATGTTACGTGTACATTTATATGTATGTATATATATATATATATATATATATATATATATATATATATATATACATATATATATATATATAATGTGTTTTCATTCCGTTTTGCATTCAGCAAAACTGTTCTTTTCAGTTTCAGCAGTGAACGGATGTACACCTGGAATGAAAACACGTTGTATTTTTCCATCCGTGAAGGACTAAAAATCAACATATATATATATATATATATATATATATATATATATATATATATATATATATATATTATGCGAAACACACTGTCCTATCCGAAGTGTCTAGAGAATCATGTTGTGTATATATTTTTGGAAACTGGATGTAGATTCGCCTATAATAAATCTGCTTGTTTGTCAACAATTGCGGTTTGTTATTATGTGCAGAAGCTGTCATATGACACATGCTTCAAACCAGAAATATTATGAGATCAAAGGGCTCAATAAATATTGGTACAATGATTGGATCTTAATCCATGCACACGATACATATAAGGCTCTGTAATCCTATCAGTACAGTTACCTAAACGCTTACATATACAAACCATTTCTCTCAAGTCTGACTTCTCGAGGGCATCTTCAAATAGACGCGAATCGATTACAATTAGGGGATTTACAGTGATTGACTAGCCAATAACCGCCCGTCCATGATCGGGAACTTAAATAGATTCGGAACGTGGAAACGAACTTGTGTTAGTCATTTACAAATGTATCCCGAAGTTTCTTTCTATTTCTAGAGGACCCTTAATCAATGACAGGGCAATACCGAATTCCACAAAGTAGGGATTGGAAGTTTATGAAAAGCCAGTGGCGGTAAATACGTACCATTTTACTAATTAGTGTTATACATTTTTTTAAGTTTACGATTGGATTGTTTGTTTTGAATGGATATTGTATGTAAGACACTAATTAATGTAAAATACTTTTAAAATTATTAAAACTTCATTGCAAAGGCATCTCGAGGCTTGGCAAATAGGCGGAACAAAAACATATATATATTTCATTTTTTTTTGTCCGACACATCTTAAAATTGTTTACCTATAAGCAAAAGTTCATAACGAGAAAAATATTTTTAGACAAATTCATAAATAACAAAATTTTTCCACATGTTAGCAAAATTTGGGAACATCCTGAAGCATATGTACATATCCTACGGAATATTTAGATGACCTTGTGTGGATTCATTTTTGTAGTATGGGACACTGATTTTAAAAAAATAATAGTAACTACATACCTTTTTTGAATGTTTTGAACCACACGTTGTAATATTTTTTTATCATTTTTTAGCATTAAATATATATTTATAACAAAATAAACTAAATACAAACAAAACAAAATACTTGCAACCTACGTTTCTCCCCACAAATACATTTTACCGCCAATTGTCTTATTTCAAATCACTATGCGACGCCATGCTTGATGTACATAATTGCCTGATACCTTTGACTTCCTTTCCTAGTAATACACTAGAATTTTTCTTCTTGCTCTAGGGTCATCGCTCCCAGGAAGGCGCGAAATAGTACGTATTAAAAGTCACACCCGATCTAGCAGGCCTTCAGGCGGCCTGCAGGGATGAACACCAGATGAGAAACTGACCGTGATACTGGCGGCTTAAAGCCGACGTAATACGGACGGATACTATGTCTGACTAGGACTAGACATTTTCCGTACATAAATAAAACACACAAATACTAAAATGATATGAGTGTAGTTACTTATACATATGGCAAAATATATAGTCGTAGTTTTCCATCAGGTGGTTTCATGACAATATGTCTACGTCTGAATGCAAATTTTGGACATATCAAACCGCATGTTGGATCGTTTTGAGGCCTTGCCTAATCGTATAAATGAGTTTTTCGGTCCATACACATGGCAATGTTTCATCTTGTTCTCATCTGTTGAGGCCCTCTTGAAGCATGAGGGTTATATCCACGATCAGAAATAGCCCTAAGGCTGCCCGCCAGGCGGCCTGATACGTACAAAATTTACATACACCCGAGGAATTGCGGTCGGCAGCACTGAGGATGCGCCTTACTCTTCAAAAACTAGCGTTTGTTTTATATGTGTACAGGGTAGCCCGTTTATCTAGGGGCACTACCTTATCATAACAAAGTATACGAGATGGGTCGAAAAGTTACATACCAAGGTTAATTAGGATAATTCGAGGGCTTAATTTGTTTCATGTCGTTTTTCATATACAGGCATTACCCTCTATATTGATATGAATTCAAATAGCACTATTTATGACGCTTAACCGTATATACATTTTGCGTATAATCATTTTTTTAAATTTTCAAACGCAAACCATTGTATACTATGATATATAGGGAACTAAACGACGAGTTTAACGATATATAACAACATTGGTCTGTGACGCATGTTTTGGACTTATAGACCATTATCTTCAGTAAATACTGTTTTTTTAACTCCAAATGGAATTTCTAAACATTTTTAAAGAAATATTACTATCTATAGTATTAAAGTATTGTTTAACGTCCAAATTAAACAAATAACTTATTCCATTGACTCTATATACGAGACTTATTCTTAAAGACTAACTACTATAATAAGTATTATTATTATAACACGTGTTTTATATGTCCCACATGTTGGGCAATCCAAGTGGTATATATAATTTCCATAACATAACGGCATTCCTAACATATTTAGTTTGATTTAAATAATAAATAACTTCCCGAAACCAAAGTTCAAACTCCTACGCAGTTGATGGGTTGTCTTTTGTATACTAGATCTTTAAATGTACCCTAAAAAAAATTTAGGGATGTAAGTTCGGGGTTTCTCGGAGACCACGCGTAATTGCCGTCCATTATTTATAATCTGCGTTCAAAAAGATGGTTATTCTTTGACTTCTGTGATATCAGCGGCCAAATTCTCTTGGAGGCATTTCATTTTCCGCATTGCGTTGGATGTTATTTAAAAGCCCTAAGTAACAATGAAAATTTAAATTCTGATTTCACATTCTGAACCAATAATTATACACCTATAAATGCCTCACCCAAACCTTTACTGAAGTTGTTCCTGATCTTGTAACTTCCAAACCTTTTTTTTTATTCTCACTGCTTTATTAATGGTTATGTTTTCGATTAAAGGTTTTAGGTGATTTTGTAAATACGTACTCATCGGTACAAATGTTATTAGCAAATATATTTTCTAAGAAATGTCTCTCTGTAAAAATATTGTAAAAATTTACCTTGGAGTTGTAATCACATTTTTCCAGTTTTGTACAAGGCAATATTTATAAGGCTTCCATTTGTTGATATGAGGGCACGTATGCAGCGCTGTTCTTCTGACGTCCAAATCTAAAGACGCACGCGTGGTTAAATTCAGGAGTCTTCAGAATACAACAACTGCGTTACTCGTCATCAGTCAAAATTCGATATCGTCCCGTTTTCTCAGTCTGCAAGTTTCCATTTATTCTAAATTGTTGGTAAATCCTATCAAATACTGTTTTCTATTACTAGGTTCTTTTAAAAATATTAAGAAAAATAACTGTACCTGAAATTTGACAACACTTGGAAGAGCGACCGTCTTCAATTAATCTAAAGCCTAAGAGAGAGATATTAAACATATCTAGCAATTATTGGACCATATGCAGATAAAGGTAGTGTTATTAATTACAAATTCATTCGAAGTAAAATACATCATTTGCACTTTGTATCTTAAATATACCAGTCTAAAGGTGTACCAAATAATGACGATTGCATCACGAACCCTATAGGAAAATAAAATAAAAAGACATCGAATCGAATTACCCCAATTAACTTTTGTATTCAACTTTTAGTTCCATCTCGCATACTTTTTCGGCCTAACTTAAAAAAAAAATCAATAACAAAGAATTCATAATCTTTTATGAAAATGTCTCAACAGTTTTCGCTTAATAAATATGAAATTTTGAGGCACCAAATACAAAAATTAAGATTACAAAGATTGTCAAATATGATGCTCTCTTTCTTGGTTTCAAGGTTTCTATAACTCAATAGTTTCGTCGTGCATAGGCGGCCAAAGCTTGACTTTATCGTTTTATTGCCCTAATAGTTTAAGATTTAATCATCCAGGGAATTCTGCTTACTTCAAAAATATAAATACAATGACCAACACGTAGTGGTGGTATATTTCAACTAAACTGTACGAGTATTGTTAGTCCTTATAAGTTCAAGTTGCCAGATTGTGTATGGCGCTTGATTTGACTTTATTGTACCTGTTAAAGTACGAATTTTTTCGACTAACTTTTGGAGAAGCACAAATTTACGAAAAATATACAAGATTTTGTTCATAACTGTATGTATGTACATTTTTACTATCACTGCAGTTTATTTTTTTACCGTTGACCTAAATTGTACAAATACAGGGTTGGTCAGTCCATAGGTGCAATGGGTGCAACACACATGGGCGCCAGCGTCAAGGGGGCGGCAAAAATTCGCGACCGAAGATATCGTGACGTGACAGCAGCAAGCACCCGATGAAAATTGATAGAGGCCTACGAGAATTCATAAGCGCATTTCAAGAGAAGGCGGTTATTTTTTACAGTTATTTCTTTACCGCGCTCGCATACTACCTTTTCTTTAGGTGGTATATGGGGCAGTAATTTTTTTTTGCACACAGGCGCCATGCAGCCCAAGACCGGCACCGGCCCTGCACAAAAAAGTTTTACCGTTAAGATATACGTAGTGTCTTCATTTGAAAAAATTGTCAAAATAACTAATAACATATTTTGATGGTATATAATAATATGCCTAAGATATTTTGCGAATTAACATTGAGCGGTATTATAGGAGAGCATTATGAGAAAAAAAAGTTTTTCGCTACGTACATACATATTAAATGTGCACTATTTTGGCGCGTAACTGGTCCGGACACCTGGACCTCCCCCCAAAAATTTTAAAATATTTTATTGGTGTATTAAGTGTGTCTACCGCCTCAGCGGAGCAGTGGTACATTTCATAAGCTTCTAAGAACGACTTCCTGAAAATAATTGAATTTCAATTTCTAATGAATGCTTCAGAAATATATGCACCTTATAAAGAATGTAGTCATGGAAGATCGGCGTTTAAGTAATCTCAAGCATCATAAAGAGGTCTTAAACATATCTCGAAATTATTGGACCATATGCAGATAAAGGTAGTGTTAGTCAGTAACTAAATTATTCGACTAAATGCCAATAATAAACTGTCTCTATCTGAAGAACAATACATGATTTGCATTTCTGAAAAATGAAATTAGAGGAAGCAAGCATATTATTTTTGATAAGGTAGACAAGCATCCATTTGGATTTACTAATTTTATTAATATTTGCCATTTTATTTGTTGTTTAAAAAACCTCAGGTTCTATTAGGGCTTAAAAGTTTGTTTTTTATTTTTTGTAGTAATATACTTTTTACTTACGCTCATCTCCAAGTAACATTAGATGTTCTCAACCCTCTCCAAGTATAGAAGTCCATGGAGGAAGCAAGTATCATTGACCGTGTAGAAGCTCCATATATATATATATATATATATATATATATATATATATATATATATATATATATTAATTATATTTCAATTAAAAATAAAACATGTTGGAATTGAGGGAATAAGTCCCATTTATTACGCAACAACTATTAAAGTTTTTGCTATTATTAGTTTGAAAGGCATGAGTGATATAGGCTTATTAATTTCCAATAAAGGATTTTGACGTATCACAATATTAGATTATCAAGTTGCACATAGTCCCAAAATCTAACTGAGATATTCTATTATAACATTATTCAGCTATTTACAATTTCTTTCGTACCAGTCTAGTAAATACAAAAGAAAACAACCAGTAGGAAACGTGCCTGAGGTAACTGAAAAATTACAAAAACATAGGAATTAAAATAAAATATGTATTGCAAGTAAAGTTACTATTAATAATATAAATGATATTAAATTCATTAATGAAGGAAATGAAATCGTTATTTCAAGTTCTGTGTAAAGGCCAGTCAACCGAGTTTTCCTCTAAATTGACAGGTCAACTATAAGCGGTAAACAAGGATTCGTTTTATCACGCTTATTTGCATAAAAGTTCTGACGAGACCACAAAGCCGGATATCGACTAGCGATTTAAGATGCTTTAAATGGAAATTTTCAAGACTAGCCTTGCCACTAATGCTTTGGCGATCTGAGACGTGGTTTGGGAAGGGCGCGCAATTCAATAGAGATTCATTCAGAGACAAAGTAAAACACCATAATCACTGGAATAGTAGTCGTATTTTCAGAACAAAAATCTATTACTGTATTGAATAAATATAATTAAAACTGCGCAGATTAACAGATTTAGGGACGTTGTATGTATTGACATTGTTCGACATTGGAAGACTATAAAATTTATAGGGCCGGAGTTATTAGTGCCACTTTCTATTGCATTCTGATATTAAAATTTTACAATTTTTTTAATAGTTAAAAACGAGGACTTGATACTATGAAAAAGATTACAAAACCTATATAGACCTTTTATTTTTTTGTTAATCTATAACTTATTCGTTATATGCTTTCTGAAGAGATAATTATATTTTTTTAATTTACTCTTGGGCATAAATCCTGGTAATAATTTAATTAGTAGGTAATTAAAAACGAAATAACTACTACATAAAGAGCGAAAAGTAAATGAAGTGAAATCATTTGGGAAAAAATAAAAAAGTAATTAATTCTAATAATTAAAACTAACTACCTCGATCTGTGCTTTTAGAAAATATTGCACATTTTTCCGCAATGACGAGAGTTTCATAGAAACGTGTAGAAACGGTCCTCCTTAAGTTTTTATGTAGATTTTGGGGCTCCCATTTTGATAATTAAGATATTATTGCTCATTCTGTGGAATTCTCCGTTGCATCTCAGCTTTTTTAGTCAGGATAAGATCAGCAACAATATATACTCTATTTACCTTTTTGTTTCCTTCTCACCCTCGATATTGATGTTGCCTGACCTGAAATGGAAATTATGGCTTTCAAGGAACTATAAGCAGTTCTATGTTTATCTCCAGTGCAGATACGTTTCCGTATATCAAGATTGCAACCCATTCGACTAAACAATGCACTAACTTGATTAATCCACGTCTTGGCTTGTTCCAGAAAAATTGAATAATATTAGGTTATTAAATCGTTCTTAACGATCCTGGAGCGAGTAGTTATACTGTCGTAGAGTAGTAGAGGAGAGAACTTGGGGCTGCGAGACTATTGGGACATTTTTTAGCAAATTAACCTCAATCTTCTTTAGAAAACGAGAAGCCTGTCAAATCACTTATAGCCGGTTGCAGAAAGCTCAATTAAAGTTTAGAATATTTAGCGGAATGTCAAATTTGACAGCGGGTTCCTAGATTTCTGTAAGCAGCTTGTCAAATCTGAAAGCTCGGTTAAATATTCTAAACAGCAATTAAGTTTTGTGCAACCGGGGATAAGTCTATTCTTTATGTTTGTTCGAGCATAATTTTGGTTTGGGTAAGCGATGTTGATGAATCTTTTTTGTGTGCCTGTGGTGGTTCCACAGCAAATATCCTACAAAACTAAGAAATGGCGGGATGTTGCCATTTCAAAATTTTTCTCCTATGATTTTATCGAGGAATTTCCACCATAACTTTAAAATTTAAAAGTTTAAGTTTTCAAATTTGTTGTACAAATTGTATTTAACCCAAAAAATTATTAAACGCTTTCAAATTTATTTTTAACCTCCTCCATCTGAACAGGAGGGAAATAATGTCTCACGACGTTTCTGGGTTATAATGAATATTTTAAGAAAAATTGGTAGCATTAAATTTCTTTATTCTGGGTGCAATCAAAAATAAACTCCGAAGAGAGGTTTCATCTAATTTTATCTAGAGCACTTTCTAAATAGATCCAAATTTTATACTGTATTCAATCAGTTGAAAAATCTGAAAAATACTTTTTCTTTATTCTTATGAAAAATTAGGTCAAAAGCAAGTGTTATTCTAGCGACCTCTAGCACCAAAACTATTTAAGCTTTTAATTAGAAGAAAGCAATCTATATAGGCAATATTCTTTCGTGTTTAAAAAGTCTAAGCAAATTACAATTATCGCGGATTATTAAAAAAAATCAACTTTTTTTTTTCTGACTACCCTAACTTTGGAACGCAATATAAATTTTAAATAGGATTTTTACCGATAAATGCAAATTTTAATAGCAGTTAATGAAAAATGAATATTAATGGGAAACTGGCTTAAATTAGTATTGGTTTGTACAGGATGTCTCAAAAATATGTAGCAAACTCAAATTATATTTATTTGTATGTGTATCTTGTATGAGCAATAAATGGGTTTCCACTCCCTGTAATGGAAATGGAAATACATTGCTATTTATAGCAGGATTTTTTCAAACTTTTTGAGAATCTTAGAAGATCAATTTTAGTATATTTGTAGTTAGCAGGAAAAAATCATGTTTGGTGTGCTCTATATATTTGAGTTATCCTATACACATAATTTTAAAGACAAATGTAGCAAACGCGTATATTTATATTCAGCAAGAATAGACTCATATGATGAATATATATTATAAAGGATGATCCACTAAAAATCACGTTGGATCTGCTACATATTTTTAAGTGGGTGGTATGAATAAAAACGAAGTGCCTGCTAGTACTACAAGTATTAGTTTCTTCTACACAAGAATTTACTTAAAACAAAGTAGTTACTACATTTCGGAGTACTCCCTTCAATTTTTCAGAAAATGCTAAAATTAATAGCATTTTCCGAAAAATATTAGTAGCATGTACTACGACTTGAGGTATCTAATTTTTTACTAGTAGACACTTTGATTTGCAGTATTTGCTCCGTTATTTGCGAAGTTAATATCATAGCAGCTTCACTAAGAGTGCTACAAAGTGGTTATTTTAAGATGGCTCAAATATGTAGGAATAAAATTTATAGTTCAAGAAGACATTACGATGATGATACCCTATATCGTCAAATATTCAGGTAAACAAATAAATAGCATGGATTCAGAATGTTTCACTTTTATATTTTATATTTTTTATGTAGGTTTACTAGGGAAAACGTTACTTTCTTAACCAACGAATTTCTAAAGGAGACCATTGAAACTGGAGGTGATGCACTGTCACATATTCAGCAAATGGAAGTATTTCTAAGAAATTTAGGTTTGTATTAACAATAATTGTTTATTTGTTAATTGGATAGATCAATTATTGATCTATCAATAAGTTTGACAAGCCCCAAAAGACAAATTAAATCATATATTTTTTATGATAAATGTAACAACTAAATTATACATTTTTTTTACGGGAAAATGCAAAAGTGTCATGCATGAAGTTAATGAAACTTATTTTTTATAGGTTTTAAATTCAGCAATACTTATTTATATTTTTTTTTGTTTTTTTAATGGGACCCTGAAATGCAACAAGGTATTGGCTTGGATATTAGGATCCACCAAACAAAAGTTTCCAAAATAGTCCACTATGTCACCTGTGCAATTTGCCAAAAAAAAGTAAATAGATTACATTTCCTGCTTCAGACGATGCTCTTAATATCGCCAAAGAAGAGTGGGTAGTAAATCAAATGATACCAAATGTCATTGGAGTAATTGACTGCATACATGTAAAAATTTTAAGTCCTCACATTCACGGTGACGAATATATTATTAAAAGAGTTTTTGCTCAATAAATGTGCAAGCAATATGTGACTATAGAGAAAAGTTTACCAGCGTAGATGCATCGTGGCCTGGTTCTGTTCACGATAGCAGAATATGGTATAATTCTTCAATCCCCTAATGTTTTACAACCAGCAAAATATATGTCTTTTGGGTGATTCCGGATATGCTGTGTATAACAGAATAGGCTATAACAACGGTATAGAATATATATTTTTTATATATTCTAAATATAATTCAAGTAATATTTTACTAAAACTGTTAATACTCACGTTAACGCTTAAACAGGCTTGATTATTTCACAGGAATTATAAGTGGATTTGTCTAATATTAGTTTCGAGAATTTTAAACCATAAATAAAGTATCATATGTCACAAAGGCTATATTTTAGACTATAGACATATTTATGTATAAACGTTCTAAAAAGGTTACAATTTATGCCTTCCTTTTCGAGGGTTTATGGTCCCATATGACCCCTGTCTCATGGGAATCTTTCTTTGGCACGTTTAATTGAACTTGTTGCAAATATTAATTGAAACTTTTTATTTGGTTCGTTGCAATGATAATAAATGGTAAATTTGCTATGTTAAAGATACAATAGAGTACTTTGTAATAGGAACATTACGGAAAAGCCATGTTTTTGGGGCATAATTTTCCCTGCAGAAAAGATAACTGAAAGGGTTTTTCGTGCCTTTTTTTCGCCATGACTTTTCGGACCCATAATGTGGATAAGTTAGTATAGGGTTATATATTAAATTATATACATAATCTTAGGACTAAGAATTGAAGGGAATATCATTTTAATATATTTATTCACTTTTTATTATCATGGGTGACACCTCGTGTTTCTAAGACGAAGTTCCGAACTTAAAGTTTAGAGTAGGGACTTAAGCTTCACCATTCACAGCTTTATTCGTTTCGTCCTGACTAATAAAATCATAGAGGGGATTGGTCTAAGGGGTGGATCTAGTAATAGCTGAGCTAAGTTTGTAATTTACGGGAAGGCTAAAAGTCAGTCTGTGTTAGAGTTTTGTTTCTTATAGTTAATCTTAAATTCTTCTTTTGTGGTGGTTTATGGGGCTTTACGTATACAGTGGGATTAAAGTTGAGGGATTTTCAAAGATATTTTATTTTTATTCTATGTTTTATCTGGGGAGTAACTGGTTTTCAAGAGTTAAATTTACGTTTTATTTAAAGATTCTTGTTTTCTTTTCTTCTGTACTAAAATTGGGGATTTAAAGATAATTCCCCCATTTTCTAGATTTAAATACTTTTTTTTGTTATTAGGTTTAAGTATTATTTTTGTACAGCATTTCACTTACTTTACCTTTGTTAATAAAATAAAATAAATAAATAATTTTAAATATAATAAATAACCGCTCGATAACGCTGCTACATGTAACTCCGTGGAGGCTTACACCATTTAAAAATCCGTTAACAAACATCGAACAATATTTAATAGAATTCATGCAAAAGAACGAGTAATTATCGAACAATGCTTCGGACAATTAAACACGCAATCTTACATTACACTATACGACCTAAAACTGACCGAATATGTAAATATATTATATCAGGATTTATTTTACATAATTGTTCGAAGTTTTTAAACGACCCGAATGATTTTGAACCAATTTTTCGTGTGGAAGAACCTGTAATGCTTGAATTAATTCCCGAAGGATATATAGCTGAAATTAGAAGCAGAGGTATACAGTTTCGTACACATATTGCTGAACTCATATACGAGCAAAGAATTTCAAATTAAGATATTTCTTATTGTTACCAAATATTTATTATTAATTAATTATACGTTATAAATAACTTAATAAACCTTTCATGAAAAGAAAAAATCGAAACTTAAATTCTTTAAAAAACACATCTAGCGAGAAAACACTCTACTTTCTAGGCCAAAAGTTTTAGGCACCCGAGTGTTGCCTCAGAGAATTTTCTTCAATAAACTGTTCTACAGCATCTCCAGATCTTTCTACAACTTTTGCAACTTTTTCTTGAGCCATAGCAGCATTTTCCTGGGCTACACCGGCCTTTTCTTGATCTGAAGCAGCATTAATTTGTTTGAGCAATAAAATATTTTGCAGTTTTTGTAATGAAGCAGTACTAAGTTCATTTTCATCATTGGTTGTGTCTTCTTCACAACTTAAACATCTCTTACGCCCACCAGGGTCATCTTTGCTGATGCCTGCACTTACTTTTCCTAAAAATATAATAGAAACCCTGTGTAAAACATCTCTATAAAAATATACACAACACAACAACACATTTAGGTTAAGTAGAATAACCCTCTTGTAGATGTTAGACTTTGCCTTGTACTTACTTGCAAATAAAGACGTTTTTGAATTTCACGCAGGCCTAAAAGTTGAACTTAAAAAAAAGGATATAGAAAGTATTATTATTTTATCCTGTATATTGTGCAATTCAGATTTTTTTTTACAAACCCGGTATCTTTAAATTTCCAAAAGACACCCTACAATATGAAAAAATGTTTTTTGAAATCGAATTAAAAATTTGAGAGAAAACAAACATCAAAATCACATTCAGTTAAAAAAACAGTGTCTGATAAACTACTCTGTATCTCAATTATTGCGATATCGAAGAAAATAAAAATTATAATGTTAAAAGTTGAGGCTACCGCTTGGTGCTAAAAATGATTTGTATTTTCTACTGGCATAGCCATAGCTTACAGTGCGCTTCAAAAAATACAAGAAAAGGACATTGTTATTGCATCCTCGTATAGTGAGCAACACTGATTTCTTTTTTACATGACCGGTATCATAGAATTCCCGAAGAATAAACTTATAACCTAAAAAAGTTTTTTTAAAAATCGGTTGAATACTTTAGGAAAAAATAAACATTAAATGTAGGTTGTATGTTTAGGCCTGTGTTAAATATGTTGCGCAGTGTACTTATCCGAAACTTTGTGGATAATTGGATGTTCATTAGCATTCCATAAATCATAAAATTTCTGCTGCCACTCATTCAGTTTAATTTTTTTGTTCCGGGTTCTCTTTAGATCAGTAATTTTCTTTATTTTACTTTTCGTGTTATCGTCTTTCTTTTTAATATTTGCTTAGAATTTAACTCTTTATTCATATTTTTATTGTAAAGCTTTGTGAATTCTCTTAGGTTAGATTAGGTCTGCTGATTTTATTGAAGGTTCCATTCTTTTATCTAATAAAATTTTAAAGTCTTCGAGCATAATAACAAATGTCACTTGTTGCAATTCACTTTGAGACTCTTCAGTCACACTTTTTTCATCAGAAGACATTATAAAAGGCTTTTGAGTTACGGTTAATTCACAGAAAACAAAAACACTGCCGTTTGCCAAATACTTTTTAATTTTTAACTTTTTTTAATGTAAGACAATAAAATACTTTTTAGACAGGTCTTATCTTGTTAGCCAGTCGGCGCGGCGTCTGAGATAGAAGCACGTGCTACACATTTCATAAAATGTTCTACACTTGTTAAGTAGATACTTCACAATTACGAAGCATGTTCTATGGCAAGTAAAGTAGATACTACCGGAAATTGGTAAATCCGTCGTTGAAGGTAAACACTACGTAGAAAATACTAATACTTGTAGTAGTAGCAGATACTTTGTTTTTACTCATACCACGCATTCTACCCATACATATATGCATACTATTTTTCTAAAAAGATACGTAGAACCAAATGAAACCAAAACGTTATTTGTGAGTTCAAAAATAAAGCAAATTTTAAATGCTAAAAAAGGTACGGGAAATAAATTCCTAATACATGCATAAGATGAAAAACAATTTACAAAATATTAAATTATACAAATTGATGAAAAAGTAAAAAGATTAAAACTTATGTTTTGTCAAAAATGTTGTATCTAAAAGTTCGTCTGTCCAGTGGTTTAGTCAGGTAGTCTATCAAACTTGTCACACCAGCGAATAGCTTTTCTAGCGTTTTTTAACAGTACGTTAACAAAATATCTAAACACCATGTAAAGTTGGATAGTATCGAGTGTCATTTAAATTATAGCCTTACAGTATACAAAAGTAACCATTTATATTAGCACAGTTGTTAAATATGATGGCCAACCGGGATCTAGAGATTTGTCTAAAATTTTAATACTAAAACGATTTTATGTTAGTAAAATTACTGGAATTACAATGCTAATGCTTCTATTTTAATGTCACTGAATTGTACACTTACATCATGATTTTTTCCTTAGCCAAACCTCTGTGTATTCAGGACGAGTTAAAAAAAGTGGCCAATATAACTACGTTTTTAATTACATACAGATATGTGGCCTTAATGTAAAATTAATATTTTCATCACATTTTGCATTTAGCCTATATATTAATTTTTGCAGTCGAAATATCTGTTAAACAAGTATAGGTACAGAGTCATACAAAGAGTAAAAAGGTTTTATATTATGTCCGAAAAATATTAAATATTAAAGTAACTGGGATTTTTACGATGGGTTTAATTTTATTTTCAAAAAACAATTAAACACCAAATAAAATAGATGTATGAGAAAACTGTAAAAAATGTTATAATTTTAAACGTAATTTAACGTCATCTACAGTTTACTGTTAGAAGCTACGGGAATAAACTACACACTTTTTTTTATAATATGTTCTATGTAAAAATATAACTGTTTTCGAGATATTTAAAGTTAAATAGCCAATTTTTCTTTATTTCAAACACGCTCTGAAATCGATACCTAATAGGCGCAAATAAAATACAAGTTCCTATCTTCCTTTTTTTCATCTTCATATTAACATTTAGATAAACATATAAAGGCATAACTGAAATATTTATTGAAACCCTAATATGCACTTCATTATTACTTCTATTTATTTAATAACTTACCAATGACATTTATTTATTTAAAATAAAAAAGTATACGAAAACATAAGCGACTTATCTAAGACTGTTTGAAAAATTTCATAGGAGCAATGCGGCTGCAAATCGGTAATTGCATAAATCCAACTCCGATTAAAGTAACCAGATTGTTTAAAAAACTTTTACATCTTACACTATTTTATGCCGACTCAGAGAAATGAGAAGGCGGTTTTGACAACACTCTGTTGGTAGACCTATGAAAATTATTAGTAACATAAAAGCTTCGACCATATTGGATTCGTACCAATATCTTACAGTTTATACCTATCCCACAAATGGTATTTAGGCATAATTTAAAATAAATTAAATACACAGTTTTTACATTGATTTTATAAAGACCTTTATGACGAATTCGTACCAGTTTCTCTCTATATCACATTTAATTTTGGTGCACCTTTTGAAGTCAGTTAAATAAGAAAGTTTATTTACGTTGATTTTATTAAACATTTATTTGGCTATTGTTTTGTTCGGCCATCTTGAATTCATACTACAATTTTACTCCAACTATAGTATCTCTATATAAAACTCTAGGTATGCTTGTATAAAAAAAAATGGAAATAATCTAATAACTAGTTTTCGAGGCCGATTTCTTAAATATTTTATTAAGCCGCCGGCGCGGCGCCGTCTTGGAATCGTACCAAAATGCTACCAGTTCGTTTATAAATGTCACTTAATTTCTGTGCAAAATTGAAGGTAAACTGAATAATCAGCTTTTAAGTAAAATTTTTTTAACGTTTAACAAGGCCGCCATATTGAATTTATACTAAAATGTTACCATGTCATCTTCTTATAAGCCTTAGTTTTTGACCAAAATTTGAGGTCAATCGGGCTAGTAACTTTTTCGCTATGCCGCGAACTAACAGACAGACTTACGGAATTGCGGTTATATGTTTTCTGGCATCTAGAATCTAGGAACGCTAAAACGTGAACATGTGTAAAAGATTAGAGATGGTATTTTTTCAGGATTACAAATATTTTATTTCACCAATATTTTCTATTTTGTTCCGCCATCTTGAATTCGTATCACAATTTGACCAGTTTATGTCTATACTATACTTAATTCTTGCACACATTTTTTCTGGCTGATTTTTAAAATATTTTATTAGGTCGCCATTTCTCTTCGCCATCTTGGATTCGTACTAAAGTTTTACCAGTTGATTCTTACATAACACTTTGTAGGTAAATTGGATAAGTAATTTTTAGTAATAACATTATTTAAATAACGTTCATGTTAGTAAGCCGCCATTTTGTTCTGATGTATTGGATTTTTCGCAAAATGTTTCCATTTCATTTCTATACGACCCTTAGTTTTTGACCAAAATTTAAAGTCAATCCAATGAGCGGTTTTTTAGCTATTCTTCAAGCAGGCCAACAGACAGACAGGTAGACCGACGGACAGGAAAGAACATGTTTTTTTTTGGCATCAAGGGGTCCTAAGAAGCTAAGATCCGTGAAAACTAAAAGGGTAATTTTTTCACGATTATGATAGTTCCCTTTTACGAGAAAAGTAAAAACGTTTTAAGAACCATGAATGCCCATTTAGCGACGACTCTGCTTATCAAATACAAAATTTAAACGATGGGACTATTTTGTTACCCTAAAATATTCAAAATTGCCAAAATAGTTTTTTATAGCTTGTAGTTTTGTGCTTCGCTTATTACTAAATTAGAAATAATTTTTAGACAAAGTTATCTGGCCGTGAATGTATGCTAGAGCTTTATTTAGAATTAGGTTTTTATACGACTGTGAACAATTTTTTTATGGATTTTATAAGAATGTTTTATACAATAGAAATGAGTATTGAAATATTGAAATAATATTGCATTTTTAAATAGTAACTAGAACTAAAAAAAAATAGAACTGACTTCAAAAAAATTTGCAAAACAGTAAAAAATTTAATTTTATTTATTCCTTAAATATAGACATTTTTTTATTACATATACACCAAATATATAGCTAGCTTTATATCACTTAAAACTGATGCCCGAATCACTCGCTATCAGGGCCTCTTTGTGAAACTGTGCTAAATGTCCAACCAAACTAATAACGAATTCGTATTTCGAAATATGCGTAAATATATTTTGGGTGCCTTGCAACTGTTGGATAAGTTAATGCATGAAGATTTTATTGACGTCCGTGCTATAGAATATGAGCCTAGGTATACTCAATGTAATTTATAAAACAACTCCAACCCCAGCAGTGACAAAATTTATTCGGTATTTCGATTTTTTTGACGCGACCCTCTCTAATAACATTAAAATCTGTATTAGGTTAGTAAGTTTAAGGTTACTAGTGAGTATATAATGACGTTTATTCATACTTAAAATGTGAAGTAAAATACTAGATTTTGAGGTTGCAAATTTTCATGGTCACCCTGTTTGAATAAAATTACATAAAGGGACAGCAAAAGAGATACTTTTTAGCAAATGGTGTTGTATGCCTATTACACACCTCAATGCTTTACTT
Source organism: Kuschelorhynchus macadamiae (assembly GCA_030620095.1). Taxonomy (NCBI): domain Eukaryota; kingdom Metazoa; phylum Arthropoda; class Insecta; order Coleoptera; family Curculionidae; genus Kuschelorhynchus; species Kuschelorhynchus macadamiae. The sequence goes on from JAUTXW010001402.1 coordinate 83,701, forward strand.
TAAAAATGGTATTTTAAAAAAATTAAATTTAATTATAAACCTCGCTGTCTTTATCGCTATTAAACCTGTGTTTTTTAAACATTATTATTACAAAAAACACCAGAAAAACGTCCTCTACAATTTGGCGTTTGACTCATCAAAATTTGCAATATGCGCGAAAAAGTATAATAAAAAAAACATACAGGTCGAATGGAGAACCTCCTCCTTTTTTGAATTATGAATTTTAACATTGTGTTTTGTTTTTCGCTTCCTCGTAAGGGAAACTATTGTTATCGTGATCACACCTCCTAGGTTTTTATAGATACCGATGCCAAAAAACATGTTTTCCCAAATCCGCCGGTCTGTCTGTCTGTTCGTTGCATAGCTAAAAGCTACTCACCCTATTGACTTCAAATGTTGGTCAAAGATAAAGGGTTTCGTGAAAATGATCTGGTTATATTTTGGTAAAAATTCAATCTGGTGAAGCAAAATGGCGACCTACTGAAATGTTAAAAAAATTACTAAAAAGCTATTTATTCAGTGTACCTCAAATTTTGCACAAAAATCAAGTGTTACATAGAAATTAACTCTTTAACATTTTGTTACAAATCCAAGTTGACGTACATAGCAAAATGATGGCCTGATAAAATATTTAAAAACACAGCCTGAAAAACCTACTTATTAGATGGATTTTAAATTTTCAGCAAGAATTAATTGTGGCAACTGGTAAAATTGTAGTGCGAAGTCAATTTTGCGGAATAAAATGCCAGCCAAATGAAATGTTTTAAAACAATATCTTATTCAATTTACACAATTACAGCAATCTTGAAAATTTCCGTGTTTTTTGTTTACCAAAAGCTAACTAGAATTTGCCAGTTACTATAAAAGTACCAAAGCCTCAAATAATTTTAATTTGTATTACTTTAAAGTATCAAGTATTTCTCTCACTGACTATTTCCTCGCAACTAGAGAACTATCATCACCTAGTTTTCAATAGTTATAGACAAAAAACAACGCACTTCCCTTGGCTTTGTTAAAACAAACGTCCGCTATCTTTAAAAAAAAACTTTTATGAATTCGTATTTCTCTCATCATTGTTTTAAAAGTTTGTATTAGCAAAATATGCGTGAGAGAAATAAAAAGTTGATTTTTTGTTAAGCACTTAAATGTAAAATTAAAACGTTTATGGAATTTGGTGCAGCTAGCTTAAAATAATTTAAATTTAGCTTTACTCTGCGTTCACTTTAATGTTTTGCACGATATTAAAGTTTTAAATTAAATTGAACAATATAAAACCATCAGCTTTACACGGTTTCCCAATTAATATTACAAATGAAATGTATAAGCTTTTAGGTAAATATAAATGTGCCAGTAACAAACTGAATTTAATAACCAACAAATTCAGTAAATTTCACAGAGAGAATTTTGTTGTTAATGCTTGGTGTTAATTTCCAGCATTTTTAAAATTCCATGAATATTTTTACCCGTAAAAAAACCATTTTATTTCTGTGTAATCGTGAGGTGATAAAAGATGCAAATCAAAGAGGTTTGCAGGTATGATATAACGCGTCCTTAAATAATGTCCAATGCTTGACAAATAAAATAAAATAGCTATACTTGACTATCAGCCAAATGGAATAAATTCGATAATAAATAAATGGGGGCGTGTTCGAAAATACGCTCGGACACCTCGGTTGGTAATTTTATTTGCGCATTTTTTTCAACAAAAACTTTTTATACAGGGTGTGCCATATAACTTGGCCAATACTAATTTTCATGTTTTAAATACAAGACCCAAGATATTATTAAATTTTTTGGATTCTCTAAAAAATTCTAGACATATGTCATGTACATTTTTCTATGCCCATCTTCAACTGTTTCGGAGATATTAAGTGTTTTCAGATTTTTTGCAAAAATTAACATTAAAAAAATAAAATTATTTGATTACAGAATAAAAAAAGTAAGCAAAAACCATTTCAGCGTTCTTTTATACTAATATGAAATAAAAAACTATAAATAAATTTATTTACTTTTGTTTAAAGCACCTGGCCTTAGCAAATTGTTTTCTCAGTGCAGGACAATAGTGGTAAGTGTCCGTGTTGTCGTTTGAATTTCGTTAACTGCATATCAGAAAAATGATGAATTTACCAGAAATGCACAAAATAACAACTCTACAGATGATTGTTTATGGATATAACACACGGACACATATGGAAGTTGCTCGTTTATTTCATGAACATTTTCCAAATTTGCCGCCTATGTCCCGAGGGACAATTTTTCGCGAGCTTGGACATATAAGGTGGATAAAAAAGTAGCTGCCAATGCAAAAAGTAGTGATAGTAAATTGGATATTATGCTTGAGTTTGAGGAAACCTACATGCCTCTAGATAACAAGCAGCCTCAATGTTTGATGTTAGCCATTCATCGATTATTCGAGCATTAAAAGAAAATAAAATGCGTCCTTATAAAATAATACCAACTCAAGAGCTCGTGGAAGACGATTTTTATAGGAGATCGTATTTTTGTCAACAAATGATGGCAATATTAGATAGTAATGTGATCCAATTAGAACATGTTTTGTTTTCTGAAGGGTGCACCATTACACGGTCATACTAATCGTCAAAATTGGTCTGGGGAAAATCCTCACTGGATGAGAAAATAATGTAAGCAATACCCTGAAAATGTTTGGACAGGAATTATTGGAGATCATAACATAGTTCCCTTTTTCATTGGTGGCAATTTGATCGGCGAAAATTATTTAGCACTGCTCTAAAATAATGTCGTGCCAATAGTGATAAACTTCCAGCGAATATGATATGGTTTCAGCAAGATGCACCGTCCCATTACAAAAACAATGTCCGCCAGTACTTCAACGGAATATTTCCAAATCGTTAGCAGCAAGGCGAGGATCGATGCAATGGCCAGCACGGTCCCCTGATCAGATACCATTAGATTTTTTTTTATGGGGATATACTAAAAATATCTAATACAGAACTAAACCCCTTGACGTAGCTGACCTAAAAGACGAATAATGCTTGCGATTAGATCGGTCACACCTGAGATGTTGAGTAACGTTAGAAGAAGTTTTTATTTAAGAGTAGAATGTTGCCAAGACGTTCACGGCAAGCATATTCAACAATTCCTAAAAAAAGTGTTTTTTTTATATTTTACATTACCAAGAAATAAATAGTATTACTTATTAGGTTTTGAGTATGTTGTAGCGAATTTCTATAATCAAATAATTAATCATAATAATATTTTAATCTTAATTTTTGCAATAAATCTGAAAACACTTAATATTTACGAAGCAGTGATAGATAGGTATGGGAATTTCCTAAAAATTCCAAAAATTGAATAACATACAGGGTGTTGCATTTAAAATAAGAAAGTTGGTATTGGCCACTGTTACATGACACACCCGGTATAAAAAGTTTTTGTTGAAAAAACTTTATAGTCCAAGATCCTATGGCGAAATTTAACTTGCTATACGGATTAAGTTACTCCTTTTAAAGTTACCAATGATATACTTTGCTGAACAGTTTTAATCAGTCGAAATTTATAACCTACTAAAATTTCATGAAATTTGGCGGTTCATCAAAACCCACAAGATATGTGCGGGGTCTTTCCGTTTCATATAATGATTGAAATATCCTATTATAGACAAATCACCAATCATTAAGTTAAGCACTTAAGAGAACTCAAAATTTTGGTAGACTCTGTATACACTTTAATTGTCGAACACATTAATTAATAAGTATTGAGGGATTAATGTCGCGGAACGAAAACAAAATTAAAAATCTTTTAAGTAATTCATATTCGCAAAAATACTACTGGACAAAAAATATTTTTTGTAATTATTTTATTACTTAGGGAATATGTTAAGGAGATTAAATTCACAAATTGTATACAAATAATACAAAAGATTAATTAAAATAGAGTTTTAAAGTTCTGTTTAGAACCTTATTACATGTAAAGTTGTAAATACGCATTTTAGATATAAATTGACACTGAAATATCCATAACGGAACAAAAATCGAGCGATAGCTGTTACGTGATTTTAAATTTTTGATATGGCTCTCCTTTTATGAATAACCGGTTTTGAATAGCCTATTTTGGTCAGCACTATAATATTTCACCAACTGATTATATTAACGGAATTTGAAATTAAATTGGAATTTGACGTTTTGTAATTCCATTAGTAGTATCACTTTATTTAGGTATTATTGGTGCCATAAATAATCGCTATTGCTTTTCCTACGGTGCGTGGTAATAAAAATAACTCAAATAAAGTGGTGGACATTTCTGTATTCTATTTCGATACATAAACGTTTGCTGACAACTGTTACAACTATGTCGCTGGGCTCTTTAAGGTGTGTAGCTTAGCCAACACCGGCTTAGCCCGCAATTGCTGTGGCAAAGAATTGTGACATTTAACTATGTGTCGGTTATTTAGAATATGTGTCGCTAATCATTTATTAACATAACAAATAAAAACTCTATATTCTTACTTATCTTTATTGTGTCCGTTTCTGAAGACAAAGATAACAAATTTTTCTTGTGTGTTCCTAACAAATTGGTTTTACACGCCATCGGCAACAATTAAAGGTTTTTCATCTGAATTTGTAGGAATATTGATAACATTATTTTTTTGATAAGCATTCTTTCATCATTTGACTCTTGATGGTATTGATAGCCGCTAATAGTAAATATACCTTTCATTCTCGAATAAAGTTCTTTTGGTAACTTTCTGCCAAAAGGTCTTCGCGTTCCAATTTATCTGGATTTATTCTTGTAGCTGTAACACAAAATATTTACATTAACTGCACACATATATATCATATACAAAAAATAGCTATAGGCTACCGGCGAGTCCATCTACTATGCGATAGTTTGCTCCAAGCTGTCGACACCTCCTTTTGTTAGATTATAATCTGCTATAATTTCTGCCTTTTCTGAATCAACATTACAGGAATAGAGCATTGATGAAATCAAAACAACTGCTTTATTATGTTGAGGAACATAGGATAGCAATGTCATATCTTCTTTGAAACCATATAAACTAGATAGCTTTTCTATGTTTTTGTTAGGCAAAAAACAGAATGGAATATCCGGTTTATTCTTCTTTAGTGTTCCTAAAAAAGTGAGCCCCCTAATAGAATAAATATAAGCATTGTAAAGGTAATGGTTTCTGGCATCCGTTAAACACAATAATTTTGTGCCATATTTTGCTGGTTTTTTGAGCATATACAATACATCCTAAAGGAGCATCTACCTTTAAAATCAACGAGACTTTCATGTACACAGACGTAAACTCCCAATGAAATATTTCTTTGACAATTTCAATAAAACGTTGAAAGAAGTCACTTACAGCAGCTGAGAGATCGACATTTTTTCTTTCTTGTCTATTAGCAAAATTGTCAAATCTCGAACAAGCAAGTAAGGTTTCGAATCTTTTTTTTGACATCATGCATCGAAAAACATCCCTACCGGTATCATCTGTCGGGAACAAACAATATATACTTTCATTGCCTGACTTGAATATTTCGGTATAAATTAGTAAGCCAACAAACGCTTTGGTTTCCAGCAAATCTCCGTACTTTAGACTGTAATGAGTATTATCCTTATACTTGAAACTGCGCTCACCAATTTTAACATTTGTCCTATGGATAATTTAATATCTTACATATCTTTAGTGAAAAGTAGGTTCCATAGATCCTCAGAGGATATGGGGTATCTCCTTCATTTTTTACCAGCCGTCCACGTAAATAAACTATAATATTCTGTTTTTTGGTTCTTACGTTATTTGGTGCGGGTGGTTTCTTTGACCTACAATATAAATCTTGTAATTTCGGGAACTACTTATATAACAAAAATATAGTTTTGACCATCATTGTTTTTTCCCCGACCAAAATAAAACTCGTCGCATTGTTCTAATTCTTCATTACTACTCTGTGCAGTTTCGTCGAGACCAGACATTTCTGATTCGGTATTATGGATATTTTCAATAACATAATCATCTTCATCAAAGTCGCTTGCCTTTAGCTGACTTATGCACCATTCTTCAAATCCAGGATCATCTGAATGCATTTTAGATGGACGTGGTCACGCAGCCATGATATAACAGATTTATGAAAGTCTTTCAAAAAAAAAAACTTTTATTTTATCTATTCATAAATAAAATATATTTAAAAATACTTACTTTTAGATTATGTACCAGTATGATATACCGTTAAGTTACAAAATTGTCAATTAATCACAGTTCCGCCGTGAATCGATGCGTATACAATACTGGTCGTACAGGAGATCGAGGAAGGTATATAGCACGGAGGTGAAAAACTTATATACTACCGTTTTAGATGTGGGCGATCGAAGGAACTCCTCCAACTTCTGTGTTAGTAAAGGCGCTAAAACGGCGAAATGTCGTTATTTTTTCAATCGCAAGTGCGCAAGTGTTAGGAACGGCATAAAGGAAAGTTGTTTTTACTAAAAGTAGTATTGTGTAATGATCTTTTTTATTTTTTAATCGCTTGTTTGCACTAGAAGCGTCAGTTTTCATATCTCGTCCCAATTGCTCTAGAAACGATTTGGTCTAACATTCCTAACCCGCAACCACTATGTGCCGGTATCACATACCGCTATAGAAACTTAAATGATAATATAAGATAGTGTATAGTATAATAATAATAGAATAACCTTAAAACTAACTTGGTTTTTTTTTATTATTCAAAATACCCTACTCGTGCTATTTATTAAAATACCTCAATAACAGCAATAACATAAACTTTACATAGGTGTACTGAGATTAGATAAAGCCTGTCCATAGTTACTTTACTACTAGGGCAATTAGTTAGGCTAAAGTGGGTTGGAATAGGTTACGACTGACGATTTGTTACTTTAGGTCTTGAGCAAATATAGATAATACTGTGAGCCGATGAATCATTCTTTGTTAAATAAATTAAAATGGATATAACCAGAGATTTCGGCGTAGCACAACGCCAGGGACTGACGCTGCTTGCCTCTCACAACACCCAGAGTTTCCAATCCGCGACGTAATGTATCCGATCGGATAGTTAAATCGTTTATAGATGAGCAAAATATTTGTATTATATTTCTAAACAAGTTAAAACCAAATAATTATTACTTTTTGTGTCGGTATTTATATAGTTTTTTTTTTGGGTAGTAGGACCGATATGTTGTATGCTTTTTTGTATCATATGTAAAAATGTCGACCCAAAAAAAATAAATTTCTTTTCAAAATTTTAAAAATTAACTCTAATGGTAGGTTGCAGAAAGCTCAATTAAAGTTTAGAATGTTTAACGGATTGTCAAATGTGATAGAGGGTTCCTAGATTTCTGTAAGCAGCTTGTCAAAACTGAAAGTTCGGTTAAATATTCTAAACAGCAATTAAGTTTTGTGCAACCGGGGGTAAGTTTTGTAGATTTCACTTCAGTGGTATTTTTGAAACAGCAATACATTTCGATCTAATAGTAAAGCTTGTGTCAAAAGAAATGTCTTTGAGTCAAGTTGAAGAAGTAACTGCAGTTACATAAAACAACTCCAATAAATATGCCCTAAAACTTTAAACGGGTTATTCTCTAATGTGTAAACTTCTTGAAAGTTAAATTTAATTTGACTTCGTTTAAAAAAAAAACAAAGTAAAGCAAGTACTAACCAATCTGTTAGGAACTGACTTAACCAAGCCCAATTACGATTTATGTCAGAGCTGTGAGGCTGTAGTTAGTCTATGAGCACCACCTGAAATGGGATACGGGGACCTGTCTCTTTACAAATATCACTATAACTGCGTGGCTCGTAAGTTATTATAGAAGATACAGTACATTCGCCAGCCCGACCCGAAACGTAGATTTTATTTCAAATAATTATAAAAATAAAAATAAAAATTTAAGTGCCACTCTATTAAATTTAAAATCTGTCTGACAAAATCGTTAACGTTACCGGCAAAAATGACTGAAATAATAAAAATGGCTATGATGCTAAAACGAATCACAGAGGAATCAAGGAGACCGAGCAAAAGATAAAAAACAAATATAATTTGCTAAATTTGAAAAGTTTCATTTAGACGTACATATATGAATGAGAAATTTGCGAAATGAGCAAGAATGAACGAAATTATATTAAGATACAGATGAATATAAGGCCGACAGTAAGAAGACCATTCGAAATAATTCCTCTTGATGTAAACGCATTAGAATAAACTTTTTTTGAATTTTTGACCATCATTGACAGTTTTCAAAATACGCTCAAGCAAACTCTCTGATATCTTCAACTTCTACAGAAATACTTGGAAACTTATTAATATATTTTTCCATCATAAAATTCTCAAACAAATCGTCGTAGTCAAAGGAACTGAGTTCAAAAATTCAGTAGTAACGGAATTGCTATAGTTGCATAGAAATAAAATTCGTTTCTGTTCACCCCATCATCCACAATTGACAGGACTTATTGAAAGTCTCCTCTCGACACTATCTGCATGCGTACGTTTGTTAAACAAACAAGAATACAACCTTGTTTCAAAAAATTAACTATGCAATACTACCCGATAATTATTCTATACATACAGAACTAAAATGAAACCAATTGATATAATAAACGATCACATTACCAAAGATAATCCTTTCGACATTAACTTGAACCAATACAATCAATGCCAGTTAAAATTAATGAAAACCACCCCGTATTATTTACGCAAAATGGAAATGTATACGTAAAAATGAGCATTAGGCAAAATCATGCCGATAAATTCGAGAAACAGCTAAGTTAATTTCAATAAACCCAAAGCGTAAAACTGCAAAAATAAGTTCTCATGAAAAAGTTTACCTTGTAAATTTAAAACCTCCCTTGAGGAAAAGATATAGTTTTGCTAACTAAGTCTTATACTCTTTTTTCAGTTTGCTACAATTCGCGTTAGCATTTGAAGAAAAAATAGCTGAGAAAACTAAATGATAATCACGGCATAATTCCTTTTAAATTAGGTTTCGCAAAAGTGCAAGAATATACATATACTTTACTTCATTATTACGACTTAATCTCATTATTATAGAAATAAATCAACTTTATTTAAATTCTAGGAATTTATCTGTATTATTAAGCCGTCGTCATGCGAAACATTTAGTTGTTTAATTAATTGAATTGAAATTGAAAAGAAATCCTCATAAAATAAAATAAGGCGGGGATTAATAAATATGTTAGGATCAGTTTTCAAAGCCGTTATTGGTAACTTAGATATTTCGGACGGAGCAAAACGCGAGAATCTTATTACTGACTTGCAAAATAATCAAAGTAATTTGAATTCAAACATTTTGCAAATAAATTCTATTTCTCTTAATATTATTCGATTCGAAATAACAACCCTTTCAATAAATTAGCCATAACGCAAAACAAATTAAACCAAATTAATTTAATAATTCAGAAAACTGCTTATCGAAAAAAATACCATGTGGATTAAATATGCAAATAATAAACATTTACCAAATTATCGATTGGGTCTTACAAGACCTAGAAAACCGAAAATCTTTAATAATTTAAGATTCAGTATGAAATTGACACAAACTATACGCATGTAGAAATAGCGTTATAAAATACCTAGCTGTTTGAAAAATTAATAAAATTAGATTGTTTTATCCTTAGCACTAAAATTATTATCTTTTGCAAATTTTAATAACGTATCCATGAAAATTTTGACTATTCTCTTCTATACCAATTTTAAGTAAATGTTAGTTTAAAGTTATCTTACCGCAAAATAAATTCATCTTAAAAAACGAATTGCACTACGCAGTTATAAGTAAGCAAGGAAACGAAAGCTCAAACCTATCGTTGTAACAAAATTGATCTTCAAGAGATCGATCAAAAAAACCCATGCATTCTCAAGTTATCTGATCTGCACACACATTTAGATGAAAATCACGAAGCGCATCGTCAATCAACACGATACTGCTACGAATGGATGTTTGTCCTATCGAACAAAAATAGTGTCAAGCTAACATATTTTCAGCAAGACGGAAGTCAAAAGTTATTTTGTTCATATCTAGTCCAAATACCAACCGTATGTAAAGTAATTATCGATCAGGAAACAATAATCAATAATCTAAAGCCGATACTAAGCAACAGTCAACCAATCCTATTTCCTAATTTTACAGAAAAAATAAGCCTACTGCCAGTTTTTAATCTCAGTGTCTATCTTTGGGAAGTGAAGTTATATGGATTTTATGAACTTGTAAACCAAATAGAAGAAATCCAAGCCCAGGTGTTCCTGAGTCAAGTATCAAGTTTTCCTATCATATGGACCCTCCGAATATACGCAGCCTTTATTTATGGGACCGCCCTCTGTGGGTACAAGAATCTATGTTTTCATAAATCAAATCGAGGTGAAGGCAATTTTGAAGAAAGATTGGAACTTCAAGATGTTTAACTACTAACCGCAGAGTTGAAACTTCAGGGAGAGAATATATCTTACAGCCTCTTCAAGACGACTGTGGGAATCTGCTGGCGAAATACCCTAATTCCGCAAAAAATATAATTGTTATTTTTCGTAATATCCCAATGTAATGTTGATTTACGGTCCGAGTTGAATCATAAGCTCAAAAGGCATCAAGCGATTTTGGCTAAACTTTTAATTTTTGAAATAAATATTTTTTAAACACGTTTTTCGTGGTCCCGTAAATTAACTCAACTTTGAAATTGGGATATCTCTAGCAAGTAGGTTTGTCCCAAATTAAAGTTAATGTAAAATGTAAAAAAATGTGTTTTTTAAAATTCAACTTGCTCTGTATTTTAAAAATTTCGAATTTTTCGTAAAATTTGAACCATTTTTGGTCCAGCCCATCTCGTATTTGAAAGTTTTAGATTTATAATTGTAAAGAAATGAACATTTTTCTATTGGAAATTTTCAATCAATACAAGAACGAAACGGTTCAATACTATAAAGTCTTTCTGATACGTACCCTCCGCTTTCGCTCTTAAGACGTATTTGTATTCGCATTAAATTTTTAAAGAATTTCTGGATTATTAGGTAAGTTACCTTAGTGTTTTGCTTGCACTTGATATTTGTTTACTGTTTTTTGGCTTGTATGTAGAGACAGGCATTTATATTGTTATAGATAATATTATAGATGTCTAATATACCGATATTTTCAAATTGTCTAAAAATTAATTAGTTACTTCAAAATATAAAATACATTACATTTTTCTCTCCAAATCCATGTGTCGCCACATAGCAAAAAACTACTAATTTTGATCAAAAATCAACGCTCTTATGGGTAACAGAACGAACCTGAAATTTTGCTCAAAACTAAAGTGTGATAGGAATAAACTGGTGCAAAACCGGCGAAACAAAAGGACCGTCTAACAAAATGTTTAAAAATTCAATACCAAGAAACTACTTATTCAAATGACTTAAAATTTCGTATAAAAATCAAGTGTGAAATAGGGATAGATTCGTAAAATTTTAGTACGAATCCTATATGGCAAAAATAAAATAGCGCATAATATATAGTCTATGTTTATATGTGTGTAGTAGAATTATTGACAAGGGAAGTTGTGGCTAAAAGCATATTTATCGATTTTTTTTAGCATAACTATAATAATATTTTTAGAGCTCGCTATTCAGAAATTAAAAATCTCAGAGGTCAGTTTTTTTATCATTAAAATATTATTTCACTTTTATTGGCCGATGAAGACGAGAATAGAGAAATTGAGGATACAATAGGAGATGTTTTTTTTTTATAAAAGTTATTTATTATGATTTGTTTAAATATAAAGATAATGAATTGAATATGATAAATCACAATTATTTAAATTGCGCGTTATCCACCAATATCGTTACGCAAAATTTAAAGCTGATTAAGAAAATTTTAATTGATTTTTGAACCTGTTTAATGGTATGATACATCTTAACTCACCGTTTTCTGATACTGAACGTATTAATTATTCAATTTTTCTTTTAGAAAATGTTTGGTAAGAATGCGTAATTTTAAATGAAATTTGTGATAATTTTCTCTGATTCTTGGGTGCGTTTTAAAAATGTAAAACTAGCATATAAATATTTTTATACTAAGGGCAATCTTCTGTCCGATTGGGCACTGTAGCGTTTTGATATACTGATTTAAAAATATGTAGACATGTGGTTTGGATAGGGAAGAAAAGCCTTCGAACGATACTATTCGAGTTTGGTCTCAATATATACAAGAATTATAGGTGATATATTTAAGTGATTTAAAAATATTCCAACAAATAATTAAAATTTTTCAGTGCTTCGTATGCGACAGTTGCTTGTTTTGTTTTAGCATTTTTAGTAGCAATAAAACTGTCAATTTTGTATGTGCAAAAACTAAAATCGTTTTGTTTTAAATACTTGTAAATGTGCTGTTATTTTTATTAAAATATATTCCCAGAGAGCAATTCTTTTTATAGGATTAAATCATCTACACGTCAGTGAAAAACATTTGTTGCCAACCACGTCGCCTATATTCAGTATCACATTTCGTGATATTTTCGGTTTTACTTTCGGTTCGTTGATAATTCTACCGATATCGTAACACGTGGTATAGTATCCTCAAAATTTCAAATTCTTTATGGTTTAAAGGGCCTACTTTTTGTCCAGCCTTAAGAGTACTTGTATGAATCAAGAACATACATTAATTCTACAGTTGCATTTATTTAGTGCTTTATTTAAAACATGTCAAAACTAGAAACGCTATCAACTGGCCAACTGCCCGATATTAATACTGGTAAATATGTTACAAAGATCCTTCGCGAACTAAACATGTTTATTGATACGTTTTGTATTTTACGTGTAGATAGTCGCTTAATTTTATTTACTTTAGATTATAATGTTAAAGATCACTTTTTATTACCCCCTAAATAATATTTCGACAATTACTATTAATTTTTATTAACACAAAAAATATTTTATGGCGTTCTGCGCACTTTTTTGCTTTTACAAAAATGCTGGATTTAATCGTCAAAATGCACAATTAATTCTCTTATTTCCAAATGTATCAGATATTGAGGCATTAATCCCACACTATTTCAGTGCTCCATAGATGATTTAGCTCGTTATCGTATTTTGGAAGAAGTTGCCGCGCCGTTGAGAGTCCAAAACAAAAGCTGTATATTTACCTATTTATTCACATGGCTACTAAAGCAATCCACTTACAATTGGCTTTCTATATGTCCACCGATTCATTATTGGTCACTTTATAATTCATTATTTCATGCCGTGGTGCTAGCCAATATTTATATTCTGATTATATCTGCTCCACATTTCGGAGAACTATGGGAGATTGGTGTAAAATCTCTTAAAACGCATCTGAGTCACGTCCTAGGTCAACAAATTTTGACATATGAAGAGCTTTATGTACTTCTAACTTTGATAGCATTCATTTTATACTCTTGGCATTCAGCTACCATGAGTTCCAATTTTTAAGATATCAATGTTCTAACTCCTGGTCATGTCTTGACTATGGAACCTATTTCACCCCTTCCTATCCCTAACTTTCTAGGCGTTTTAATCACCCTTTGCTGCGCTGGAAATTACTCCGTGTTTTCACCGAGATTGCTGAAATGGTTGGCTTGGAGAATATTTACATTCTGTACATCAACGTGCCAGGTGTCTCGATTCAATGATCGGTAAAAACGGATAATGATTTTCCATATCATTGATCTCGCGTACGAATTGTCTTGCTACACGCGGGTTCTGATGAAGTGACACAAGTTGCCCCTATATAGGCAAGTACACAGTCACCCGACTGCTGGTAAAGATGTGCACTTTACTTGTTGGCAGTTACAACAAAGATTCTGTTTTATCTTATCTATACATTTAAATGTATTAAGTTAAATACATTTTTTATATTTTATATAGATTTTTTGCTAATGTTACAGACGCAAACTATTATTTACTATATTTTATTTTAACTCGAAATACATAAACGATTTCATCGGGCGGTATGTTCTATTTTTCTTAATAAAAAGTTTTCTTCAGTGTCTATTACGGCATTATAGACCCCCCAGTATTTTTTTTGTTTTCGGCGATTTTTGTATTTAGAGCACTAATTTATATTGAAAAAAGTATGAGATATTCCGCCATTTCACCTTATTCCTAAACTCTGGCAAGCATGACCTTGTCTTGTACAATATGACATACCAGAATAATAAAATAGTTTGGACCAATATTTATAAGAACGAGGAAAATATACTTCTCTAAGTTTTAAGTTTGTTATAGTTCCCTCTTTCTTATGACCTTAAGTCAAAAACACGTGTCTATAGTTGGCGAAATTTTATTGCTTTAGCGGTTATAACAAAAAAATTGTTTTTCTACTAGATACTAGTTCTTGCTGCGTCAATATTTTCCTACTTTCAATTGAATTACTCTTGGGTTATGAGTTTCGCTACAGGTGGCTATATATCGTGGTAATACAGTATCAAGTCCGGTGATGATTTCGGATGTTCTCTTGGTAACACAATTGATGGTTTGCTCCTGTTGGCGATTCTGGTGTTGTTTTGTGTATTAATTTTGGCTCTAGTTTTACTCGCCTTTCAACTAGTTGACTGTACTGATGAAGAACTTAAGTTAGAAACACGTGTCTATAGTGGTCCATTGCTTTAGCAGTGATTGCAAAAAAATCCTTTTTCATCTATATATAAATATATATATATATATATATATATATATATATATATATATATATATATATATATATATTGGCCGAAAAATACCATCAAAGAAGTATAGAAAAAACTTTTTATTTTTAACAATTTTTATAAGCAATTAAGAAAATAATACAATTTAAAAAATAAGATCAGGGACGTATAATTTTTTTCGATATCAAAATTCAATCAAAGCATAAATAGTTTATTAACTCTTTAAATGGCTTTTACAATGGCTATTACAGTAGACGCAAAAATTCAAAAACTATATAAAATTTGCCAATATTAAAAAAAACATTTAAAATATATATTTGCGACTTCCTATCTGAAGAATGAAGCATTTGCGAAACTATATTTTTATAGATTTCTCCAACCTGTCTATAACACGAACAAAATACTGAAATTATATAATAGTTTTTAATAGTTAAGTTGGACGTGACCATTTTATAGTTGTTACTTCGGAGAGTTTAATTTGCTGAGAGAAATTAATCGCTGATTACCCCATGAGAACCTGAAAAAATCTGATTAAATATCCTACTTTTCGATTTCCCTTTCAGACGGTCATTTTCCTACACAACATATTCTATTTAGAGCTTACTAACGTAAAAAGCATATTCTTTAGCCTTTCTCCTAAACCAGCATCTCAGAGGACAACGTGACGGTTTTCGAAGGTGTTTATCATTTTCTTTGAATACTCTCAGTTTCTTCTCTTTTTGGCGAGTCAACTCGACAAGGTGAACTACGATCGCTTGTCTGTTCAATTTGAATTTGAAATAAGTTAGGCAGGAAAGGGTTTTTGTTAAGAGGATATCGGAGTGAATTTAAATTCCCTTTTCTGGTGTTGCTTTGTTCATGATTCTCAATATGAAGGATGCTTAAATATTTAAAATTTTAATACCTAGCTATATTTAATATTTGTTTTACGAACACTATTATCACTCTGTCATTTGTTCAGCTGTTGGGTCAACTTAATAAATTTAATTTAAAACAAATCGTTAAATTCTTCTTTACCTAGAACTTCTCTCGTACAGAATTTCACTACGTAGAGGTAACGTACTTTATATATGCATATATTTGTTACTGCCAAAGAACTATATGAATTTATAAAGTGTGTTGTCTGTATCTAGTGACGTCTAAAGGCAAAGTTAGAAATTGTTATTTATTTATTTTTAATTTTAGTTTTACGTAGAGCCGACATCCGCTAGTGTACTGGACCCTGCCATAATATGTTCAATACTTTCTATTGTAGTTTGTCATCTCCTGCATCTGTCGTCTATTATGTTTTCTTTTAAGATGAATCTGCGGTAGTTTTTCTTGGCCACAACGCTGTTTGTATGGCGCTTATGAATCCAGTTGTTTCACCGTATCTCTATACAGAGTCCTTTTTTTAGGCCAAAGGTTGGAACTCTCTCGGTCAATTGCGACTTGATCAAGATCAGTGGTCGCCAACCCGTCGATCGCGAGTTACCGGTAGCTCGCGAAGGCATTTTTGGTAGCTCACAACGTATCTTGTAAAAATCATAGAAGCGTCCATAAATATTGAAAAATACAGGGTTAAAATTTAATATTATTGTTAGATCAATTATATCGCTAAAATTGAAAACATTGTGTTTTATTATCATGTAGAAAGGGTTTTAGCGTATGTTATATTCATTTCACTTCTGCCATTGGCATGCGTGTGAAAAACGTAAATATTATATACTATTATACTCTCTCATATCACAAAAATTTATTATTTTGTTTCTGATTTTCACAGTTTTTGTGGACAGCAAATTCAATTTTTCTGTCCATTTATATTTTTTGTAGTATTCATATATAAGTAGGAGGACGATTCAAGTATAAGCTACATAACTAGCGACTTTTATGCATACGTTTATTTTATCAAAAAGATTTTCTCTGTTGCAAACCATGGCCCAATTTCTTGCTTTAGGATTAAATTAAAAATAATAGTTGTAAAGCTAACTTGACAAACATGCGAGCAACACTGAACCCCAATAAATAAAACCATATTTGATCCACGGTTCAATAAAAAATTATACTTTAAAATATCTAGAAAAACGCTTCTTGTCAGTAACGCACTAAAAAGTACAAAATTATGTAATTTTCCTAAAATATATTTTGTTCAATGACTGTGCAAGAAAGTGTGATTCGCTTTTTCGTTTGTTTGAGAAGCAAGTAGTTTAATTAATTTCGACAACATTACATTATTTTGTACTTTTTAGTGCGTTACTGACAAAAGCTTGTTTTCTAGATTTTTTAAAACTATAAATTATTTCACAACGCTTAGAAGTAGGTTAAAATCGATCTTTACCATTTCTTACCATCGATCAGCCCGATGGCACCAAATTATTATATTATCATCCGAATTATGTACGCTTACAAAACCTTAAATCGATACAACAATAAAATCAGAAGTAGGTTAAAATCAACTTCCTATATTTATAATAAAAGTTTGTTAAAAACAAATTTTAAACCAATGAATGTAAATTTTACAATACGTGTTTACATGAAATGCAAATAATAATAACAAAATCGATAAATTTCCTTTATCCGGAATTTCCCTCGTTATGAATCTTTCATTTTATTAGGAATAGTTAAGACTCAATATAGTTTAGTGCATTGTCATTTAGCAACACATATACTGTCTTTTCAAACATTTTTTTCGGCGCCATTTTGTTCCATCATATTGGATTTCTACCAATATTTTATCAGTTTCTACTTATGCCACACTTGATTTAAAATCAATTCAGTAAGTAGTTTTTACATTGACGCACGCCCTCATTTTGAACTCGTACCAGTTTATCCTATATTACATTTAATTCTTCTGCAAAATTTAAAGCCAGTTGAATAAGATTTTTTTACGTTGATTTTTAAAAACTTTATTTACTCGCCTTTTTGTTCCGCCGTCTGACTCTGAACTTCGTACTAGAATCTTTTGTCTCTATATTACACTTAATCTTTACACAAAATTTGAAATTATTCTAATTAGTAGTTTTTTCAGGCTGATTTTTTAAATATTTTATTAGGCCGCCATTTTGTTTTGCTATCTTAAATTCATACCAAATGTTATTAGTAACGCTAAAAACGTGAAGATATGTAAAACCTCAGAGGGTAATTTTTTCACGTTTACAAACATTTATTCCACCATTTTGAATTAGTACCACAATTTTACTAGTTCATTTCTAAACCAGTTAGTTATTGCCCATAATTTAAAATCAGTCTATTAAATAGTTTTTCAGGCTGAATTTTTAAATAATTTATTAAGGCGCCATTGTGTTCCGCCATCTTGGATTCGTACTAAAATTTTAAAAGCTGAAACGGAAAGATCTGAAAAAACCTCAGAGTAAAAACTTATTAGAGGTTTTTTATATTCTAAATAGGTAATATATGAAGCCCGCATAAAAAATTTGAATATTTTTAGACAAATCAACTAAAAGATATTGAATGAAAAAATAATTCCTTCAATTAAGGCTTTCAGTTTCGGAATCTCGAAATCAGTTTACAGCTTCGAAAATCCCGGGATTGAAAAAGGCGATTTCGAAAAATTCCTACATTCAATAACGTGATGCCAGGGAAGAAATGGGATGTAAACGTTCTCACTTACTTCATTATTTTGTCTATAATTTCCACAACTTCACTTTTATTGTCGGGGGCTCCCAAGACAGGTACACAATTAATAATTTAAAATATGAATTAGTATAGCGTACGCTATAGCGAATTTAGAGCTGTTTTAGCATCTGTCTTAAGGCTATTACAAATTATTATGATAAAATATAAAACATTTAAAAAAACTTATCTTCTTATATCCTTGAGAAATCTAAAAAAGCTATGATATGATTTATAGGTTCTAATTTTGCAGTGTTTAGCAGCACACACCATACCACTGGCTTTTCTAGAGTGTTCATATTTTGATATTATTTTTTATAATAATATCTAATAGAGTCTTTAAATATTTAAATTTAATTTATACTTTACTTCAGGGGCCGGCGCTTCGAAAAAAAACGCCGCCACTGCATACAACTACGTCTGAAACAATAATAACACTCTTCGACCGATCCAACGAGTTGTTAGATTCTCCGCCCAAAATGGGGTTATGGGATGATTTGCGCCCCTAACGAAAGTGCGGTATCTCTATTAATCTGTGGCGCCAGCATAGCGTGAATGTTTGAGAACACAAGAACGATCTAGATTGCTTTGAACGCGATAAATGCGCATGTCGGGCATACAACGCGTTCAGTTTAAAACAAAAATTAGATGTGTTAGTACACAGAGTGAGCAAGAAAAAAGATAATGGAAAGCAGTAGTAAGAAAGTAAAGACATACAATATTCATTCGGAATGGGAAGAACAGTATTTTTTTACAGAAGTTAACGGTAAAAATGTATGTTTGTTATGTAGTGTCTGTGTTTTGGTTGCTAAAAGTGTACATCAGAATTTTGAAAAATATTTCCCGTTGCATACTGCCAGCAGAAAATAAAAATTGAAACAATTAAAGAACGAGTTAATTGGACAACAGTCAATTGATAAACAGTTTTTTTTTGAAGCTGCAGATTCCTCATTTTCCAACTTTAAAAATAAAGACGAGATAGTTTCAGCAATAAAATCTATGCAACTTTCTGCTAATGCAGTGATGAGACGAGTGAAAGTAATGAGCCAGGTAATTTTTTCACAGTTAAAAACTGATTTAGAAAACTGTGTTTATTTCTCTCTTCAACTGGATAAATCAACAGATGTCGTTGACATCTCCCAGATGGCCGTGTTCGTCAGGATGGTTTTTAGTGATTTTATGATTAAAGAAGATCTTTTGAAGTTTATTCCACTAAAAGGATATACCACTGGACAGAAATAGTTTTCTCATTTAAACAATTTTATATCTTTTGAGAAAATTCCAATTACAAAATTGGTAGGCTTGACTGATGGGGTTCCAGCTATGGTGGGTATATTATATACAATAAGGGTCTGGTAGCATTTTGTCGTAAAGATGAACGCTTTCCACAATATATGTGTTACAATTGTATTATTCATCAGCAAGCATATGTGTATATATTGTTATAGTTATTTGGTAATAACTTCTTATATATTATATACATTCTAATATTTTTCACTTTTCCTGTTAAAGCAAAAAAATCCTTAGGATGAAAGTTGTGCTACAAAGGTTCTGTGGTAACTTACCATACCATAGAACGTAGATCTTATAATATATAAATGAAAAACGATTTTACTTTGGTTTCGGAACTTCTTTGCTTTGAAAGGAAAAGTGAAAAATATTAGAATGTATATATTATATAAGAAGTTATTACCAAATAACTATAATATATATATATATATATATATATATAATATATATATATATATATATATATATATATATATATATATATATATATATATATATATATATATATTGGCTTCAGCTTTTGCCCAACTCTCGAAAAAATCATCTTTAAATAAAAATGTCAATAAACCCTCCAACGAAGAATTTCCCTCTCTATTCTCTAAAACTCAGAAACTGCCTCTGTTTCAAATGGCCCTAAACAAACCCCTCCCCCTAATACTCCCAAATCACTTAGAATTCCGCCAATTATTCTCAGAGATAAGTTTAAATACGCCAATTGTGTAGACTATTTCAGGCAAATAACATTATCTATCACAATCCCAAGAATCAGTCCGAAGGAATTAAATTTAATCCAAGTACCCCCATTGAATACCGCAAACTCACAAAATTTTTCGAAGAGCAACAAATCCCTTTTTAATCTTCTCATTTCGAGGAAGAATAAATGCTCCACGTAGTCCTCAGGGGAGTACTTGAGAAATGGTCCGTTGAAAAAATTACATCAGATCTAAAAAATCTAAATTTTAACCCCACCAGAGCCATCAGGTGGTACCACAAAGGTGGTAGGCCGATGCCACTTGTACTAGCAATTCTCCCTAAAGTCGAAAAACAAATATTTGATTTATACATACTTGATGATATGGCCATTAAGGTTGAGTCATAAAAAAAATACAGCGACATAGATGTCAACTTTTCGGACATGTTTAATCCAAATGCAGCGCCATCTTCAAATGCCTTAAATATGCCCAAGATAATTTTACTTATCTTTGCAAACTAGAAAAAGACGCATGTTGCACATGCGCAAATTGCGGAGGCAAAAACCCGGCCAACTTTCAGGGGTGCAGTAAACACCCTAGAAACATAAATCCCAAAACCCCCTACAATAAGATCCCCCCTACTTAAAGTGGGCAAAGATCCAAAACATCCTCGTCCAGCGATGTGAATGCTCGACCTAAATTAATTCAAACCTTTGCTAACATGAACAACTAGCTGCAGGTCTTCCTGAAGCAATTCATGGATGCCATGCATCTACAGTTTCGACAAATTTTACCATTGAGGACGAATAACCTTAACATAACTAAATAATGAATATACAAAAAAACTACTCCTTCTCCATTAGAGTGGTGTCATGCAACATAAACTCCATCAAAGATAAAAAACTAGAAATTCCACAATTTGTAGGTAAATATCAGACAGATGCTTTATTAATCCAAGTGCTTGGCTTAAATCAAACTAAAAAATTACATTTCCAAATTATAACAATTATAGGGACGATAGGTTAGGTAGGGACATTATTATTTTAGTTAAAAAAATTTGAATATCTTTTCAATTACCAAACCCAGATAAGATTATAAAGTGCACTTACGCAAAAATTAAGTTAAATAATGGGTATCTTACTTAGGGTCTATTGCGGTCCACCAGGCACAAAAATTTTTAATGCAATTGACTTATTTAATATCTTTCAAAATAACAAGCCTACCCTTATAGGGGGGGACTTAAACGCCAAACACCGAGACTGGAGTTGTAATAAAACCAATATTCGAGGTCTCACCGTTGTTAACTCCCAAGATATTTTTAGATATAATCTAATCCACACCAACGAACCTACCCATATCTGTCCTCATCGTGAGCCAGAAATGCTAGATTTTTTATAAGCAAAAATACACAACGTATCACTCACCCAGCCGTTTTACACGAGCTTTCATCGGATCATTCTCCCGTTTTTATTGATTACGACGATTACATCTCACTCAACGAGGAAATCATATCCAAAAACTTTAACAACTGGATCCTTTACCGGGAAAAATTATTAAAAAAAAAATTCAATTTCAATATTGAAATCCCCGCCTAGCTGGTCAACGCAGTATTAGTCCTTACTTTAAAAATCAACAAGGCTATAAGCGAGACCACAATGAAAAAAACCTCCAAATTTTCGAAATACGGGAATCTCCCACCTGAACTAAGGGAAGAAATCAAAGCAAAGAATAGATTTTAAAAATCTGGCATACCGAACTGGCGACAAAAAGGCAAGCCAATCTAGCTACTAATTCTGTAAAACAAAAAATTAAAGACTTGTACAATGAACAGTGGGATAACAAACTTCAAGAAATAAATAAATGGAAACAACCAATTGTTTTGTCCTTTTGTTGATTTATAAAAAAAAACTTCCTATTACTTTTTTTATAATTTCCCTGGTGATTCTTCTTGTGAATAAATTGTAGAACTAGAGGCATAAGAACTGTTAGCGTCTTTAAAAAAAAATCAGAACAACTGCATCATAACAGAGCATAGTAAACTTAAGAAATGATAAAAAGTTACTTTTCAATTATCGACAGGAACTTTATTTTGGATGCAGATCCTGGAGTATATATGAATACATACAGGTGACAAGGTGTTAGTGATATTATGGACATATCTCAAATAAATGCAAAATCGTAAAATCCTGCGGAAAATGTGGTATACAATAAAAAAGTAATTTGTTTAAACTGCTTCTGTCTAACAAAACTTTTAATACCAATGATATCAACCACTCATTCCTCAATATAAAGTGCTATATTTACCCATGCCTGATAAAAAGGGAAAAACCTCAAATATGCTACGAGCATGCAGTAGCAGTTCAGTGTAAACTCTAAACATAGTAAATTAAGTGTTATTCTTCGTGAGTCTCAATGCAAGAAAGAAACTCTTAATACTGGCAACAAAAAACGTTTTATTATGCATCAGAATATTCAAAGCCTAAGGAGTAATACATTGAAAATTGAGGTAGTTTTGGATGTACTTGTTAATAAACCACCAATTTTATATCTAATTGAACATTGCCTACACCTGCAAGATTTATTGAATTAGAGAGCGGCAAGATTGTGCTAGAAGAACTATGAATCATGGTGGTACATGTATTTACCGTTTAGGAGATGTAAACTATATACAAAATAATGCCAATCTAGAATGTTTAATGTATTCTTGATTCACGTTACACCAACGTCAGAATGCCATGATCCCTGTCTGGAAGATGTCCTGCAATGCCTTAGGAGGAATAATCCATTTAAGCAAAACGACGTCGAGGGTGATTTGGAAATATGATGTGTCGTGAATAAACAACAAAAGCTAGTCATTATGTGCGTTTCTAGGAGAAATTTGGGTTTCTATGATATTTTTATAGAGAGAATAAAGGATGTCTAAAATTTCATGCATAATAACTATCCAAACTATAAGATGGCTGTCACAGAAGATTGTAATGTAAATGTTTTTAATCAAAATGACAGAGTTAAACAACTATTTGATATATTTATTACCTTTAATACGAATCAATATATATACATATATATATATATATATATATATATATATATATATATATATATATTGATTCATATTAAAGGTAATAAATATATTAAATAGTTGTTTAACTCTCTCATTTTGTTTAAAACATTTACATTACAATCTTCTATGACAGCCATCTTATAGTTTGGATATTTATTATGCATGAAATTTTAGACATCCTCTATTCTCTCTATAAAAATATCGTAGGGACCCAAATTTCTCCTAGAAACGCACATAATTACCAGCTTTAGTTGTTTAATCACGACACACGATATTTCCAAATCGCCCTCGACGTCGTTTTGCTGAAATGGATTATTCCCCCTAAGGCATTGCAGGACATCTTCCAGACAGGGATCATGGCTACGAGCATGTAGCATATTTTAGATTTTTCCCTTTTTATCAGGCGTATGTAAATATAACACTTTATATTGAGGAATAAGTGGTTGATATCATTGGTATTAAAAGTTTTGTTAGGCAGAAGCAGTTTGAACAAATTACTTTTTTATTGTATACCACATTTTCCGCAGGATTTTACGGTTTTGCATTTATTTGATATATGTCCATAATATCACTAACACCTTGTCACCTGTATATATCCATATATCCTCCAGGACCTGCATACAAAATAAAGCCGCTGTCAATAATTGAAAAGTAGCTTTTTATCATTTTTTTAGTAACTTATTTTCAAGTTTACTATCCTTTGTTATGATGCAGTTGTTCTGATTTTTTTTTAAAGACGCTAGCAGTTCTCAAGCCTCTAGTTCTACAATCTGTTCACAAGGTTTCTTCTTAGATGTTATCAGTTTTTCAGTAATATTTAGGGTTTAAAAGATAAAGCCTCTGCTTTCTGCTCGTTTTGTACCTTTATACGCATTCCTCTCTTTGTGTTCATCATGCTACTTATTCATATACCTATTTCTACAGGGTTTAAGTTTTCTTCTATGTCTTTTCTTGTAATTTCAGAATCGCAGGTGCCTTCACTGGTTGGTTTTATGATCACAACTGAAGTTCTCTTGAAGTTAATAAAATATTTAATTTTTATCTTGAATAACACACTTAGATACATTCATTTGCAAATCGGCAATGTTGATAAAATACAACAGGTTAAATTACACGTTTTTACTTTTTATAACTCTAAACCAACCAATATGTGCATTTAAACCATTACCAAATAATTAAAACCCTAAAAAAACTATGCAGAACAAAAAAAAATAAAACAAACTGAAGCAGTGTTGACACTTTTCGGTTATTACTGTATTTATCCCCACTCATAATTATATGGTTCCAAACACATACTAGCGAACATCCGATGAACGCGACGATGATGTCCTACCGCTTTCGCTGGTGAGTGGGCCTTTTTAGAATACAACATATAATCGTAATTTATGATTATTTTCGATAATGCGAAGGAAGGCAACAAAGGGGGAATCGTTATGATTTTAGTAATGAAATCAACAATACATTGTGGTCAAACAAGCGTAACCTGTTCCAGAGCAGATTATCGTATTTTGCAGAGATAACACTGGTTTCCAGATTGATCATCTATCTAGGACTCTCCGCCAATATAGTCATGACTTAAAGTTTATTTGTCTTTTTGTGAATAAAACATCTTTTTTCAATAATTATTGTATTTTTCAATTTGCCACATTCCTAGATCCTTTTGTGTGTGCTTGGCCAAACTGACGTTTTTTCATAGTGTGTCCTTGGCCATCTCATTTTTTTAAATATCAAAAATGTAAACAATAACGATGTTTAGTTATGCTTTTTTATATACAAACTTAGACTAATAATTTAAGCCAAAAAAGAAATATGTAGGTATTATAGTTCGATTACAGCACACTTTTGAAAATTAGAATGGACTAAACTCTCATACTTTTTCCCCCTACTTATTAGATTGATTTCAAATGTGGAAGAATTAAATGTGATATAGAGATGAATAAAATTGTGGTGAAACAAAATGGCGGCCAAATAAAATGAATGTAATCGTGAAATTGCCCCCCCCCCAAGGTTTTACGTAGACTCAGGTTTTATCGTTTCTAAATGCCCAAAAACAGTTTCTGTCTATCAATTTGGGGCATAGCTAAAAAACCACTTAATGGATTGAATTTAAATTTTGATCAAAAATTAAAGGTTTTATGGGTATAACCTGGTGACATTTTGATAGATATCCAATAAGGCGGAACAAAATGACTGTCTGGTGAAATGTGAAAATATATCACTAAAAAACTCTCATCTCAATTGCCTCAAATTAGACACAAAAATCAAGTGTTAAATAAAAATGAACGGGTAACATTTTGATATGAATCAGATGAGATGAGATGGCAGCCCAATAAAATAGTTAAAATATGAGCCTGAAAAAAATATTTATTAGATTAATATTACATTTTGTGCAAGCGTTAAGTGTCATATGAGAGTAACTAGTAAAACTGTACGAATTTAAAATGGAGGAGCAAAATGTCGACCAAATAGATACTTAATTTTTTTTTTATCTAACTGACTTCAAAATTTTCACAAAATTAAATGTAATGTATATATGTTACTAAATGACTATGCGGGAAACTGAATTGGATCACACTTCATTAGTCCTATGAAAAGAAAACATTCATCACGAGGAAAGTTCCGGGTAAAGAAAATTTAATGATTTTTAATTATGATCTCGGTACTGCTGGAAAATTTCCATAAAATCGATACTTAATGATGTCTTAAATTCTCAATCAGGCCTAAAGTTGTTTCAGTAGGCTTCGCAGGTTAAAATTACCAACATCTAAATAATTTACTTCATCTAGCCTTTGAAAATTTTTCAAAATAATAAAAATGTTCATATGTCCGAATAGAGTCTCTATTCGGACGCGAGAAAGAAAGCTTCGAAAATGCCAAATGTGATTTTGGCGAAACGTCAGCAAAACTGTTCTTTTCAGAACGACAGTAGTGAACGGATGTACACCGGGAATGAAAACACATTGTATTTTTCCATCCGTGAAGGAGTAAAAATCAACAAATATATATATATATATATATATATATATATATATATATATATATATATATATATATATCAAAAGAACTAAACCAAAATTGCCATGTTCAAGCAGTTTTTATTTTATTCAGTCAGAATAAAATTATATGGTAGCAAATTATTTTTAAACTGACCGTATTTCTAGCACCTAAATTACACAAAAGAGTACCTATCGTCTTTTTTATAATTTTTTTAGTCATATTTTTACTTATATTCTAAAATATATATCTATAATTCTAAATCAATTCATTATTCAATTATTAGGCCACAAATCACAACATTTGTATATCAATATCACTTGTTGTCTAACCACTAGATAGATCTATAACAATAGCATATGTACTCCAATATATGTTGGCGTCTAACAAAACTGCGGTGCAATCTCTAATTAACGCTTCTCAACTGTCTAGCATTCGAATATTTGGACTGTGACTATTTTAATTAGCGCCATCAGCGATATTTCATTAAATTCCTGAAAAGTTACTGTTGGTTATTTATGCAATTCACAAATGTTACAGTAAAACCAATAATCAGTAATTATTAATTTTAAATAAAGGAAATTTATAAAAAGTCAATTATTTGACCTTATAAATATTTATTTGCAACTACTCATTCACCAAAAGTAAACATATTGATAGATGCAGTATACGTATAATTAGATTATGAAGTCTGTATAAGCAAGCAAAGAACTTATCAAAGAAATAAATAAACGCATCTGTTCTCAGCCCAAATTTATTATTTTTTGGAAAACTGGGATATCGTACCACTCGCTGTTTTTTATTAATTTGCATAATTTTACGTTCTGGTTTCATTCAAAAACTATCCTTTCAAAAAAGAGGTAGCATACAAAGCATAGAAACAACTACATCAGACGACTGGCACTGAATTACACTGTTGCCTCTTTAATTATGTTGAGAGCAGTAACCTAAGATAACATCTTGCTAAAACAGCGCACGGTATTAGCCATATAATATAAGCTATACTTAATATAGAGTAAAAAATAATAGATTTTTCAATACGACTTTTTAAGAATACAATTCAGACAATAAAAATGCATTTTTAAGTTACACGTTACCCTAATTAAAACTTACATTTTATTTGACTTTTTCCAATATATTTTGAAATAATGGGTACTGAGTATATAAATTTGATAATAATTAAAGCACTTAAGCAATAAAATTTTGATAGTTCTAGGTCATGGCAAAGGAAAACTTTATTATTATTGCCACAAAGTCCTAATTCTGCCAGGTGTACCAAAAGGGATTAAAACTAGCGATTGTGTTGTTTTTATCTATATTCTTTAATTTTATAGGTACAAAATATACTTTTTTGATTATGAGTTAGTGAAAATTGAAAAAAACATACATTTTTTAAATAAAGTTAGATTTTCATATATTAGGGTAAACCCCCAATGATCGGCACTGACCCAAAGATTGGCATCTATTAAGTATTCTGAAGAATATGGACATTTGTTCGCATATTTCAATTTTTTTTTGTAATCTGGCAACATCTCAGTTTTAATAAAACGTCACTTCCCCGATCAACGGTCAGTATTAGTTTAGATTTGGTGGAGTTTGTGTCGGCCGATCTACAAAGTATAAGCAACTAATGGATTTCAGAAGGAATGTACAGTTTTTAAGTATGTGTTTTGCAACATTTATTGTTTGTAATGTGCTATAATTTTGGTTTTTATTATTGAAGATGTTTTAGTTCGATAGTATACAGGTTTTGGAACTCTCCTGTTTATATTTATTGTTAATTTAAATAGTGCCAACAATAGGAACGTATTTTCTGGCTTGTTCGTTTCATTGGCACATAGTGCCAATAAAAGGAACTGGCGGGAAAATGAATTTTTAGTGATTGACATTCTATTTTTCTTTGAATCATAATGTCTTGTATACATTTTGTTGTCAAGTAATATTTTTGTGGGTAGTTCATAACAATAAGCAGTTTGAAAAAAATTTTTTATTAGCCTGAATATTTATTAGCCATTTATTCGTAGAATAGACAGCTCTCATTAAACTATTTTGTAAAACAATATTGGTCTTTAATAACTTAGTTTTGTATAAAAATAAATAAAATGTGATTTTGCTTTTCGTCATTATTTTTTTTAAATATAACTTTATTAAAACATTTCTTTCTTTTGGATTTTTTCTCAATTTAGACCTTATTTTATCCAGTGCCAATGATAGGAACAATATTTCTACATTTTCCTAATATTGCCAATAAATAATAATTTTATTTCTCTTTTAATTTCAAATGCCCAAAGTGAAGAACAGCAAAAAGTATTCAAAACATTATAATGAAGATGATATGTTAAATCAGGGGTATCAAAAAAAGAGCAACGCAGAATTTTGGTGTACCCACATCTTTTCCAAAAGTTGAACTCGGTCCTAGTACCTATTCTCTTGGCTGAAGAAGAAGAGTTGCTGGTAATCTGGCTCTTAGAAAACCATAAGAAAGGATTTCCGAGTCGACAGAATGATCTTCAAAGGTTACGTGCCATTTGCATTCTTGGATGTAGATGGCAGGAAAGAGCCTCTTTAAGAACAATATGCCAGGAAGATATTGGTACTGTTTGTTTCTACAACGACACCCTGAAATTACCTTGCGAACTCCTGAAGAGGTGAATCTGCCTCGGCAAATGTCTCTGAGAAAGATGTCAAAAATTAGTTTAGCCAATTTGAAAGTTATTTGTTGGAAAAGGGTTGTGTCAATATTCTTCAAGATCCATCCATCCATCGATGGAGATGACACCTGTTTCCAATTATGTCCACAGTTTGGCAAAGTATTAGCTCCAGTAGGGACCAAGAATGCATGTGAAGTAAGCACGGGTGACGAAAGGCAATACCTGACAGTTATGTTTAGTTTCTTAGCGGCTGGAGAAATAACGCCACCATTGATAGTGTTTCCTAATAAAAGGTTGTCCAAAACGGTGGCGCAAAGTGTTCCAGGACAGTGGGGCATAGACTTATCTGACAACGGGTGGATGAAGACAGATATTTTTATAGACTACATAAAAAATATTCTATACCCACACTTGAAACGAAATGGAAAAACCTTTCCCATTATTCTTTTCTTGGATGGCCATAAAAGTCACCAAACTTATCAACTTTCATTGCTTTGTTCCGAATATAAAATTATTTTAGTATGTCTGTATCCAAACTTCACTAGAATATTGCAGACAGCCAATGTCTCATGCTTCAAACCACTCAAATTTATGTAGAAATAAGTGTTTTTCTATAGGGGCCGAAAAAACCGATTTGAAAAAGTAGAGAAGAATCGAAAGTTAAAATGTTACTTACAAGTCCAGAAAAAGTCATGAATAAATTAAAGGCGTTTGTTTTTCATGTACCCTTAATATAACATCACTGATGGCATTAAATGTCAAAAATGTAATCGTTACTTACCATGTACATTGTTAAAAAAGTAAACTCTTTTGTGATTTTTTTTGTATGCAAACCATGCACTAAAAAAGATAAAGTATTTGCCTAATTATTACTAAAGTGTATAGTTACTAATATAATCCCATATTAGCTATACCTAGTTTGTATAATGTTTGCTAAACATTACCTAGGTAACATAAATGTACATCGTTTGTTTTATATTATTGATTTTTAGTTGCTAGTTTATCTTTTGAAGTTTTTTGAGACAATCTTACTCTTGCTTGTTAAAGACTGTTTTTTTCTTGAAATAAAGATCAGTTTCTGTGCAATGTGCTAATCTTTATTCAGAGGATGTTGTTAATCACAAATGATGTTCAGTAAATTGGTAGGTACCTATGTAGTAAGTAATTATTTTGAAAACAAAAGAAGAACTTTACTAGTGCCAATAAAAGAAACAGTACGTGCCAATGATAGGTTACTTGAGTGCCTATCATTGGAAAAATGTACTTTTGCTCGTTTTTAATTAATTTTGCCTTCGCCTTATGAATTTCGAGCAATTTTTATGTTCGTATTGGAAAAATACACATTCAACTACACAATGACATTTTTCAAAATAATATTTTCCAAGGTTTACTTAATACAATCTCTGTTTAAGCTACATGAATCTTAAAGTGCCAATCGTTGTGTGTTTTACCCTAGCTCAAAGTAGTATTACCTGTAATCACGATATAAGACACCAGGTAATCATATATTACAGCGCAATGTATTACATCTCAATATACAGCTGTTCGACCGTAATAAACCAACGACAGAAAAAAGTCATTTGAAAAAAACGTATCTTTAGTTTAACCTTTTTATTTAGTATTATTCTTAGTAAAATTATGCATCACAACTTTCTAGGAAAAGGCAATTGCTCGCCCTTGCCTTCCCTTCCTTCCGGCGCCCATGCTTTGCTCCTGAATAAAAAAATATTTAATTAAGCTGTTAATAATGTTAATATATTACGTCCCTCGTAAAAGGGAAGTATTGTAATTGTGAAAAAATCACTCTTCGAGATTTTTTCAGATCTTCACGTTTCATGTCAGAAACTTGTTTTCTCAATCCCGTCGGTTTTTCTGTCTATTCGCGGCGTAGCAAAAAACTACTTGTTCGATTGACTTGAAATTTTCGTCAAAAATTGAGGGTCATATGTAGATGACCTGGTAATATTTTGGTAAAAATCCAATACGACTAAACAAAATGGCGGCTTAGTGAAATCTTAAAAAAATTATTATTAAAAAATTATTCATCCAATTTATTTCAAATTTTGTAAAAACATCAAGTATTATGTTGGAATTAACTGGTAACAATTTGGTACGAATCCAAGATGGCGGAACAAAATGGCGGCTTATTAAAATATTTAAAAATTTAGCTTGAAAAAACTGCTTAATGGTTTGATTTCAAATTGTGTGCCATAACTAATTGTGGTATAGGGATCAACAAGTAAAATGATGGTACTAATTCAAGATGGCCAAACAAAATGGCGGCCAAATAAAATGCAGTCGCTAGATGCCAAAAAATATGTTTTATCAACTCCGTCGGTCCGTCTGTCGGTCTTTCTCTCTGTTTGTCGGTCTGTCAGTTCGCGGCAAAGCTTAAAGACTTCTTACCCAATTGACTTCAAATTTTGATAAAAATTAAGGGTCATATGGGGATGACCTGCTAATTTTGGTAAAAATCCAATATGGCGAAACAAAATAACGGCTTAGTGAAATGTTAAAAAAATTATTATTACAAAACTACTAATCCGATTTCAGTTCGTCATATGGGGATGACCTTGTAATATTTTGGTAAAAATCAAATGTTACTGAACAATGTTAAACAAATTTTGTTAGAGTGGTGCATTATTTAGGGTTAAGATCCAGTAACAAAAACAAGTATTTTTCAAATTGTCCACGTTTCGGAACTTAATTTGTGCATCCTCAGGACACATATATAAATCCTCTATCCTGCATGAAACCCATATTATCAGTCTTTACTTACTCCATTATGGTTATGGTCTGCAGTTTAAAGTTTCTAAATGGTTTTCGATAACAAGCCTCTTGTTGTTATGTTACAGTGGTGTATTATTTGGGGTTAGGGTCCAGTCAAAAAAAAATATATTTTTAAATGATCGACGTTTCACTACATTATTGTTGCAACCTCAGGACACATATTGTTTCTATATCCTGCATAAACTCCATATTACTAGTCTTTACCTACTCCGTTGGTCCGCAGATATTTCCCAGATATTATGTTTCTATAGTTTTCGTTAATGATCCTCTTGTTGTTATGTCAGAGTGGTGTATTATTTGGGGTGAGGGTCCAATAAAGAAACAAAAGGCTTTTTTAAATTGTCGACGTTTCGCAACTTTATTATTGCATCCTCAGGACACATAAATTCTATATCCTGCATGCAACATATATTATCAGTTTTTACCTATTACCTGGTCCGCAGATATTTTCCAGATATTAAGTTTCTAAATGGTTTTCGTTAACGATCCTCTTGTTTTTATATTAGAATGGTGCATTGTTTGGGGTTAGGATCCAGTAAAAAACCAACTAAAGTAATTCTATAAATTTTCGACGTTTCGCAACTTTATTGTTGTTGCATTCTGAGGACACATATATAGATTTTATATCCTGCATGAAACCCATATTATCAGTCTTTACCTACTTCGTTGGTTCGTAGATATTTTCCATATATTAAGTTTCTAAATGGTTTTCGTTAACGATCGTCTTGTTGTTGAGTGGTGTATTATTTGGGGTTAGGAAATATCTGCAGACCAACGGAGTAGGTAAAGCCTGATAATATCGGTTTCATGTTGGATATAAAAATCTATGTGTTCTGAGGCTGCAACAATAAAGTTGCGAAACGTCGAGATTTAAAAAAGTTTTTTTACTGGAACCTAAGCCCAAATATTACAGCACTTTAACATAACAGCAAGAGGATCGTTAACGAAAATTAGTTAGAAACTTAATATCTGGGAAGTATCTGCGGACCAACGGAGTCGGTTAATACTTATAATATATTCAATTTAAGATAGCGAAATAAAATAGCGGCCTAATAAAATTTTTAAAAAATGAACGTAAAAAATCTTTTTCAATCGATTTTGCAGGAAAATTAGATGTAAAAATGGGATAAACTGGTACGAATTCAACATGACGCACAGTGGATCGAGCCTACCTGAACGGTTGGACATGAGGTTTTATGTCACTGACTTTTGAACTAATTGTTTGCTATGTTTTCTTTACGCTTTATAATTGCGATTGACTGATAATATATAACATTTTAATTAGTTATATCGTTTTTGAAAGTTTTTTAAATGTATTTTTTCAATTTTCTTGATTATATCCTGCAAGCGATTTATAATAGACTTTCCCTTTTTCGTTCAAATAACGAAGTCTGCTGAAAATAAATACTGCAATTAAAAGTGATTGTGATTTTAATTTTATAACATACAGAATGTTTTAAAAATTGGCTTAGGTATTGACAAATTGACATAATAACAAAAATACTGTAACAATGAATTCTTATATCATGTATATTGCTGATATTTTGTGCACTTGGGTAATAGACTATTGCTGATTTTATTGTGAGTTTTGCATTGTTGCCAAGTTTACCATTTATCTGAATCTATAGAAATTTCCATTTTTTAAAAATGGAAATATTTTGAATGACAAAAAAAAGCGATACGATCTTCGACACTCACGTTAAAAAATACATTTCAAAGAAATGACAATCCATTTTTCCGATTTTACAGACCATCGTTGTTTCGGGAGGATGTTATACCAAACAAATAATCATCAAAAAACATACAAGTTATTAATAAATAACTTTCTAACCTAAAATTTCCTTGTAAAAAAAAATTACTATTAAACACTAAGTTAATAAATAAATATTATTATCTTATTCTGTTTATCAATCAACATATTCAGGCGAAAACCATATACACAAGATACACTGCGCGTCATAATAAGTGCATTACTAAAAGTTTTCTACGATATAATTTAAGGTGTACTGCTTCCTATTTATGCACTTTATAGACTTGCCAGAGAAATCAGGTAGCGCTTTTGTCAGATATTGCATTCAAAATATACCATATAGTGAATTCCTCAAGAAGACGTTGTTTTAGATTTTTCTGGTAATGCACTAATTATGCCGCGGAGTATAAGCGTTAGAAGTTAGAATAGATAAAAACTACCTAATATAATTAAGTTGAAAGCAAATGTAATACAAGATGAAATTGTAAAATCCAAATTATTGAGGGCTATTTTTTATCGTTGCAAAGAATCAGTGTTACCTGTGCTACCTATCCCTGATAGTATAACTGTTTCAGCTTCAGAGAGAGAATTACAACAAGTTTATAACACTGTAAAGTATATTTGCTTAAGAGTACAAAAAGGTGTAATAAAATGAATAAAAAAAAATATTTCAATTTGTAAATGAGGATGTGATAGTTCTACGGTACACAATAAGTAGTGTAAAACTGAACAAAGCAGCTGGATAATTTAAGAATAAATGTGGTTAATGCACTCAAGTATGGAGCTACTTGTTCGGATAATAAGTACTGAAATTAAAAAATAACAAAATAGGTGCATATCAATCAAATTCCAACAATCCCATAGTCTCAGAAAATAACTGTTTTTCCTTAGGGTTTATGTTTGGTCTTAAATGTGAAATTATAGGATCTGAAGCTAAAAGTAAACTATGAAATATATCCTCGTTATTCGAAATTCTTGATGATTTTCTTGCATGATTTCTACGATAATCGCGAAATAACTTATGATTTGCCTCTTGTGCATCTTCACTGAGTAGGCCGATAGGAACAAGGGCATGTTGAACTATCTCTCCCCCATGCAGTAACAACTTGTGCACTGATGCAGGCATAAAATACCAATTATACAGGGCAACATATAGCTCTGCGGTTTTAAATGTGAATGTTTTAAACTTAGTTACATTAATTTTATATCCGGAAGATATTGCCTGTAGAATAACAAAAAATTTTTTGATTATATTGCGGTCCAAGCCTGTAATTTCTGAAGATATTTCAAAATTATGAAAAAATTTTCCTGCTGTGTTGCCGTCATTTGTTGAGCCGGTACCCTGTTTTATCATGTCGACCAATAACCCCAATCTATTCCTAAAAGCAGTTTGAATTTCCTGTTTTCTTAAAAGCCGTTGCTGCTTGAAATCAGCGTTTCTTACAGACCAGGTCTTAAATGGAATATTATAAGATATGTGGAGAAGGCATTCGAAACACCGAATCCAAGCATGCAATGACGACAAACCAAAGGAATAAAATTCAACATTTACGGTTTTCTTTTTCACAGATTGCAAGTCGTTCATCTCTTTAGGTAGAGCTTTACAAATATAGCATCTCATAGAGGACTGTGCGTTTGAGACAGAATTGCAAATTTTGCCGTCTACCATTGTAAAACAAAGTTTATGTTCAACTTTTACATTATCTTCACAGTTAGTTGGAAGTAAATTTTTGATCTGATTATTGATTGAGTCAACTGTATCATTAATTATTTGGTTACTTTCCTTGACAAAGCGAAATGAGATTGGTCGACACAACCTGGTGGAAGATGGTTTTTCATTTGACCAAATAATTCTATTAGTATCCGGATTGGAAAGTCTAATAGGAACTAAACTACATATAAAAATACTACTGTCGTCATACGTATTATCATTAAACCCGGTTTTATACTGTGATTGATCAGAAGCGCCATCACAACCCCATTTCGAAACTAAAACTAGATTTTTACACTCTACTATATTAATTGTTCTCAGTAATCTTTCAGTGGTCTTGTCCAATAAGCTTTGTAATGTAACCGTGGCTGAAGATTCTGTTATTGTTATAGTTTCTTTAGATGGGTAACACTCATTCTTTGCTTTCTGAATTTGAAAATAACTTGGAAAACATACTTGACTAAAGCTAACCGTAGCATTTCGTATCAAATTATATTGATATTTTGTGAGTTTGGCGGAAACAAAAACGCTCAATGCTTCTTGTTTACTTAGAGTTTCTTTTGGTTTTTCTAAAGATTCACAAAAATTCTTTATGGTTCCTACATGTTCGGGGTGGTTTTTCATGAATTCTAGTATAAATTCAGCATCTGCCGATCTTAGCTGCTTTTTTGCCGCAAAAAGTATATGTTCGTTGGGCGCACTGCGAATGTATTCGGTACGTCTTCTTTTCTGGCGTTCACTAAGAATTTCAAATTTTTTTTTCTCTTTAGCTTGTTCCAAATGACTCATATTTTTTGTATATCTTAATTCCTTAGAAATTTCAAACTGTTGATCTAACCAATTATAATTTTTGCTAGCAAAACGAGATTCGACTCGGTAGGATTTGTTCCATCTTGAATTCAAGTTGGAGCAAAATTTTTTAATTTTGGCCCTAAATGCTGAAGTTGACTTTATTCCCGTCAGCTGTTCTATCTTATTGATAGATGATGAAACATCCTTGAAACTGATCTTTGCGTCTTTCAAGAGATTAAAAACTTCTCTATTAGTTCCTAGCGAATTCATTTTAGGACACTGCAAGGCATCAAGGCAACAAATCAGATTTAAGGCTTAAATATTATATAAATAATTTCATTACCTGATTGACGGAACTAGAGGAAACTATTTATACATACACTATACTTAAAACATAAACTTAAATCGTATGCCAATCAATCATCAGCCACCAAATATTATATGAAAATAATCATGAGAAATTAACTCTTATCAAAAGTCAAAATATTGATACTGCACAGGTTGGCTGTCGCCAGGGACGACAAGTTGAAACAATTTAGTCCATGGCACTCTTTGTTGCGAATAGTTGCAGCTAAACTTCATATTTATTGATGTGTTAGGGAATAAAGAGTAGATTAGAGGTAGAAAAACCCTGGGACTCTGCAGGACTTTTTAGATATATTGAAAATAATGACGTCATAGTTTGGTTTTTCGATTTTAATTATTTTAGTTGTGAAAACAATAGTATAAAAAAAACTTATGTTAGCTAATAGTACTTTTAGACTCTTTGCTATACTCGAAATCATAACTTCAGTGCAAGAAACATACCATAATAGAAGTTTAAATCAAATTCGGTTCTCTAATCTTTATTGAAATTAAAATGTACTTGTTTAGCAAGACTCGTGATTTCTATGAAACCAAAAACAAAGGTCGTGTTTTTTGAATTAAATTAGCTTTCATATAATAAAGTATACATTTTTAAACATAAAAAAAAAGAGAAATTATATTTTAATCTGAAATGGAAAATTTTCTGCTATGTCCGGCTTCTAACATAGAGCCGTTCCACTGTGTGACGTAGCAAAATGAAGGTATGTGTCAATGTAAAAACTACTTTTTGAATTTTATTTGATTATGCGCAAAAGTCATTAGAGAGAAAATGGTAAAATAATGGTAGGAATTCTATATGATGGAGCAAATAAAAATGAAGACAGTATGTGTAACACATATATACTGTGACTATGTACTGATCTAAATTGGGTCACACTTCACTATTCCTAACAAATGGAAAAAAATCATAACGAGGGAACTTCCGTGTAAAGAAATTTACCTATTTCTTTTATAATATTATTTATATATTTTCATTCCACGTATAAACATCATAGCAAGGACATTATGGTCCCTGCCTATAACATCTTCTGCATTGCAGCAAGCACAATGATTATTATAAAAATTATAAGTGTATACACTGCAATCCCTCAGCATTAACAAAAAATCAAAATATTTTGCATTTTCATATATTTTTTTGTATTTTTTCTGTAAAGGTAGAAATTGCAAAATCGCTAGTTTTAACCCCCTTTGTTTTCTAGTACACCCAGTAGGGTTAGGACTTCGGCGCAAAGATAAAAAGTTTTCTTTGGACAACACTCTATACTCTACAAACAGTGTGTCTCATGATTTTGTAACCGAAATTCGACGCTTGGATGCCTAGACATGCTTGATTAGAAAATAAATTCAGTCAACTTTCAGTTTTGAAAATTCAATTTGTTCTTGGACTTTCTGTATGGTTAAAGTACATTTTGTGTAAAAGATATCGAAACTTTTCATAAGAAAAACTTGGCCAGAATTGAAAACTATGATAATACATCTACATTGGAAAGAGTCGGTTCAATTTATTAATTTCGCTGGAAAAAAAAAAGATAAACAAAAAAAAAGGACGATAATAAAAAGTTTTGAATTTAGATTTTGTTCGAAAAAAAAATTATAGAAAGGTTAAACTAATTAAAATGTTTGCAAAATGTGTAAATACGTTTCCTGATTAGACTCTTTTAAAATAAAATATGGCTCAAAAATCGTAAAAAGTAATACATCATACCTTTATTTTCTGAAAGTATTGTTGACCAGAAACGACAGTTTTGCCAAGAAATTGTCTTATTTGTTGTGAAAATAGATTTCTTCGAAGACAGTTATGTTTTTGTGAAAATTTCGATTTTCTAATAATTTTTCACCCAACCAAGCACACAATTTTTTAAGCGATGGGCGTCATTGTCCTCTTCTAAAGTACGCAAATATCTTGATTTGACTATTCTATATAAATTTTATAGGATTTAATAGGAACGGTAATGTGATAATGTACATACAAACATATTCGGG
This sequence comes from Kuschelorhynchus macadamiae, assembly GCA_030620095.1. Classification (NCBI taxonomy): domain Eukaryota; kingdom Metazoa; phylum Arthropoda; class Insecta; order Coleoptera; family Curculionidae; genus Kuschelorhynchus; species Kuschelorhynchus macadamiae. The sequence continues at coordinate 122,034 of JAUTXW010001402.1, forward strand.
CACCTGTGACATGAATGTCACTTCACATCGATTTTCCAAATACTACACTTCATGCTTTAGTAAACTTAAATCTCAAAGATTTAGATTATACAGAAAAAATGACGAAATTATTTAAGTGACCGGATCTCTTAAAATATCAGCATGTATGGATAATATCCAATTCTAAACCACTTTTTCTTTCAAAGACAATAAAATAGTTTTGCTTGCTTGACTTCACAAAAATGAAAGTAGGATTAAAATTATTTTCTAATCAAGCATGCCTAGAGTGCAAAACGTCAAATTTCGGCTAACAAAATATTTGATCATTTGTACCTCTTTGTTTGCCTATCCTGGAACACACAATATACTTTTAAAGTATATTTTCAATAGACGTAGCTAAACTAATATCTAAAAACAAACACAGACCTATCGGCTTCTTGGTGAAGTGTAGCTAAAATTAACGGTTCAACATCTCGAAACTCCACGCGTAACTCGGTAAAAAATGGTCGCGACGTTCAAACAAAGAAAACTCATTACGAAATCTCTAAGAAAGTTTCATCGGTACTTTAGCGTTGTCGAGGTGTTTATTGTTTGTTTTTATTTTCGTCGCACCGTTTTAATTAAACAACTCGTATCGCTTATTGTAACCAAGACCATTTCATTTCCATTTTCTCGTACTTTGAAAGCTGGATTAGGACGCCGACTAAGGATTAGAGGTAAATAAAGATAATTTTCTGGGTTCATTGGAGAAATAATTGTATTTTAAATTATTTTTACTTGGTTGGCTTGGCAAATCTGCGAAATTTTGAAACTCCTGTAAAGTATTTGAACTAGACTTTAGATTACATTAAAATTGATATATCAAAATAGGTTTCACTACTCAATATTTTTTTAAAAGCACACAAATCAAACATCTTATACAGATTTCAACAAAACTCTTAAAACTATAAAAAATAAAATTAAAATATATAAACTAATAATAACACAGGCAGTCAGGAACCATTCTATTGTTATTATGAATCCATCAGAGTATTTTTGAATGTATTTCCTTAACTAAATGATTATATATATATATATATATATATATATATATATATATATATATATATATATATATATATATATATATATATATATATATATATATATATATATATATATATATATATATATATATATATATATATATATATATATATATATATATATATATATATATATATATATATATATATATATATATATATATATATATATATATATATATATAAAAATATATATATATATGTTATAATCACTTTTCCAAATTTCACTTTTTAAAAAATTTTGTTTACACTAATAAAAATTAGACTAACATAGTAACGTTCTATAATATCAACTAACTAACTGATTACAATTTGGATCTATTTATATTAATCTGAATGCTGATGTAGCGTCTTCCATCCGTGAGAACTGAAACTACTTACTGTGCATTCTCAGAGGTGTTGTAATTCCTATACCTGACACCGTGTGACCGAAGTTCATCGCCTGCACATGGGTATCAGCGTATATAATAACTCCCCTGTTGAAAGAAAACTTGTTGCCCTGCAGCAACTTTTAAAGTCCTTGGTTGAATTGTGGTTCGACAGCTTCCTCTATCGTCTTATCGGGATGGGCACTTGGCTTTCTTTTGGGCATCAGATTCCGTAATCTCTGATGGACGGCGTCTCTGGACTTGGGAACTGGAGGTGTTGGTGGATTATCGTCGTTTGTAATTGCTATGCCAATCCTGGGGTGTTTTTTGCGTCGGCATTTGCAGAGGATGTATAATATTACAAGTGCAACAATAAGGGTAATGGTGAAAATTGTGAACCAGTAAACATGTTTGGTCACAAAGGGTTCATTGATAAGCTTGTCCAGTGCGTCAGAATATTGGTTAAGTTTATGTTGGGCGATATTTAGGTCTTCAATGTCAGTTTTGTTGAGTTTGAGAGGCTTTAGGTCGAGGATTTTAGATTTTTTTGGAAGGTGATGGCAACATTCGAAGGGTATCTTTACTGGGTGGTTTTGGTATGTGACGGTCTTGTATTTGTCAAAGGGGTATTTTGCATGCACCCTTGTGCTTCTAATGAAGGCGTTGCATTCCGGTTGTAACCTTAGTAATGAGTTAGTGTTTATTACGTTGGTAAGGATATTTTTGCTTCCACATTTCACAGTGACTGGCAAGGGGTCAGAAACTGTTATAAACCAATAGTTTTGGTTGAGTTCTTGCACATTGTATTCTTTGGCAAGCAGCACAGAAGTCTGGCAAGTTGCTGATAGTCGTGTCTGTTGTCTTAGTAGCTGGGCCTCGCAGATGGAGTCGGTATCGATAGGGTACGGAAGGACATCGGAGCAGATTTTGGTACTGGTCTTCAGCTGTTTGCAGTTGTCCAGGTTTCGAAATGATACGTACAATAATGAATCATCGTCACGCGCAATGAATTTTTTAGTAGTTGGTAATATATGGTGGAAGCCTGTTCGATTGTTCAAAATTGTGATAGGGTACAAGTGATAGAGGGTATAGGTTTCAGGTTCGATTAAGGGAATTTTTAGTACAAAAATTATTTTTTGATCAAACTGATATGCTTCTAGTTCGATTATATCAAGATATTCCGCTACATTTGATGAATAGGTTGGTAAATGTAAATTATTTTTTACTAAAAATCGAGAGATTTCTTGTAATGAGGTGATCAGATCTTGTGGGGTGATAATTGAGCTATTGAGTATCTTTAAACCGGCGAAAGTGATTGCATCTAAAATGTCTTTGAGAGAGTCTTCTAAAAAGACATAGCTTTCCATTAGCAATTCACACAAGCTGTTAGTTTTTATCTGTCCCTCGTAAAATTCGATAGCGCTTGATATGTTGTTAATTGATTTTTGAATGTCTTTAATATTGCTGTTAAAAGTTTCCTCGTCTATTTGTAATTTGCGAATGGTGGAGTTGAAAGTTTTAATTATAGACCTAGTTACGGACATTTGATTCTTTAATAAGTTTTCGATGTGATGTTCGTCCCGCGTTACTTTTTCTATGCAGTCGTTAAAGTATTCTCCATCAGAAGCATCTAGATTACCTGTAACCGATTTCCAGACAGTACCAATACCATTAAATATACCGCGTTTAGTTCTAAACTCGTATGGTTTAGTGTCTGCGATTATTTCTTTGTATTTTCGGTTTACGGCGTTGGCAAGTTGTTTTAAAAGACTAATGTTTGTTTGTGTGTCAACTTTAGAAGCTAAAACTCTAGGTTCAGGTACTTCAAATGTGTCTATTAATTGAGAGAGAATTTTGTCGTTGTTCAAAATAGCTTCTTTCAAGGGTTAAAATTCTTTATAGACCAGGAGCGTCCATTTTACATTTGATATTTTGATTATACTTTCTTCATGGAAGAACAGTCCTACAGTGTTGTTTATTGGGGTGATGGTGAACTCGGATGTCACGGCTGACAGTATCCCGAAGAGTCTGAAAAGAATAGACTAGTCGTAGAAAGGTTTGCGTTTGCGCTGTCCTTGAAATCTAATTAACGTAAAACAATGAGGCACGGTTATATTTTTGCCGCCAGCCGTTTGAGTTTTCGCTAGCCGTCGAAAACATGGCAATCTTTAACTTTGACGGAAGCGCCTAGCGTGACTCGACGTTTGCGTTAAGCTGCAACCAATAAAATTGTTGGATTTAAGAGAGCCTTTCAAAACGTTTGTCCATCGCAATAAATTTAACATTATCGTATACACATAACATCTTCATTTATTTAAAAAAATTGCTTGGGTCATTGTTTTTAATTTTAAGAAAATACTGGTAGGAGTTTTAAGTATTTCTACCATAATTAATAGACCGAATTCGCCACCTTCTTTACCGCCTTTTCTTTAAAAACCTTACAGCCGCAGCACACATTAATATGACCATAATGCATAGTCTTTACTAGGCATCATTACTAGGATTTTGATTATCCATCTCAGTACATTAAAAAATTGCACAGAAACTTTAAAACAAACAAGACAAAATTGTATTACACAAAAAGGTGATAAATATAAACATAAAAGTTAGGTTAGTTCCACAGGCGACGCAAAGCGCAAACGGGCTAAGAACCAGTGTAAACGCTTAGCTCAAAAGAACGACGCAAGATGCAAACTTTTTCAATCTATAACCCAGGCTTTAGTCAAAATTTATTTTTGAAATTTGGTTTGTGGAAAGATTTCTTACTTCCGCGGAGGTTTGGAAAAGTTCAACAATTTGGAAGAGGCCATTGAATTTATTCTGACTTTTGTCTTTAATTTGGGATTCTTTGACATATACCTTGTTACCAACTTTATAACTGAGTTGTTTGTCGGAAATGAATTTATCAAATCTGATTGTGGATGTCTCTTTTTGAATATTAGTTCTCTTTCGTGCGATTCTGTAATAACTTTCCATTTTATTATTGAGATCTCTAATGTACTTTGAAATGAGTTGTTCTTGGTTGTATAAGGTTTCTAGGGGTCGATTGGATGTATGGCCAAAGATAAGCTCGTATGGTGTAAAACCATGGGTCTTATTTTTTGTATTGTTATAGCAAATCACGGCGTAAGGGAGAATGTTAAATGGGCGTTCATCGGGATTTTCAGGTTTATGTACTCGGATCATCTCTGTTAGGGTCGCATGAAACCGTTTAAGTGATCTATTTGATTGCGGATGACTGACGCTGGAAAATGTCAAGTTCGCAAAGATCTTTCATTAGGGCGTTGTCGAACTCACGGCCATGATCACAGTGGATCCGTAAAGGGGTGCCAAAATGTTGGAAGAATAGTAGGAGTGTGTTCACGACTGTTGAAGCTTTTTTATCCGCTAGAGCATAGGCCTGTGTGAACTTCCTTAGTTTATCTCTAATCGTGAGAGCATAATTACTAACGGGATATTCGAGGAGATCGATATTAATTCTCTCGAATGGTGTTTTAGGGGTTTCGGTAATTACTAGGGGTGTACTAAGGTTTTTCCGACAAAATCTAACTTTTTGGCATAACTCACACTTTTTTATACAATTTTCAACGTCTTTGGTTAGGCCATGTCAACTGTTTCTTTCCTTTACACGTTTAATTGTTTCGTTTATTCCACGGTAAAGATTATTTTTCCCAGAATGATACTCATCTAATTTAATGGGAATCTGGTCCTCATCGGGAGTTTTTACGATATTCTGACATATTTTGAATTTAACGTCTTTAGCGGAGAGGATAAATGAGAGAATTTCTAAAATTGGTAGTTCTAAATTATTTTCGATACAGTAAGTCTGGGTTAAGTCAAATTTGTCTTTGCTCTTAAATAAAGCCTTAAAGAGATGTTGGACGGCGGAATCGTTGTTAAGTGGCAAAGGGATTATAAAATATTTTCGATTTCTTACACTTTTATTAGAGACAATATTTATTTCGTTATTTGCAAAATGGTAGTTTTCTTCAAAAATGTCTTCTATGATTTTAAAGTGTAGCTCCTCTAATTTTGCTTGACGAAAGAAGGTCACTATATTTTTGTGACATTTGTCTAGGAGTTGGGAGTTTGAGGTCTCAATTTTAGCATAGTCTATAATTGATTTTGTTTTGTATAGGTGTACGAACCGGTTATATTCTTCTGTTATTTGTTCTGTGTCTGTCTCGTCTTGACTTTCATCGTCCGATTGGGGTGGTTCTTTGCTAGTTGATGGTTTTTCATATATGTCGTCTTTGTTGGCAGCAAAGATGTGAAGTTTAGACTGAAGTTTTGCGCATTCTTAAAAGTGGTTAATTTTGATTCGAGACAGTGCATCGGCGTTTTTATTAATTTTACCAGATTTATATTCAATTTTATAGTCGTACTCCTCAAGCTTCAGACGCCAACGAGCGAAACGACTTTCTGGGTCTTTTATTGAGAAGAGCCATGTTAAAGGTCGATGATCTGTGATGAGGTCGAATTTCCTTCCAAAAAAATACGGTCGGAAGTGTTTCACAGCCCTGACAATTGCAAGCAATTCACGTTCTATTGTCGAATACTTGATTTCTGTATTACATAAAGTTCTAGAGGCATATGCAATGGGAAGATCTTTGCCTATTGGGCCTTGCGACAAGACAGCGCCAATAGCGAATGCGCTTGCCTCTGTGGTTAACAAAAATTGCTCTTGGAAGTTATGGTAAATCAGAATTGGGTTAGAGATGAGGGCTTTCTTCAGCTCTTCGAAGCTTGATTTACAGTCGGAATCGAAAGAGAAGTGTGTATCTTTTTTAAGAAGTTTGGTCAAGGGTTTTGAGATTTTTAAGAAATTGGGGAAAAATCGTCGATAGTAGCCACCCAGTCCTAAAAATGATTGAATGCTTTTTGAATTTTTTGGTTCGAGAAAATTAACAATACAGTCGACTTTGGATGGATTTGGTTTAACGCCGTTTTGGGTTATCAGGTGTGCAAAGTAGGCGACTTCCTTTCTTAGAAACTCGCATTTATCAGGCTAAATTTTTAGGTTGGCTGTCCTTAAACGTTTAAATAGTTCAGTTATGCGAGAAATGTGAATTATATCGTCCATAAATACCAGACAGCGCTCATTCTGAATGCCAAGAAGGGTGTTCATGATCCGTTGGAAGGTGGACGGAGCATTCTCAAGGCCAAAGGACATACGAATAAATTCGTAGTGACCATTTTCTACTGAGAAAGCTGTCTTCGGTATGTCTTCTGGGTATTATATTGGATACTGAATTGCGTTTTAAGGAATATGTTAAATCTCTAATTCAGAAGCCGTACTTATCTTTAAAAATATTATATAATAGTTAGGTTATGTTAGGTTAAAAGTGAGTGGCTCAAACCGACCCTCCACTAGGACTCTGTGGTCTATTGTGGCTCACACCTATGTTTACACTTCCCCGAGTAAGTTCTCAATGAGTCTTATTATTGCCTTTGGGGAGGTATTGTTTAAGTCCTCCGGCAGCAGGATGACTCTACCGAAAATAGAGAACCTGATCCTGAACATCTGAACATCCTCCCTACATAGGCAGCACTCGGATTCGTTTTCAAGCCCCATCTTGTGCATGTGATGTCTTAGACCACAATGGCCAGTGTATAGGCCTACCGCTGTTTTGAGCATAATTCTGTTCATATTTAGCAGACTTTCTGTTATTCTCTTCTTCATAGGGGGGGGGGGGATGCATGGGACAGGCCTGGCAGTCCAAGCCAATAGAGATTAGCTTTTTCCTCAACCAGGTCCAAAATTGCTCGCTTGGCCGTTTCGTGGGATACTCTCTTGCTCCTTTCTTTGCTAGAAGGTCCGCAGACTCATGCCCCTCCAAACCTGCATGTCCTGGTCTCCAGATAAGAGCGATCTTGATTCAACGGACAAAAGTCGAATTCAGAAAGTTCAAAATACCTCTTCACGTCTTATTTTAGATCTAAGAAAATATGACCATATCTCTCATACATTTAAGGAGCTGAATTGGTTGAAAATGGATAATCGCCGAACACTTCACTTGGGTAATTTTGCCATAAAGATCTAAAAAAACTCTGTATTACCTTTGTCTATAAGTTTATATTTTGTGTAAATGTTCATTCAAGAAATGTCAGGTCTATCAATAAGCTAACAGTACCCCGTCACCAGACTGCCATGTTTCAGAGGTCATTTACTTACAATGGTATTAAACTTTATAACTCTTTACCAAATAAACTTACTTGTCTTGAAGAAACAGTATTTAAAAAACGTTATAAAAGTTATTTATTTACGGCTCAGTGCCAACACCAATAAATATTTTATATTATTTTGCTTTTTCACACCCTTATATAACGAAGCTTCGTCGTTCTGGTAAATTATATTATGTACGTATATTCTTATTGTTTTATATAGTGCTTTGTAGAATTAATACGATGACTCTCGTTTCTTTTCATAATTTTGTTTTAAGAACTTAATTTATTGTAACATTGATTGACATCTGCACTCTAATTTAGGCAAATATATATTTTTTGTAACACAGTGAGTTAGGGTTCAGTAGAGTAGTCTCAGGCTAGACTGCGCCTTGGTTTTACCGTAGATTTAGCTATTGTTTTGTAACAAAAGTGTTAAATTTATTAATAAAAGACGTGTATTATTATTATTATTATTATTATTATCTAGGGTCGTAAAATATTCGCACTTCCCTAGTTGGTCAAGGAGGTCAAAAATATTGGGTAACGGGAACTTATCATCCACCGTAAGCTCATTAAGCTTGCGGTAGTCTATGACTACACACCATTTCTGTTTCCCAGAAGCGTCGAGTTTCTTTGGGACGACCCAGACTGGCGAGGACCATGGCGAGATAGAGGGACGGATGATACCTTCGTCTAACATTTTGTTGACTTGAGTTTTTACTTCCTCTTTATGTATTTGGGAATACTTGTACGACTTGGTAAAAACAGGGCGAGGCCAGGCAAACGTTTGTCACAAGTTCTTTTTCTTCCTCGTTTAAATGTTCGGTTCTTAACAAGTTTTTTATTTTGTGTGGTTCTGTCATGCTGGCCTTCTAAATTTGGTTCTGTTTTAAGGTTATATATTGGGTCAGAGCTGTCATTTATCGGGTCTAATGATATATCTGAAAAGTCAATGTTTTTTGATATCGCATTGGTATTGACGATTGAGTTAAAAAATTCACCGTGTTCGTTTACTCGCACTAAGGCGTGTGGGAGCCTAACTTTGTCTCTTTCTTGCACAGCTAGCAAAGCGTCGGTATTAGCAAGATCGCGTTTTATTTTGAAAATTCTTTCTGTCCTAGCTTCTAGCGAAATTGTGTTACACATTCGTAATGCTCTAAGAAGTCTAGGCCCAAAATACCATCAAAATCAATATCTAAATTATAAATAATAAATAAATATAGACTTTATGAGGATCGCCGCTAGCGAAAGGGACAAGGGTCGATTCATTGATAGAGAGTTTTTGATCAGTAGCCCCTTGGACGGTTACGTTTTCGGATGACCTTTGTCGAAAATGTTGAACAGTTTTTTCTTTAAAAATGGAAATTTGCGCGCCGGAATCTATAAGTAACTTATATTTTTCGGTGGCATCTTTGATGTAATATAAGTTTTTGGAATTTACAGTGAGAAAGGGGCTTAAAGAAATGTCTGTTCGGGGAAGTTCAGATCGGGATTCGTATCGTCTAGGTTCATTGTTTCTAGTAGAGTTTGGATTTCCACTAAGGGGTCTATTTCCGGGTAGTTTTGGTCCGGGGATGATGGTTCGCTGGAAGAGGAAGAAAATCCTGATGATTTGTGGATTCTCTTAACTCTATATACTGGTACTGATCATAATCGTGATCTTGACTGGGATGATCTTGTTGACAATCATAGTTTTTATAATCATAATCGTTATAGTAGATTTCATTAGAATTAGAAGCTTCGCTTTGCAAATAGTCGCTAGCGTTGACATGGTATGTCCTTTGTTGATTAGGACATAAATTTGAGTTTTTATTAATTATTGGATTGATTTTGGTTATAACTACTAGACTGTTAAGATGTGTTCGGTGTATGGTGTCTGAACCCTGAACTAAAATTAGCTTGAAAATTTTGACGATTCGATGGGGGAGTGCGGCACTGACTAGCAGAATAACCTGTACGTCCGCAATTATAACATCTCATGGGTTGTGGCTGTGGTTTTCCTATAGGTAAAGTGGGTCTTGAAGGGGGAGTTCTGTATTGTTTTTGGGTCTCAAAATATGACAACTGAAGTTCTCTTCTAATTCGTGAATGGGCTTTTAAAAGGTTAGCTGGATTTCCAGCACGAATAAGTTGGCCTAATCTCGGTTCGAGCCCTGTTCATAAAGTATTTAAAGCCATAGTCTCTATGAGAGCACTTTGAGCTGTTTTTTGGTCAGTACTAAGGCTAACTGATTTTTGAATATTTGCATGCATTTTTACATTTAGTACTTGAAGACGATTAAAGAAAGTAAGAGGTGATTCATTTGATACTTGCTTAAGTCGTTGTAGGTCTTGTATTAAGGAAGATAGATCTCGGGAATCTCCAAAGTGTAGATTAATCAATTGTTTTATTTATAAATATGAGAAATTCTAGAACTAACGAGCTGTGCAGCTCTACCTCTAAGTTAATTTTTAATGTGAATAGCTAATAGAGTTTTTTGAGTAGTAGTGGCCATATTGTACGCACAATCGCACGCATTTAAAAATGTTCCTAGAAAGATTTGATCACCTTCAAATTCCGGAATTAGAGAAAATTTTTCCGATAATTTATAAGGTTCTACTTCTGGTTGAGTAGCGCTATTTTCAGTAGAATCAGGCATCTTGAAACTAATTTGGCTTATTTAAAAGCAAATACTAATTTAAATGTTAGTAAACTTAATTAAAATCAATAAGGAATTCAGGGAAAATATTTGGAAAATCGAACAGTTTCAATTATTAATTAACACAACATAAATAAACAATAGCGAGATGATTCATTAACTTACAACAGGAGTTTTTGCATCGTCGTGTTCTTAGCGTGGACTACCATGAGCTTCATTGGGTGTTCCTTCCGTAGTTTCGGTCAAGTGAGGGCGATTCGTCCTTTTTCTGTTTAGGGATTGAAATTCGCCGCTACCAGTTAGACAACACTCTTGTTCTGACAGCGTTAGACAGATCCTACCGCGACTGCGCCAATTGTTATAATCACTTTTCCAAATTTCACTTTTTAAAAATTTTTATATACACTAAAAAAATATTTCAATAATTAGACTAACATAGTAACGTTCTATAATATCAACTAACTAACTGATCACAATTTGAGTCTATTTATATTAATCTGAATGGTGATGTAGCGTCTTCCATCCGTGAGAACTGCAACTGCTTACGTTGCATTCTCGGAGGTGTTGTAAATCCTATACCTGACACCGTGTGACCGAAGGTCATCGCCTGCACGTGCGTATTAGCGTATATAACATATATATATATATATATATATATATATATATATATATATATATATATATATATATATATATATATATATATATATATATATATATATATATATATATATATATATATATATATATATATATATATATATATATATATATATATATATATATATATATATATATATATATATATTATATAAAAAAGTATAATATATATCTATACATATATATATATATATATATATATATATAAAATATATATAAAATTAGGAATTATCTTGGACCAACATCTCCGCTGGTCTGAACACATAATCGAAACCTCTAAAAAATTAAAAAGCTTAATTATAAATTTTATCAGTTACGAACTATCTTATCACCCAATTTGTTAAAAACTGTTTATCTTTAGCTACTGAAATCAGTACTACGGTAGGTACTGTATTATCATTTGGGGCGGTTCTTATGACACGACCATAAATGTTCTTGTCTGAATGAATAATATATATATACAGAATCCGGTAGTTTTAGCTTGCGCGGCCTTTATGTCTACTTCTGTCTTATATATCTGTTAAAAGTCAAATATTTATTTCCATACACAGACAAGCGACATCAAACTAGATCAAATTGTAATGAATATTTCAAAATACCTTTGTTTCAGAAATCGCATTTACAAAGAATTTTATTTTTTGTTCCCAAATGTTTCAAAATATTGCCCTTACGATAAAACAGTTAACCAACGACATAAATAAAATTAATAAGCATAAACATCTAACGAAAATATTTGTTTTTCGATAACTTCACATGGTTAGCAGTGTAATGAAATAATGAGCCGATTATGGTATCGCTCATGTATCCATCCTCTCCCGTGCCATATGTCCTCTCTCTGCGTGTCCCTTTTTCAGCATAGTGCTTTTTCCTCCTCTTAACAGTTAGTTTATCTGTTTAGTTTACAGTCAATATGTTTTCAATTTATACACAAAAGTTGTTTAATAATAGGTTTTTTTTGTTGGCTGCACACATTTTCTTGAGTCTAAATGAAAATGCCATCCACAGGCGGATAGTAGTTGGAATGAAAAACATTTTAAGTATTTATAGTTTTTGTTTATTCTTTGTATTATCCAATGAATTATACTGTGTTTGGAACTTTCAAATAAAATCTTTGAATAGCTTTAAATATGAAAAAAACCATAAAGAAAATATTTTTTGATCAAAAAAATAATTGTATTTGAGAAATCATTCTATGGCATTACCATTTAAAAATTGTAGCATGTGGCCACCGCGGCTGTTCACGAGGTATCGTATTCTTTCAGTCCAGTTTTGGGCGAATTTTTCGAGCACTGCTGGCTGTAGGTGATGAATAACACGAACAATGTTGTCTACTAAGGCGTCAATTGTTGCTGGTACATTTGCCCGAATGCAATGCGGGTCTGTTGAATCTCCTGTGGATTGGCATCACACCATATGCGGCAATTCTGTTTGTTTACAAATTCGGTAAGCCAAAAATGGGCCTCATCGCTAACCACAATTTTGCGCTAAAACCATGAGTCAACTTCCAACTTTGCCCAATTAGCAAAATGTCGACGCAAGTGATGATCTTGCGGCTTTACTTCCTGCACCAGCTGGATTTTATATGGGTACAGCCTAAGTTTTCGCAAAATTTTCCATTGAGCCGACTGGCAGGGCCTAACTTGCTGCGTCAGACGATGAATGGATACATTTGGATTTTCTTCTACACTTTCACGTACAGCGGCAATATTTCTTTTATTACGCACATTTCTTCGACGCATTGTTTTCAAATTATGTAGAGAGTATGTGGTACGAAATCTGGTATCTTTAGTAAGAAGAAAGCACCAGTCACAAATTCCTATATTATTGACTCATCTGAACTTCAAAGAGTTACAACGGTTAATGATCTTGGAATTTTGTTTGACTCCGAATTAAGGTTTACAAAGCACATCAACTGGATAATCTCAAAAGCGTTTAAAATATTAGGATTCATTATGAGACAATGTCACGAATTTAGAAAAACAGAGGTCTTAAAAACCCTTTACTTCTCCTTGGTGAGAAGTCACCTCGATTACTGATCTGTTGTGTGGTCACCTTGCTACACGACCAGGATGGCCTGGATCGAACGTGTTCAAAGAAAGTTTGCTAACTTTTTACTTTTCAAATTGGAAATTAACAAGGCCCAATTATTGCATATTGAGCGTATTAACATGCTGAGTTTAGATACCCTCTAAATCCGTCGAATCAAGCACTGCCTATCTTTTGGCCACAAGATTCTTACCAACCAAATGGACTCTGCTGACTTGCTGAATTTGTTGAATTTTAGAGTTCTATCAAGATGTACTAGGCAGACAGGAACCTTTTTACCGGACTATAGAAGAACAGATGTTGGCAGAAATGAAATTATAAATCGATTTATGACTCTATACAATAAGCATATTCCCTACGATTTTGAATATAATTGCAGCTCATCCCCATTTAAGAGAAATCTTAAAAAAAAGATATTTGTAACTTGATTTTGCTCTAAATTTTTTTTAACTTCTTCTTTTTACTTTTTATCGTTCCTTATATTTTATCCAATTTTGTAACAAACTCACGCATACACATATGTTTATATATATTTAGGTTGTTATGTTCCATATATTTGTTCTTTACCTACTTGTTATTTTATCTGACGTTAACCGTACTTACTTTTAATTTTATTAGTTTGTATTTATCTTACTTAGTGTCCTACTTGGGTTTTTCTTTCTTTTTTTTTGACCTGTAATGTACTATTAAAATAAAGTATAAGAGTGAAATCAATTCATAGTGCGACGGATAGCTTGCCCAGAGGAACGGTTATGTGCGCCATAAAATTCACGAAGTCTTCTGTAAGTTTCGCGAATTGAAGACCGACTTTTCAAAGTAAACTTGAATAATTTGGGAACGTTGTTCAAGCATGAGTCTATTCATTATGATTTTCCAAACCATGCTGAATATAAATTCTATATTCGTAATACGTAAGTGGTTTCGTAGTTTTGATGATTGTCTAATTATTTAATCAAAATACAATTTAACTTCCTGCTTTAAACCCTACATTAATTTTACAATGGAAGTGGAAGAAAACAACTATATAAATTTCTTAAACCTTAACATCGCAAAAAGCGACAATAATCAACTAACATTTAAAATTTACAGAAAAATCACAGAAACGGCCCACATCATTATATTTAATTCTATTCATCCATTTTCCCATAAAATGCGTTTTTAAATTCTTATGTTTATCGATCCCTTAATGAACCTTTAAAGGATTATAATTATTGGAACGAAATAAACACAATTGAGCAAATTGACGTTAATAACGGATATAGACCTGAGCTGATTAATAGTATCATAAATAAATATAAATTAAAACTAAATTTGCAAAATACTTTCGGGTTTCATTTTCTTATAGTGGTCCCTTTTCTTACAAAACTTCTAAGATTTTAACACAGTACCAAGTCTTAGAATCTCAGTTAAAGCCACGAATAATTTAGGCAACAATTTAATTCAAACTTAAAAAAAATTCCACACACGCACACACACGGGTGTATTAAATTAAGCGGGATTTATAAGTCAGTGCTGAAACTAATATTGGAAGGCGCTAAAACTGATTAGCCTTTTAAAAATTCCCGGGTTATGTGAATCTTGTTTCTCATCGTGGCCTCGCGGGGCCAACTTAACTTAATGCAATTAATTATTTTTGAAAGTACATCCCGGTTTTTTAAAACTTGACCATTTTGCTTTTTGAACTGTATTCTATAACCACTATCTACCGGTTGCCTTATGTCGGTTTTTCCTAGAAGTTTTAGTTCTAGTTGGGAATTTATATGCGCTTGTGAGCGTTCTAGTTTTTTAGCTTTTTGAGCTCAATATGCTAGATTCACGGTACCAGTTTTTGCTCAGCAGCTTTTGTCTTTTCCCGAGGCGAACAGTAGACATCGAAAACAAAACATACTATTACTTTACTTCACTGCCGTACAGCCAAATATATTTGTCAAACACTTTCTTTTTAAACAGTCTTTTAAAGTCTCTTTTTACTCCTTTTATAGCTTGAACTAAATTTATTGCCAGTTTAGGCCGACCGATTAAACAAGTTTTTTTCTTCTAAAGATTCTCTTTAAAACTCGACAGTATACTTAGATTCAGAATGACGTGACGATCTCGCTTCCATTTTTACCTACTTTATGAAATAAAAAATAAACTATTAATAGCTAAACAATCCAAAAGCCGAAAAAAATCCCCGTCAACCGATCAGCCGCGTCCGTTATTTACAGAAATCCACACGCTGAAATTCTACACCACCATCGTAGTGTAAAGAAACTGAATTTCAACAATGCTCACGTTACTGAAATAAAAATACTCTACGTAAGAAATGTGGACTCTTATGCACGAGCCACCACTGGCTAAACAACATGTAAAAAAAGTCGAGGAATAGTTCTTAAAAATATTTGTTAAAACGTATAAAAGTGGCGTGTCGTTTTGAATTTCAAAATTTTATTTTTTACTTGTTCGAATAAAAAGCCGAACTTTTTTCTCACTTTCTAAATCCTATATCCGAATAATGAAGCATTAAAACTGCAGTCCAGTAACATGACTAAAAAAATTACCTATTCCTGTATTCATAAAAATGAATGGATTTTATTATACATAAATCAAATAAAATGGTGAAAACTTTTAGTGATCTTACGTTTAGGCAGACTCCAAGTAACAATCTAGTCTTACAAATGATTTTTAATAAAGGTGAGTTGATTTTATCAAGTAGATAAAGTACTACCACGTCTGGGTTCGTTATTATATAACTAGAACAACAACGATAAATTCTAAGTTTGTACATGGTTTTTGTTGAAATTTGAACAAGGTATGCAAGGTTAATTTTAAAATATTAATTATAAAAGTATTAATGCTTTATATAAACCACCAAATTTTACTAAAAAAATAGCCAAGTTGCTATTGAAAAGGAAAACAAAACATCGACTTAGTTATTTTAGATGGAACACCATGTCTAATATCGTTTTATTAAATGTACTACTTCATGCAAAATATAAATATATCCTGTTTAATACTTTTATCTTTAATATCAGAATTTATGCAATTTTTGCGTCTCCCGGTAGATGCAAATTCTTGTGTTTTCGGGACTCTGGACCTCGAAAACATGTTCTCGCATTTCTGTCAATCTGTCGTTCTGTCATTCTATCTATACACGGCATAACTCAGAAACTGCTTATTCGATTCACTTCAAGTTTAGGTTCAAAATTCAATGTTCGTACTGGGATAAATTGGTTATATTTTGGTAGAAATACAATATGGCGGAACACAATGGCGGAATGAAATGTTTAAGAATTCAGTACCAATAAACTATTTATCCAACTGACTTGAAGTTTTGCGCAAATATCAAGTGTTAAATAGGAATAAACTGATAGATTTTTGGTACGAATCTCATATGACAAAACAAAATGGCGGTGTAATAAAACTATAATTTGCTTTTTTTATTAAATCATGGTGGTTTAGATAGAATCTTAAAACTTTTATATTTGACACTTTGTTTTAAAATAAACCCTTTATAGATGCCGTTCAAAATATAAACAGAAACCCTGTATATCACGTTCCCAAAAGTCACGCAGTCGAGTAGTAAACATTCAACACGTTACTTAACTATAATAACCGTATTACAAAACTCAATTCAGCAATAAAAAATTATTTATAACAATGCATGCTAACAACAATTAGACAAAAAAAAATCGACACACAGCTGCTAGTTTACTAATGTAACGATTAAAAAAAATTGTATATGATTTTTTGCTTCATGTAGTTTTTAATATGTCCCCGCAATTACCAGATTGCATTTATTTATGCTTAGATAAAATTATATTACCAGATTTATTTTCTGCGCTTGTTATAATGAAGCGTAAAATTAAAGCGAATGCACTGCAATTTAAAATTTGCATTTATTTTTACCAAAACAAGAGTAATTATGGCTGGCAGTGAGATACTCGCAAATATATTGTTTAAATTTGAAGTAGTTAAAGTAAATTTAATTTTAGATGCTACCTCAAGTATACAATTTGCGACCCATTGAAACCGCTAACATAGTGTCGATGTTTGAAAAAATATTTTGCCAAAACAGTATGGTTTTAATTCAAGCCATTTCATATTCGCGCCAATTTCTTTGTTCTTTTTTCACAAAATAAACAACTTTTCTCAAAACAGCTTGAGTAACCGCAGTATACTTAATTTTTAACCGACTTCAAAAAAAGACGAGGTTCTCAATTTGACCTGTATGGACTTTTTTATGTTTGTGGTGCATATTGTCTAAACGGCTTGGCCGATTTTGATGAGTCAAACGCCAAATTGTAGAGGACATTTATCTGGTTCACCCGCTTTTTGTAATAATATAAAAAAACAAAGGTATAAGGGCGATAAAGGCAGCGAGTTTAATAATTAAATTTACATTTTTTTAAATATGTGTTTCAGACTAAAGCTTTGAGATGTGTAATAGACATACAACCCCATTTGCTAAAATTAACTCTTTTGCTATCACATTATGTAGTTTTATTTATGCATGGTAACCATGAAAATGTGCAACCTCAAAATCTAGTATTTTTAAACGACTTCAACTATCAGTTTGACCCTGTGTATTTTTTGTTTGTACATCGATTACTCCGCGATGGTTTTACTAATTTGGATGAATTTTTCAGGAGACATTGATGATATTGCCGGAGTGGTCACATAGCAGGCATATTAAAAAAGTGTTAAAAATGGCGGAATGGCCGCTATTTTGTTGATTTTTTTTGTACATCGATTACTCCGATATGGTTTGACCAATTTACAAGAAATTTTCAGAGGATATTCAGGATATTGCCGGAGTGGTCCCATAGAATATCAAGAAAACGTTAAAAATGTTGGATTGGCGCCATTTTATTTTTTGCGCCAAGATATATTGCAAGTTTTTTTAATATCTTACACTCGCCTCTCGATTCTGCGCGTTCACCATTATATCCGGGAAAGAATAGTAGACCATTTATTAATCTGGATTTTTACAATAAAACTCCTATAGATAAAGCTATAAAGCATGAAATATTTTTGTTAAATCAAACCGACTTCAAAAAAATACCCCGGAGTAAAATTTTTAAAGTGGAATAAAATACCATTTTTCACTTTTTAGTGTATTTTTTGAAGTTGGTTTAATTTTTTTATAAAGACTTTTATTTCATGCTTTTTTATATCGGCAGTTTCAATGATATTTAAGAGAAAGCGTAAAATGACTGCTGATAGTTGGAGTACCTAGCTATCAGGATTACTAGCAAGTTCTATAAAATCATACATTTTTGGTTTTGGGAATTATCCCAGAAACTGGACGAAATTTTGTATCGTTAATTCATTCTTATATTTTAGGGTTTCTTTATTGTTATTACTTTTGTTATTTGAAATTTATGTTGGTGTGGTGTGGTTCTTTATCATAAAATATATTTTCCAACAAGGTGGCTTTATTTCAAATAATGTATATATTACCTTGTATAAATACAAGGTAAAAAAAAGGTTAATAATCTATAGGCAAGGTACTTAATGTAGTATTGCCAATAATATTTAAATTTAATACAATCATCTGAAAAGTTAATTTTTAAGAAATCGTAAAAACCAAAACAGATTCAGTAGATGGGATTTAAAAACGAATTAATAAATAAAAATAATCTACAAAATGTGTAGTAATATTACAAGATAAGTATTAGTATCGCTTCATATTCAATTATAATTATTACTAGCAAATATTTTTCCGATAAACTTAATAATGAAAATTTATATTTAACGTAAAAAAAAAACAATTTAATTTAATTTTGGTCAGTATAAAACAAATCAGAATATTATAAAGCAATGGTACGTAAGAGATATAACTAATTTTAAAAGTTCAAGCCCATTGTTAATCGGCAACGAAACATTGAACATTTTTAGTTATTATGTTACTTACAAGAGCGTCCACAAGGTTTTCACACCTAGATGGGTGTTTTTTTTTATTTATGCAGCTACTAAGTCGGTCGGTAAAATACGCAAAATAGTGAGTTTATTTACACTTGCTATAATGGTTAAAATGAATTGTATACAAAGTTCTTAATTTTATGAACGGAACAATTACAGGTCTGTCATATCATTTCAATTCAAGAAATTTTATGTGTGGAAACTCAAATTTAGTGATATAATCCTTTGATATCCTAATTTTCTTAATAATATACCTTTAAAAACCTAATAGGCAGTTACAATACAACCTACTGGAAGTCACAATGTTTTAATTATGTTATATTGAAATTGTATAAATTATTGAACTAGCACAATATTCTCAAGCCGACAACGCCGAATGTTTTCATCCTTTCTCGTCTGTTTTTTTTTTAATTCTATCCAAACTTTTAACAAAATGTCAAAAAGCAATGATTTTGATTAAATAGATTAATATTCGTTTGTAAAAGAATAGCTTTAATACTACGCATTTCATTGCTAGGTTCTAATAAGACGTTTTACGTAGTTGTAATATATGGGAAAAAATCCTTCTGTGTTCTCGATGTTTTGAATTATCAGTATTTGACCCTTTAAGTGAGATTTCAAGAAAAAATTTTAGTTCATTTAGATTATGTTAATGTGTTTGCATCGACTTAGCAGCAACTATTTTCAGAATGTTTTTTCTTTCGGATTTCTTACTAGATTTTTTGTTTAGTGCATGACAAGAAACGTAATGTTAACTTTAGAACATTTGAATTTGTTACTTGTTGATGACATATATATGTTTTTACAGTTTCAGTAAAAACTTTTTGAGGTACTTACTTGGTAAAAAACCAAATAAATTAACAAATTTTAATTATTTAGATTAAGATTCTGACACTGCATTTGACGGAGTATGAATCTTAGACCCGAACAAAAAGAAAATAAGTCTTTAGTAGAAAGTTATGAGTGGATTACTAAAGCAAATTAGCTCATCAAAGAAAAGGCGGTTGAATTTGAAACTAAATAAGACTGCAGACTGCGGACTTATTTACTTAGAATTAATATACTGCAATAATCAGAATATAATTTATTATTACTGTTATTTTAGAATATGTATTACTATATAATGTTATCAACTAAATATTATCAGTGCATATAGTAAATATATTAATCTCTCCACTCTCGGGCATATCAACTTGCGTTCATCTTTTGTGCTACTCCCCGAATACTGTTCACGCTTTAACTTATTAATACATTTAACCTTTAGTTAGCTTTGGTTTTCTCAATGAATTGGAATCGTTCAGATTGGTTCAAAAGACATTTTTTTTGCCTGAGTTGGACTGTTCATTGTCATTTGTTATTCTTAAAAGTTAGAAATATGAGTCTCTCATTAGTAATAAGTTTAAGAAAATGAATTAAGCACTTAGGTAAAAAACTTATCTGTTTCAGTAATAAATGACTATAACAATGATAAGAAGTAGAAATATTAGAAAAATTGAAAAAACAAAAGAATTGCTACAGAAGTGTTTATTAAAATTAAATCATTTATTGTCATTACCTCTGTGATACTTAAAACATTTACCAGTTTTTTTTTTATTTCTATAATATTAAAATATTTTTAATATTTTTACATAAGTTTTTATTTAATTTTGTTGCTCTTTTTCTTTTATCATTACTGTACTCGACCCCTACATACGTCGATCAAATTAAGATTAAATTTAACGTTATAAAGATTTAGCTTAATTAACAGTTTCCCAAGTTCTTTCTGAACAAAATATCTACTTTCATATTTTAAAGAAAAATTTTAATAGTTAAAAAAACACACGCACAATTACTGTTTTAAGTTGTTTATTAAAAATTTCATTAAACTGTACTCAAATTGTGATATTATCATTTATGCTGTTTTGAACTATCTTTTTGCAATATCATATATCAAAAGTTTTATTGTAATATAAATTTAAAAAATTATTTGATTTTACAAATTTTGAAATCCGTTATGAATGTTATAGCACCATAGAATTATACGAAATAAAGTAATAACTAAATATTTATTTGCTAATTTTCTTAAATGTTGCTTCGTCTACACTGGCAATAATAAAATAATTCCTGAAGATACGCACAATAAATCTAAATTGTCGTAATCTATTTATTTAAAGGATTTTCCTAATTAGAGTCATTTCAGCTGATTAATATATCATTTGTTTGCATAACTTGTTTCTTATAATGTTAAAAACAACAGGTTTAAATAAGAAGTGATTTGTATTTTTGTAATACCAACAAGAAGCTTCATTTAGATAAATATATCAAACAGCATCTTTAAAAGTAAGAAACGTATATTATTGAATAAAAACCGGCGTGCTATTGCTTTCATCAAACTCAGATTGACTCCCTCTACGGTATACTGCATATGTTAAAACTAATAGGGTGAATTTCAGCGATCCTGTTCGATTACTCTTAGTTAATCTTTGATATCAGTCCTTAATAGTAATGGAATTGTCATTTGCATACCATTGCATAATCTCAGCTTAAACGTAATCGATAAGAAGGTAAATCAGAACTGCAATGGAATCTAGATCTGTAAACTCCATTAATATGTATTTAAGTTTATAGTTCCTTTGAGTGTGGATTTCATCAAACTGAAACAAATTAAAGTGGGGGTTTGTAAATATCATTTCTAATTGCACTATCAAATATTTAAATACGCAAGATAATGTAATTTGAAGTAATAAAACCATTCAAATAATATTCAAGATTTTTAAACTTAAGTCTGCCCTATTGCTACCTTTCTTATTAATGCAGCTACGAACTCGGTTAAATTAGCAAAAAACTATTGAAAAATTAATAAAATATTACCAGTTAATAAACTTCAAGAAAAAGGGTTTATATACCTTACTATTTTAAAGTGAACAATAAGATATACTTCCTTTTATCATGGAGGCCTAATTCAGAAATAATCCTTTGTTTTCCATGTTCAAGAAATTATGTAGCTTTTGATATGGATTTTTACAAAAACAAACTTTTATACATTTAGACAAAAGTGATATAGTGAAAAGATCGTTTGACAAAAAAATAGCAAACGAGCTCATGAACGGTATAGTGCTTTGTTTCCTATACGTAACCCATATATTTAGGAGATGATATTAAGCATTGGTCAGTTTCTTTATTATTTGTACCGTAGTTCGAAGTTTGCATGGTTTTAAATTTTTCAGCTTTCCAACTCTGAATTTTTATTTTGATTCTCAGGTTGGACGTTGGCCTTAATCTCAGACTAAATAAAGAAAGGTTTCAATATACTCCGCTTTATTTTTTTTCTTTCTAAAAATATTGAGTTGAAAATGTGTTATTACCTAAATGATACGGCTCAAGATGCAATTAGAATGTTGTGTTCAGACTTGTTAAATACTAATAATATCGTCGAAAATATCCCAAATAAAGAACGAAAGTAAATTTAACAGAAATCTGCATATTTACGTAACAAATCTTGTGGCTTTATGATAATTTACATCTGTGCTTTAACATATGAGGTAATATTATTATTGTAGAAAATTAATTTAAATAGAAAAGTGTCAACTTTGTACCTTTAATAAAAACTTAAATATTTTTTATCATATTTTAGTTCAAATATTAGTTTTTTATATAATTTTTTATTTGTATAGACTAAAGCTTAAGAGATCAATTATTTTAGAACTTCAAAATATTAGTTGTGGCCTACCTATCAATATATTTTGGATTTTCTAATTTGTGTATATCTTAAGTTATTCTAATTTATGTATATATTAATTATGTGTAAGTAAAAACGCAAAGTTTCTAAGAGTGTTAGTAATATCGGATTCTTTCTAGTTATATCTAGTTATGGCTGTTGGTAATAGTAAAGTGCCGAATAAAAAGATTATTTCGGTATTTTACTAAGTTTTTTAGATAAAACCCGTTCTTACTAAGCATATAATAGTAAAAATGCGATCTATAAAAAAAGGATATATTTCCAACTAAGTTTTTTATCAGTAAGAAACAGTAATATTGACAAAAATTCTAAAATAAGTCAAAAGAAATATGTAACATATAAGAAAACTAGAAAATACATATATTGTTTACCCCATTTTCAATCAACGTCTCTAGCAAATTACTTTGGCCATTTCAACTAATACCAAAGGACAAAGAGCCACGTACACACTTTATGGAAAGTCGGTTTCCGTGAAGTTGAGTGAATTTTTTATATTTTGTAGCTCTTTACCTCCTTAGCAAAAGATACCATGGGCACAATATAATCCTACAAATAGTTTTTAATATACAGGGTTTTAAAGTTTGCCTAAACCTCATATAAAATACATAGGGAAAATAAGATGACACCAATTAGTTTTTTTTCTACATATTTAACGTAACGTACGTCCAAAAAAAAAGAAAAGAGTTTTGTATGAATATACAAAAACCCTTCAGTTCCGAGATATATGGCAAACACCCCTTACAATACAACACCCTGTATCTCGAAAATAAAGTATTTGCAGACCAATTTTCATATAAAACTCTGTTCTTATTTTTGAAAAGTACTATACGTTAAATATGTTGAAAATACTAATTTGGTGTCATACCGTTTTCTCCAGGTTTTGTATATGGGGTTTGGGAAAACTTTAAAACCCTGTATATTAAAAACTAGCAGTAAGATTAGATTGTGTCCATGATATCGTTTGCTCAGGAGATCAAGAACTACCACATAAAAAAATTCAGTCAATTTCACCAAAACCGTCTTTTTCTTGACCAATCAGAGCGCTGTAAGTATTCCAGAATATACTAGATCGTATTCTTACCATTTAGCATGCAGTAAGAACTGGTTTTAAATAAAACGTTCAGTAAAATGTCGATATTTAATATTTTGTCATTATTTTACTAAATGGGTTACACTTCGCGATGTTATTAATAGGAACCCGATATTACTAACACTCTGAGAAACTTCACATTTTTACTAGTTAGATCGCGTTTTTACGGATTTCGAATATTTACGGACACACACACACACACACACATATATATATATATATATATATATATATATATATATATATATATACAATTTTTTTTAGCAGCTATCAACATATTTCTTTAAATAAATTACGATACTATAAGGTTCATGGCATTGTGGAAACTGAATTAAAAAATAAGCAATTTAAGAGTCAAAAAGGAAAACCGTTTTTTCAAAATATTAGAGACAAAAAAATACACTATTAGAGGTCACATAAATCTGCGAAAACCGTACATAAAAAATTTAAGCACTAAAATGTTAATGAAATATCCTTTTTAAATGTGTTCAGAAAATCAATGCAAAATATATTCACCACCATCTAAACAACAATAATAATGAGTTGGTAACTCATTAGTATTTAGCGCCTGCTCAATCTTTGATTATTATGATTTTTACAATGCTTGTGATCTGCTGATGATATAATTTTTATTCAAAGAAGTAATGTTATAAAACTCATTTTTCCTGTAGTGAATGTTAGTAGTGGAAAAATGGATCCTCCATATTTATAATTAGGTATGAAAAAAATAACAAATTGATCAGTTTTCTGTAGCTGAACATCGGGTTTCCAGTGGGCATGTTACAGGTGGATTCCAGGAACAAAAAAGTAGAATGTCTATTGAAAAGCCGAAAAATCCAAAACTATACACACGTTTCAAAATTAAATTCAATTTTAATACTATATACCGTCACGAGCAACTATATTTTAAAACTGCGTTTAGATTTTGGTAGTATTTTCTCTTTTATTTTTAATTTAAATCTTAACTTAACACGTTTTATAGGAAGTCCGGGACGACGTTATAGACTTCTCAGCCTTTCGTTGGTTATGCCAAGATAAGCATAGTATAACCATAGGCAAACCTATTTATTTGCCGCTCGAGCTATTTTTGGAATAACTTTTTTAATGCGCGACGCACGATCCAAATACAATTAGTTTTCGTAATGCAATTATATTTCTAAAAAAAAACAAAAGTACGTTGGTGGATGAAGATAGAATGGCCTGTGGTTTGAGATTTAAACCAAAAAATCAAGTAAGCATCAAGGCATAAGTAGAAAATGATAAAATATTGAGAGGAATCTAAAATGAGGGAACAAAATGGCTCCGAAAAAGTGTTTGAGAAGACAGTATATATGTTGCTAAATGACTAAATTGAGTCACACTTCTCTATTCCTAATAAAATGAAAGATTCGTAAGGAGGGAAATTCCGGGTAAAGGAAATTTACCGATTTTTTAATTATTATTAGTATGTCATGTAAATACGTATTGTAAAATTTTCATTCACTGGTTTAAATTTTCTTTTTAACAAGCTTTTGTCAGTAACGCACTAAAAAGTAAAAAATAATATATTGTTGTGGAAATCAATTAAACGGACATGCTTCTCAATCAAACGAAAAAGCGAATCACACTTTTTTGCATAGTCATTGAGCAAAATATATTTTAAGAAAATTACATTATTTTGTACAGCAAGAAAAATAAACGATCTGCATATAATCAGAGGTTACGTAGCTGACACTTAAATCATCCTCTTACTTATTTATGGATATTACAAAAAATATAAATGAACAGAAAAATTAAATTTGCTGACTAGAAAAACTGTGAAAATCCGAAACATAATATTCCATTTTTGTGATGTGAGAGGGTACTATTAGTATATAATGTTTATGCTTTTCACACGCACGCCAATGGCAGAAGTGAAATGAAGTGAAATAACATGCGCTAAAACCCTTTCTACATGATACTAAAACACAAGTTCAGCGATATAACTGATCTAACAATAATATTAAATTTTAATCTTGCCCTTATTCTTTCAGAAATCTATTAAAACTCAAACCACTCTGTACGTGCATAACTACTATGTATACACAAATTTTTCAATATAAATATATTCAACTTGGTTAAACATTACTCACAAAATATTTTAATAGGGTCCTGCTCAGAATAAATAAACATATATCGAGTACATCTCTGAGTTCTCCGCCCAGCTAATGGGGTTCGTTTAAACACGTTTATGAATGAAAATTCCAGGAGTGCGATATCTGATTGGTTATTAATCTATGGCTTAGGGTTAAGGATTGATGCAAATTACCGGGGTATACTGCTACCTCCCACTCCTGTTATATTTGGGGAACTAACTAAAAAGATAGCCCTTTTTTTATTATTATTATATAATTATTTTCACTATAGTGAATTTTTACATATATTTAAACTTCTTTTAAAATAGCTAATGCCGTTTTGTAAAAATATATATTATATTAAAACGAATTTAACAGTATTGACGGAGTGGTTATTTAATCCAAATTAAAACTAATTTTATGGTCCAACATTTACAAACTCTCGTCGAATATTCAATGATCTTATGATTGGTAGAAACGTAAAGTTCTCGAACTTTTCCGAAGTGTAATATCTGTACGAACAAGTTTAAGATACGATATAATTTTTATTTTTATGACCTGTTCTTAATGTTCTAAGTTACTTGGAATAATGGCTGCCTTAACCCTATGCATATTTTACAGAACATTAACCGCAACGAAGAAAGTTGAAGTTTAGAGGGTGATTATGATATAAAGAGTATCTGGTAGTATTAGGAGTTCAGGTAAATTAAAAAGATGATAAAGTGTTGCTCAGTTACACATTGTATAATATACTCAAGTGCATAGTCTAAATCGAAAAAAAAACCTAATCTAATATAAAAATAATGCACAAACAGTTACAAGGTAATTAAACGATCATACCTTGAAGAACGAATGGACGTACATTGAATTAAATTACTTTTATTGCTTTATTGTACTTTTTCATCCTTACGTTTTATAAAAGGTGTATATATATATATATATATATATATATATATATATATATATATATATATATATATAAATATATATATATATATATAATTTTCGGGTTTTGTTATTTGATTAATATCCAGAGTATACAGTCCGATATGGGCAGCCTCAGGACACCGTAGCAACCGTCTTATACAGGGGGTTATATAAAACACTGTTTTTGTTTTAAATGTTTCTTCGACCAGAATTCTTATTATAGAAAATGTCTTTTTCTTTTATGCAACCAAAATAATCTAAAGCTTACGAAAAAACGTTTTCTTGCGATTTTGAACTTTTTTCTTCGTTTCCGACATACGGGGATTTTTCGAAAAAATGATTTTTTAAAATAATCTGCTGAACAATGTACATTGTGGTAATCAATGGCATATCTACCAAATTATGAACAAAATTGCCCTCTTTAAATGTTCCAACATAAATATCGTATACAGGGAAAAACTAAGAGGTGGACGTTAAATAGTGATTTGTTGGGTTTGGCTTTGTTTATTAATCTTGAGTCGATGTTGCTTCTAATGTCAGTTTTATTAATAATTAACATTTTTACCGAAACAGTTTCTTTATATTTGAAATTTGCTCTTTCAGATATTGCCTTTAATTTAAAACAGAATTTATAATGAATAATGAAAAACCGTCTTTTATTGTTGATATAATTCTCTTTTTCCCAATAAAATACAGTTTCACATGTTATTTTTGTTTATACGGACTTTTAAATTGTTTCTTCATCATTTCAAAATAACTGAGAATATATCCCAATAATACAGTAGGTAACAAAGGTCTACCTTGCGGAGCAGAAATTCAACATTTTCAAAGTTCGTAGAATCGGTAGAATTTTTGGTGCACCTTATATACAAAATTCATGGCGAAATAATTAAGAGTGATAACCCTGTTCACAATCTGATTGCCATAAGTTGACTTTGTTCAGCAGACCATTTTTAAAAAAATCAATTGCTCTCAAAAAACCCTGTAAGTCAAAAAGGAATTTTTTCGTACCTAGCTCTAGATTATTTTGGTTACACAAAAAGAAAAAGAAATCTTCCACAGAAAGAATTCTGGTCGATTAAACTTTTCAAAAAATGACCAGGTCTTATATAACACTCTGCGTAAGACTGTTGCGATGGAGTCCTGAGGCTGCCCTTATCGTTCTAGGATGTGGTCAAGTAAAGTCCGAAAGCTGTAACTTAAAATCGTCATCCGTAATGAAAATATTTCATTTTAAATTTTCAGTAATATATATATATATATATATATATATATATATATATATATATATATATATATATATATATATATATATATATATATATATATATATATATATATATATATATATATATATATATATATATATATATATATATATATATATATATATATATATATATATATATATATATATATATATATATATATATATATATATATATATATATATATATATATATATATATATATATATATATATATATATATATATATATATATATATATATATATATATATATATATATATATATATATATATATATATATATATATATATATATATATATATATATATATATATATATATATATATATATATATATATATATATATATATATATATATATATATATATATATATATATATATATATATATATATATATATATATATATATATATATATATATATATATATATATATATATATATATATATATATATATATATATATATATATATATATATATATATATATATATATATATATATATATATATATATATATATATATATATATATATATATATATATATATATATATATATATATATATATATATATATATATATATATATATATATATATATATATATATATATATATATATATATATATATATATATATATATATATATATATATATATATATATATATATATATATATATATATATATATATATATATATATATATATATATATATATATATATATATATATATATATATATATATATATATATATATATATATATATATATATATATATATATATATATATATATATATATATATATATATATATATATATATATATATATATATATATATATATATATATATATATATATATATATATATATATATATATATATATATATATATATATATATATATATATATATATATATATATATAGATATAGATATATATATATATATATATATATATATATATATATATATATATATAGATATATATATATATATATATATATATATATATATATATATATATATATATATATATATATATATATATATGTCTTCATTCCATGTGTACATCCATTCACTACTGTCGTTCTGAAAAGAACAGTTTTACTGACGTTTCGCCAAAATCACATTTGTCATTTTTGAGCTTTCTTACTCGCGTCTGAATAGAGACTGAAGTGTTGGTGACTGCGACGCTTCCTTTTATACCCACACTGGGGGCCGAAGGTTATATCTGCGTGGCCGTTGGTCGTTATTTATGTTTTCCGGATGGTGCTGTTGTTGTTGCGGTAATTGCGCTTGAGTTTTTGCGATTTTAGATTTGTCGATTATTGTCTTCCATACTGTTGGTAGTTTTAATTAATGATTCGTCCCTTTTATTCAAATCACCTTGTTTTTCAATTTCTGTGGCTTCTCGGATTATTCTGGTCTTATGATGTTCTATATTGCCAATCTCCCTACACCCATCGAAATTTATTTTATGGCCGGTTTCGTGATGATGTAGGAATAAAGCTGATGTTGTTTGTTTGTGTCTGATGCTGAGTTTATGCTCTTCCGCTCTTGCTGATATTCGCCTGTTAGTCTGCCCAACGTACAACTTTCCACATAGTCCTGGCACGGAATGCTGTATACTCCGTGGTTTTCCAGTTTGATTTTATCTTTTGGGTTTCCAAGTTGTTTACCTATAGTTGTTTGTGGCTTGTGTATTGTTTATATGTTGTGTTTCCTAAGAATTCTTCCGATTCTGTCTGTTGTGCTTTTTACACATGGTAAGACTACTTGTTGCTTTCCCGGTTCATAATTTTTGTTGTTCGTTGTTCGGAAACCCTGTGCATTAATAGCTTTCTCTATGGTGCGATTTGTGTAGCCATTTTTCTTTAAAGCACTAGATATTACCTTAAGTTCGTTTTATCTTGTCTGTGTTTACTAAAAATACACAAACCAGGGGCGCCCATCAGACCCATTCTTAGTGCTGTTAATTCGCCGCTACAAAAACTGGAGAAATATCTTTCTTAAATTATGCAACCAGCTATAGAAAAAGCTGATTCGTTTGTAAAAAACTCATTTAAATAATATAATGCCAGTACAAATTGTATCTAAATTTATGGAATTTGAAATTAAAAAATATAATAATTTTTTTCTAAAAACTAAAAACAAACAAATTAAAAAACTCAATCATTTAATAAAACCAAAAAATAATGTCAAAATAGACACTTCAAAATGGCTACATAACTTAAATACCAACTAAGTTGAAGAAATTTTAGCACTAGGACCTAATTTTTCTATAGACATTACCAATTAAAAAGACCTACCAATAAGTGAATATATAGCAGGTATTGAAACAGCAATACAAGGAAAACCAGAAGTAATAAAAGACACAATTAGGGCAGAAATAACAAACATATTAACTAATCATAAAATGAAACTTAGACATAAAAGAATTAGAACAAACAATCTTCAAATTAATATTAATAAGCAAATTAATAAAACACAATCCCCAAATTACAATTTTAAAATCAGATAAAAGCAACAAAACTGTTATAATGAACACAATAGAATACAAAACCAAAATGGAAGGACTTTTAAATGATCAAAATATATACAAAGAACTTAAAAATGATCCCACTAACATCTATCAAAATAAAAACAACTAAACCATAAAACGTTTACTAAATAAAAAATGTTTACAGAAATTGAAGCAAAAAAATTAACTATTCATAATGCCGTAGCTCTAAAATTTTACGGTTTGCCAAAATTGCATAAACCAAATCTTCCAATAAGACCTATAGTTTCAAGTATTAAATCTGCGTTTTATTATTTGTCAAAATATCTGTCAAATTGCATTTCCAATATTACCGGTCTAAACGACTTCTACATTAAAGACTCTTTTACTTTCAAAAATTTTATAGATTCAGTAGTCATACCAGATAATCATATCCTAATATCTCTGGATGTGACTTCCTCGTATACAAACATACCTAATGAACTCATACCTATTATTATTAATGAAAAATGGAACCTGTTAAAAGATCATACACAATTATCCTCGGAAGAGTTTATAGAAATTATTAAAATCACTTTATCAACAAATTATTTTCAATATAAAGAAAAATTCTACCAACAAATTGATGGCTGCGCAATAGGTTCTCCAATTTCTTCAACAATGGCACAGTTATTAATGGAGTACTTGGAAGAAAAAGTTGTAGCTAAACTAAATTTTCAACCTATTTTCTTTAAAAGATATGTTGACGATTGTTTAATAGCAATTCCAAATAATAAACTAAATGAAACTGTACATGAATTCAACAGCTTTCACCACAAACTACAATTCACGTATGAGGTAGAGCAACATAATCAAATAAACTTTTTAGATATGACCCTCATAAAGAACAACAACAAAATTCAAACAAAATGGTACACAAAAGATACTTGGTCTGAGAGATATTTGAATTATAATTCAAATCATTCAAAAAATCAAAAATTAAGTGTAATAACCGGTTTAGCTAATCGAGCCTTACAGTTAACATCACCAGAATACAGAAAAGAGACTCTAAAAAAAGTAAAAAACGTATTACTAAAAAATCATTTCCCAGAGCAATAGAATAATTAAACAACGCACACACAAGTTATACAACACGTCTCGTTATAAGAATAACCGCACTCCAGAAGAAGATACAAAATATGTTGCCCTCCCCTATACAAAGGGACTTTCACAAAAAATCAAATACATTCTTAAAAAACATAACATTGTTACCTATGATAAATCACACAACTTAATCAACAAAATTTTTACAAAACTAAAAAGCAAAGTTCCCTTAAAAAAACAATCTAACATAGTGTGTTCAATACCATGCACCAATTGTCCAAAACAATACATCGGAATGACAAGTCAGCTTCTGGAAAATAGAATAAAAGGACATAAATGCACAAAGAATGCCACAACAGCATTAAACAAACACATACAAACCGAAAAACACAACATCAACTATGAAAACACCAAAATACTAGCTAAAGACTCTAATTACAATAAATTAGCCATCAAAGAAATGATAGAAATTACTAGAGAAAAAAACTCCATGAATGACAGAACTGACATAAATAATTTAAGCCATATGTATATAAATTTATTAATATGACACCTTAATTTCAATTTTATATTAACTCTCCACACTTAAACGGTATTCAACATAAAACAACAAAAAAGCGTTCCGTTTCTTTTACGAGAGAACAAAAAAAAATACAAGTGATAAATATTTCATTATTGCTCTAATACAAGTTCTGGCAGCATAAACAAGGTATGTACTTTTATAGTGTTGAATATAAATATGTTTTAACGTGGTAATATTATTTTATATACAGTGTGTCTCTTAAATGTTAATGTCTGTATTTTTATAATTTTAGCATCAAAAAAATTTCTGAAGATGCCCTAAATTACAGGGCGAAACGTCAAATAAATGAAAAATTAAAATTTGGTATTTAATTCGAACCTAAACCCAAGAAATTTCCACTTTTTATGTAATTCCGTTTTTAAAATTTTTGTTTGATCAAAATCGAAAGTGTGATTATTTTGTTGTCGGTGTTTTGATAATGCAGTTTGGATTTTTTTTCGTACTTGTGGGCATACAATCTTGACTGTAAATATTGTTATGTTTGCCCAATATAAACGCCATCACAATCCTTGCATGGTACATGATATACTATATATGTTTTTTTTTTTAATTTTGAATTTTTTGTCTTAAGTTTTGTGTAGTGTTGATCCAGCAAAGTGTACCCCCTCTGAGCAACTTGTGTTATATTTAGAAAATAAATGTTTAAATTGTTCGGATAGCCCCTGTATATATGGCAGTATCAAGTAACATTTCTTTGTTTTATTTGATTTAATTATTTTTTGGTGACCCAAGGTCAACTGAGTTTATCAAATGAGTAGGATAACTATTTTTTTAAGAGCTTGTTTTGCTTTTTCGATTGATTCTTTTCGAAACTCGGGATCTGATAATTGGATTGCTCTATCTGCAAGGCCGATTATAGCAGATTTTTTCTGAGTATGAGGGTGATGGGATAAGTGATTTGTGTACCTACTAGACCATGTTTGTTTTGTAGACCACTGTGTTCTGATGGTGTTGTTTTTTCTGTACAGTGTTATATCTAAAAGCTAATTTTTTGGTTTTTTTCAATCTCGATGGTTAACTGTTATTTTGGATGGTAACTGTTAAACATTGTGAGTATGTGATCGGTTTTTTCTTTGGGTATCAGAGTAATACAATCATCGACTTATCTATAGAAAAATGGAAAATTAAAATCTAGTTTCGATATTATATTTTCCTCTAAATTTTCAAGAACAAGTTGTGCCACTACGCTAGATATACTTGGACCCATTGCACCCTCAGTCGGTTTATATATTTTATCTTTATAAAAAAATATGTGGAATCTAATGTTAGGTCGACGGCTTCCATAAATTCGTCCAGCGTTATATCTGTGTCTTTTTTTATATCATTTCATTTATTTTTTATTATGTCTTTTAGTAGATTTATTGGCACGTTTGTATATAGGGAAACTACATCTAAAGCTATTACTACATTATTATTTGTTACATGGAAATGTTTTATTTTTTCCTTAAAATGCGAGGAATCTTTAGTATGGTAATTATTTTTGTTTATTACTTTTGAAATTATATTTTTTAAGAAGCTTGACAAAGAATTGAAAGGGAATTGAATGCAAGATACAATAGGACGAAGAGGAATTTCCTCTTTATGTAGTTTGGGAAGCCCGTAGATTTTTGGTAAGAGAGCATTATTAATTTTTAGTTCAGAAGCAGTATCGGGTGAAATATAAACTTTTTATTCCACTTCTCTATGAGTTCGTTATTTTTTTTTTGATACTTTCTGGTTGGATCGATTTTTATTTATTTATACGTTGTGGTGTCATTTAGTAAATTATTTATTTTGTGTCTATAATGACAGTTTTATTTGATTTGTCAGGTTTTGAAATAGTTAAATTGGGATGTTCTTTTAAGAAGGATTTAGTTTTTTTAATTTTATTATTTAGTTTTTTATTTTGAAATCTAAGATTACTTTTGCCTTTAAAATTCGTTAAAATATTGCAACTTTTGATTCTTAATTCGTCCTTTGTTGAGGTGTTAAAGTTAGAAATAGGAAATTTACGAGTCGATAGAAACAAAAAAAATAGGCATGCCATAAATGACAAAAATGATATACATCTGTTAAATAAAGTGTACTACGACATAATATAACTACGGTAAGCGCCACCCGTCTTTTCTATTCCAACGATGGGCTATTTTGTTAAAAATAATAAAATTTAAATTATATTTTTTATATAAAGGTAAAATATATAAACAGACTGAGGGATGTGCAATGGGTGCAAGTATATCTAGCGTAGTTGCGTTGTTCTTGAAAATTTAGAGGAAAACATAATATCAAAACTAGATTTTAATTTGCCATTTTTCTATAGACACGTAGATGATTGTATTACTCTGATACCGAAAGAAAAAAACGATTACATACTCACAATGTTTAACAGTTACCATCCAAAATTACAGTTCACCATTGAGATTGAAAAAAAAAAACAAAAAATTAGCTTTTTAGACATAACACTGCACAGAGAAAACAACACTATCAGATCACAGTGGTAAACAAAACAAACATGGTCTAGTAAGTACATAAATTACTCATCCCATCACCCTCATATTTAGAAAAAATCTGTCATAATCGGCCTTACAGATAGAGCAATCCAATTATCAAATCCCGAGTTTCGAAAAGAATCAATCGAAAAAGCAAAAGAAGCTCTTAAAAATAGTTATCCTACTCGTTTAATAAACTCTGTTTAATATATAAAACAAAGAAACGTTATTTGGCACTGCCGTATATACAGGGGCTATCCGAACAATTTAAACATTTATTCTCTAAATATAACATACAAATTGCTCATAGGGGTATACTTTGCTGGATCAACACTACACATACAAAATTAAAAAAACACATATGGCATATCAGGTACCATGCAAGGATTGTGATGGAGTTTATATTGGGAAACATAACATTATTTACAGTCAAGAATGTATGTCCATAAGCACGACAAAAAAAACCAAACTGCATTATCAAAGCATTCCCAACAAGATAATCACACTTTCGATTTTGACCAAAAAAAAATTTAAAAAAGAAAATTTACGAGTCGATAGATATAAAAAAATAGGCATGCTATAAATGACAAAAAAAATATAGATCTGTTAAATACAGTGTACTACCACATAATACAACTACGGTAAGCGCCACCCGCCTTTTCTATTCCAACAATGGGTAATTTTAGATAAAAATAATAAAATTTAAATCAGTGTAATGTGATATCGCCAAAGAGCGAGTTGCAAACAGTATGTTGTTGTGGTCGTCTTGTTTGTTATATGTCGAGTAGTTCGTAAAATAAATGAAATTTTTTCTTTATAAAATTTTGTCATAATTTACGATTAAACGACTTACCTGTAAGGATGTTCAATCGTAATTATACGATTTAAACCCATTCGGAACACTATGTTTTGTAATAATATTTCGGTCACGAACTGACAACACTGTTCAAAATTCAGACGCACCGGCTCACCACGAGTTCATGTAACATTAATGTTTTGTGTAAAACCACTAGATCGCTTGGGTTTTAAGGGTTATACGGCGATGAACAATGGACGAGCCGGGTGGGAGTGTTCCGAATGGGTTTAAATCGTATAATTAAGATTTAACAACCGTACAGGTAAGTCGTTTAATCGTAAATTATACTTTATTAAACCCATTCGGAACACTATGTTTTGTAAGATGTTGAAAGTCTACGGCGATCTAGTGTAAATGAATATTTTGCTCGTCAAGTCTTAATATGAATCAATGGGGTTTAAATTGACGCAATTAATCCAATCTAATGACCTTGTATATTATATTTCAAAAAACGTATAAAGAATATATAGAAATATGTAAGACAAATAACGCCTAATAATATTAGAACATTATATCTAATAATCGCAACAAAAATAAAAATTATTTCATACTCAAAATAGATTTAGCAAACACACACTTATCTAATATAGGTTTATTATAAAAGTTGGAAAACATATTTGATTTAGCAGTCCAGCCAGCAGCATTTCTTATAATTTCTATGCTGACACCTTGTCTGCTAACGGCCGAAACCGCTGAATGTCGGGTACTGTAGCCCTTAAACTTTGTTACATCTATACCACTATTTTTTAGAACTTTTTTGATCCACCTTGATAATGTTTGTGTAGATGCTACATGGTACGGCTTCTTATGTGTAAGTAGCAAATATGGATCATTATCAAATCGTTTGGATTGGGTGGCATCTATATAAAATAATAGGGTTTTGGCCACACACAGTTCCGGCTTTTCTTTAAATACGGGAAATCTTAAAATCGGTTGTGGTTTATTGGGATAAGATGTTTTCAAAATATCTGTAATAACAATTTCCACTCTGTCTTCATAATTATGTATATTGTTTAGTTGTATTTTTGACAAGGTCTGCATTCTATGGGCAGACGTGAGAGCTAAAAGGGTAACTAGTTTAATTGAAAGCATCTCAAATGAAATATTTTCCAAAGGATAAAGTTTAGACAAATAATTTAAAACTTTTTCAGGATCCCATGTTTCCTGATATCTAGGGAAAGAAGGTTTAAGCTTAAAAGAACCTTTCAAGAATCGTTTTAAAATTTCCATGTCTCCTGATATATCTGCTATCAGTTTTATGGCTGACAAATGTGCATTTAATGTGTTATAGGAAGCGCCTTCAGTTAAGCATATATTTAAAAAACTAATTACTTGTTTACTATTCGAGTGAAAAGGTACAATGTTATTTTCCCCGCAGAATGTCCACTATTTTTTTAGTGACACATTATATTGCTTAACAGTTGCGTTGCTCATGGAAGCTAATATGGTTGGAAAACACTCTTCTGTTACACCTCTTCTTCTATATGATTCCCGGATAGCTTCCCTGCAACCAGGGTAAGGCGGTCCCAAATTGGATGACTCTTCCTAAAAGGACATAATAATAAATCAATCTTTGGCTGAAAATAAAGAGGTTCACAAACTAACAATTTGCAAAACTTTGGATACCAATTTTGGGTAGGCCAAAAGGGTACTATTAGTATTCCTTCGGCACCATCTGCGATAATTTTTGTTATAACTTTTCCTACTATAGAGAAGGGTGGAAATGCATAAAAAAAGAATTCAGACCAATTTAATGTGAATGCGTCGACTTTAAAAGCATTAGGATCTCGTTTCCAGGATACAAAGGTCTTACATTTTGCGTTAAGGGATGATGCAAACATATCTATCTGGGGCAGGCCAAATTTTGAAATAATCTGTTGATAAACTTTGATATTTAATGAGTACTCTGTTTCCACCTTTAATGATCTAGACTCCCTATCTGCTTCTATGTTATGGTGAGTATTAATATATGAGGCAAACACATAAATATTCCTTGCTTCACACCATTTCCATAATTTATTAGTAATAAAATTAAGTTTAGAATACTTAACACTGCCCATACGATTAATTAGAGATATTGCAGTAATATTGTCGATTCTAAGCAGAATGTAACAATTTCGAAGGTTATTAGCAAAACATTTTAGACCATTAAAGGCAGCTAAAATCTCTAAATAATTAATATGGAATGTAGATTCTATATCATTCCAAAACCCGTTAGTTCTTTCGTTACTACAAAAAATTCCCCATCCGGTGTTTGAAGCATCACTAAATATTTCCAGCCTGTAATATACTGGACCAATATATTGACTACTGCTTGGTAATTTTTTCAACCACCATCGCAAATCTTCTTGTGATTTTTCCGCGATTTTCAATTTAGCATTATAATTCCCCCCGTTTTCTTGCAAAGCAATACATTTCTCCCTTTCCATTTGTTTTACATATAATTTACTGTATTTAAAGGCTAAACACATTGAGTTTAAAAAACCAACTAATCTAGCGAGTTCTCGAATTTTTATTTTTTGCTTATGAAGAACCCTGTTAATCTTAATCCGTGCTTTGTGCATCTTATCTTCAGTTGGTCGAACGATAAGATGTATACTATTCCACATAAAGCCTAAAAATACGCATTCCCTCATAGGAACCAGGGAGCTTTTTTGAAAATTAATAATAAACCCCAATTTATAAAGTAAATTTACGGTCTCTGAAACATTAAGGGAGCATTCCTCTTGAGATTTTCCCAATAAAAAATAATCATCTAAATAATTTACAGACTCGAAACCTAAAGATCTTAGTTTAAAATTTACAGGTTTTAATAATTTTGTAAATACGTATGGTGCTATACATAGCCCAAACGGCATACAAGAAAATTCAAAGAGGGTATTATTAAATTCGAATCTTAAAAATTTTCTGTACTTTCTGGATACAGGTATAACGAAGTATGCATCCTTCAAATCAAGAGCTGCCATGTAAGAGTCTTTCATTATTAAATTTTTTACAGATAATCCTCAAGCTTAAAATGAGGAGCTTCAACGTATTTATTAAGACGCTTCAAATTTAATACAAATCTGAAACCACCATCTGATTTAGGTACTAAAAAATAAGGTGATAAAAACTCGCCGCGCTGGTGTTTGCATTTACAAATGGCTCCAATTGCTTCTAATTTTAAAATAGCCCTATTCAGATTATTAAACTCTTTTTTAGAAGGTTTAAAATTTTTTGGTACTCGTTTCTGTATTGGTTTTTTAATAAATGGAATTGAGTACCCAGAAACCCAACGTAGAAGAGTTGGATTTGAAGTGATGTTAGCCCATTCACTTTGAAACAGTTTAATTCTACCAGCATATTTTTTAGGTACCTCTAATTGTGAAATTTCCTCGACCATCGTTGCTGCTGACTGGACTGAGTGTTGCGATGCCACTGCGGCTGCCTCCCTTTCCTTTTCTTGTCGTACTTCTCTGTCTTGAATTTGGGTCTGTTGCTCTGGCGCTTGTAGTTTAAATGGTCCTTTTTGTCTTTCTTGTAGCCTGAAGAGCTTGCTTTTAAATCAAAACCAGTTTTCTTCACTTCTTTTGCCGTTTTATATTTTTCCTGGAAGTCCTCTCCAAACAAAAGAGAGTCAATCTTGGATTTCATTGCTACCTTCTGAACATCGGTGTTTAACGAAGGATATAACTCATGCTTTCGGTGGTATGATATTAGGTAATGTGCCTCACAAATCAATTTTGCTGTGTCAGCTAAAGCTGTCTTGATATTGTCGTCGATCTTCTGCGAGTGTTGGTCTTGCGACAAAATGATGTTTAACACTGAGTCTTGTGCCGTTAGGGCTCTGCCTAATTTGTTCTGAATGCTCATAGAAAATTGATCTCTTTTAATCTGAGCTGGTGTTAGGGACACCTCAATTTCGGGATTTAATTTTGGGGCGTCTAGAAACGAACAGTTTTCAGCCATTTTATATTTCTCAGTGAGCGCCTCCCTGGTATCTTTTTCCAACCCTGCGCTCAAATAACTTGACCATCGAGTAACTAAAGCATCACATAAAGGGGGACCCTTCTCTCCCGTACTATTTGGATCGTCCCCCAAAATGGCGCTCATGGCTGCTTCCCTCACTTCTCTTTCCCGAGACTCCCGATCATTCGAGGAAGAAGACTCTGATTCTGACTCTGAACTTGTAGAGTCCTGACCTGGAACAACATACGTTTCTAACTATTTTTCATTTCGTATTAAGCTTTTTTGATATAGATATAGATCAATAGTTGGCTAAATGCAAAACAACTATTATCTTGTATTTTAGGTTGCTCACAAAAAGGTGAGAAAACAACCACTTCAACTTCGATTAGTTGCCCCAAACAAAGGGGAAAACAACCTATCGACAGTTGGCCACAATAAAAGGCAAAACAACTCTCAAAGCTTATCGCGAAAAGTATATTCATGAATTAATATTGTAAAGCCGCATATTAATGTTGTCGGCAGCAAACGAATTAGTTATCTTTTCCCTTTCTCGCCATAAGGCATAGTAATACTTTTTTATCAGCCTGGATTGATCCGTCGGAGTCATTGTGAATCACCAATCTTATTACGTGTCAATATAAACAAACCTTCTACCTATATATTTGTAATATTAAGACTTGATATTTATATTTATCATTAAGTAGATCCTATTTTCAGAAAAAATGAAAAGGTTCCTTTTGTCTTCTGTAAGACTATTATATACTCTTGCCTATCTAAGTGCGTATTCATAACTATAGCATAAACTAAACCTAATATGTTTCAAAAGCCATAAATAATGCACGTGATCGTGATATACTTTGCCATGCTGACTCGAGTGTCTGGCGATATTTATTGCTCTTCATATTATATAATTTAACTTACTTGAAGTGGAACTTTCCATGTATTTTTCAAATTTCTCCATCTTCTTCCTGAGGTCTTCAAGCAATCGTTTCTTTGCTTTTCTCTTAGGGTCTTGCCTCGATTTTCGCTTCATTTTGTAACAACAATTTTCACTCCGCGAACACAATTTAAACCTTGTTGTCGTCGCACAACACGAAACATTAATGATACATGAACTCGTGGTGAGCCGGTGCGTCTGAATTTTGAACAGTGTTGTCAGTTCGTGACCGAAATATTATTACAAAACATAGAGTTCCGAATGGGTTTAATGAAGTATAATAATGAATTACTTAAGTTTCATGGTGAATCAAAAGAAATACGAGTTTTTATTGTAAAATGTAGGTGTTCTGTTTTAGCTTTTAGGATGAACTTTTTGATCCTGCTGAAACTTCAAAACATTTTTTTAAGTTGACAATATATGTGACATCACTAATAAAGAAAATTATAAATATTAACAATATAAAAGAAAGGTCAAGAAACTCTTACCAAATCTATATATATATATATATATATATATATATATATATATATATATATATATATATATATATATATATGGACAGTAAGTTGACGTGGAACTCCCACATCATAAACACAGTTAATAAAGCCACTGCAATAATGTGGAAACTTAAGCGAGTAATAAGAAGGAAGTCGGGTTTACAGCCCCATTTTCTTCACTGACTGTACACAACGGTAATCTAATACACCGACGGCTCCAAGCAGAACTCTACAGGGCTTGCCGGGGCTGGAGTGTACAGGATCGACAGGGATTTCAAATTTCAAATTTTGTTAACCAAAATAATAATACAATAGTACAGATAATTCTAAATTAGAAAGCACCTAGGTGTGGAACACCTGTATTGTGTTTTTTTATATAAACAAAACAAATAAACAATTCAATAAAGTATGTCATAAAAAAAAAAGAACCAAACCCAAAAACCAACCCAACATTCAATCAAAATGCACAACCCAAAACTTGTTCAGCCTATTTTTAAGCTATAAGAGCTACAGAAAAGTTATTTATACATCACTAGATGCTTGCATCCTACATTACTAATAAATATTTACAAAATTTACATCCTATCGAAGAAGATACCACGGTTTTCGAGAATATAAACCAGAGCCTGTTTTATACATTTTTTTCTTGTTTCAGTTATTTTTACTTCAAGTGGTAATTGATTATAAAATTTAGGTCCCAGATAAATTGGTGAATGCTTTGTATTTTATTGTGGGATCACAATAAGCTTGTTTACATTTCTTTTTGTATGGTGTGTGTGACTTACAAGTGTTTCTTTTTCGTGGTTTTTATGAATATATGTACAGGTACTCAGTATATACAAGGTATCGATGTCGTAAATCTCATCAAAATAGAGTAGTCTGGTTGAGTACAGCAATGGTCTCTTCTGTATTATTTTGACAATTGTATTCTGGATAACTTTCAAAGGTTTAATGGTGGTTACATAAGCACCTCCCCAGACTAGAATGCCATACCTTATTAGAGGTTCTACCAGTGCTTTATAATATAGAATTTATGTAATAATGCTCTGATTTCTTTTTGACAAGTATAATATGCGCTGAACCCATTTAAGATTCCTATCTAAAATAATACCCAAATATTTTATAGAGCTAATCTCCTTAATTGAATCCTTTAATGTGTGAATGTTAATATTATGATAATTTGGACGATTTGTAATATTTATGGAGAAAGCAATATATTTGGTTTTTTTAATATTTAAAGAGAGCTTAAAGCTATCAAGAAATTGTTTTACTAATAAAAGACCTCTATCAGGTTTTTCTTTTGCCTTCTCCGAAGAATCAGCAGTAAATATAATGGCAGTATCGTCCGCATATGACACAATCTCACCCCCAATATTTAAACCATTTATGGAATTCATGTAAATATTAAAAAGCATTAATAAAATGTCATTTATTTTTGTATATTGTGTTCTATTTGATAAGTAATTTCAGAATATTTCAAGGAAGGCGCCTCTGATACCATACTTCTCCAATATGTTAATTAAAATAGAATGCGAGACTGTGTTACAAGTCTAAAAATACCACAAGGCTCTTTTTACCGCTATCTAGATTTAAAGCCAATTGTTTAATTAATTCATGCAACGCATCTTCAGAACCCAGTTGTGGAATGATAGCAAATTGAGTTTTTGATAACACATTATTGTGAATAAGGAAGGAAAACAATCTGTCTTTTAAGCTTTTTTCAAAAATTTTACCAAAATTTGTTATAACGCTTATAGGTCTAAAGTTTTCCATTAGTAGCTTTGATCTTGATCTATGAATGGGAGCCACTATAGATGTTTTAAGTTGTTTAGGGACTTTCCCTGTTTTAAAAATAAGATTTATAATATATGTAAGAGGTTCAACAATATACACATGTAAAGACTTAATCACTTCGTTAGTAATACCATCACTAACAGGTGAATTATTTTTTAAAGAATTAATGTAATTAATTACATCATTTTGGGTCTCAGGTCTCAAATACATAGAAGTCAATGATGTGTGTGTTACTATAATAAGATTTTAGGGATTAAGAATATTTTCTGTAATCATGCTGTCGTTTTTCTCAGCGATAAGAATTTGTT
Source organism: Kuschelorhynchus macadamiae (assembly GCA_030620095.1). NCBI lineage: Eukaryota > Metazoa > Arthropoda > Insecta > Coleoptera > Curculionidae > Kuschelorhynchus > Kuschelorhynchus macadamiae. Next base: position 164,965 of record JAUTXW010001402.1, read on the forward strand.
CACTATTTTTACATTTGTTTTCATTTGTGGCATAATTTATAAATTTATAGACTTTCTTAATGTTTCTGGAATTCTGATTAATTTTATCTTTTAATAATTGTTCTTAGTTTGAGTAATAATTCTGTTCAACCTATTACGATATTCTTTATACTCTATTAACTTTTCCGGGCTGCAATTTTTTTTAGCATTCTCTTCGTTCTATCCCTTGTTCTTATTGAAATTATATTTCCTTTTGTTATCCAAGGCTTTATTTTATGATATTTATTGTTAGTTAAAATTTCTACCTCTGACTGCTTTACAACATCGGTAACATGTTTGCTCAGCCTTTCCACCGCTAGTTCTGGATCAAGAGGCTCCAAAATATCACCCCAAATTTCATCTTTTGCCAGATTATAAAGCATATTAAAGTCAACCTTTTTATGGACCTTTTTCACTTTTTGAGATATTTCTGTATTTTCTTTGTTCATTGGTCAAATATTTATAAGTATTGGTAAATGGTCTGTTATGTCATGATTTATTATAGCTGTCTTCACTTTAGATGTATTACTAATTTTGGAGGCATGTCTCTGACTCAGGTCTAGTGATGTCCCGATATAAGGTATCAAAACCATGTATATTCATTAAAGAAACATAATCACAAACCATGGGATCTGTATTGTTTCATATATTAAAGTTAATATCACCCACAAATAGTTCTAAGTCAGTCTTCTGGTTAGTTCTCAGATGGTGATCTAAATCAGTTCTGCTTCTTGTTAATTTAAATGTATTAATGGTCGGATTCAGTGAACCCTTCATATAAACTAGAACACCATCAAAACTGTTAAAATATATACTATAATCAGGTATATTGACTTGTAAAACTAAACTCAATTTATGACATTATTAGAACATCACAGTCTTTGACTTTATATGACTCGAGAAAAACCAAGAGCTTGTCGAGGTTAGTTCTTATACCTCTAATATTCAAAAGTAAAATATTTAATGAAACATGACCTACTTTAATAAAATTCTGAATACTGTCGGTTTCAATTGTAATATTTCGACTCTCCCTTTCTATAGAATTCAAAACTTCTATTTCCATCTGATGGTCTAGACCAAAAATCAATTCAAATTACACTATATATAAAATTAAATTTCTATTGTTCAAACTAAACTACAGATCTATTCTAATTTCAGGTCAGCCTCAGATCTTATCCTAATTGCGGCCTCAGTGGCTGATTTTCTCAAATAGATCTTTCCATTCCTACAGTAGACTAAATAAAGTTTATTTGTGTTGTTGAAGTCTCTTTACAACTTAAACAGCCTTTAATTTTGTGCTGTTAGGTCCTCATTAAAATAAATTTTGCCATTCCCTTGTAGGCCACATGCATTTTTACTCCTTTCATTTCCTTAGTCTTTTTTAAAATCTTGCTTCTTATATCCTGGCCATTTAGTCTAACCAATATTGGTGCACATCCTGTTTGCCCAACTGACAACTTTCCTTAATGCATTCACTATCAATTTGAACTTTCATTGCTCTTAACACTTGCTCCACAATTTTTGTAGTGTTATGTTCTTGCTGTTTTGGTATTCCTTTTACAATAACATTATTTTCTTTCTCCTTCTGTTCTTGAGCGTTTAATCTATCTTCCAGAGCTTTACTTTGTTATTTGATTGTTGTATTCTCTTCCCTCAATGAATGGAAATGTTCATCAAAGGAATCTGAAATATATTGGACCGACTTTTTTAATTCGGCAAATTCCTTTCCAATGCCCTTTTTTAAATGAGTTTAATGGTTTAAAAGGTTCTTAATCATGTTCTTAACTTTTCTTTCATCCATACCTATTGTTGATTCTAGCAGAGCACCCACTTTACTTAACTGACAACAGTTGATATTATCAGATTGATCAACTACCTTTGCTTGGCGTGCACAACTTGGATGGAAAAGTGAGGTACAGAAATCACAGGATAGAGAGTTCTTCACGAATTTTTTACAGTGTTTGCAAGCCTTTTCTTCATTACTATCTTTAGTTGCCATAACCAGACATTATTTCGCTTATCACAAAAATATCCATCAAACCTTATCCTTATCACAATAAGAGATATTTAACTGTCTTCAAAACTAGTTTTTGTTATAGGATGACTTAAATTTTCTTTGATTTAATCTTCAGTAATTATAGCATAATGTTTTGCTTATTTCGCAAACCTGATTTAGGCGAACACTTCTCGCTGGGAAGATATGCTACAGTTTTCCAGGCCTTCGCTATTCTTAAGGTGGCCACCAAGCAAGATGTCATAGAAGAGATCTACATCTACTGCGATAGTCAAGCAGTCCTTAAGGCAATTGAAACACTCTAAGATTGTTCTGGACTGTAGGGATGCTCTGGAAGAACTAGCAAGAAGGAAAGTAGTCAAACTGCGTTGGGTGCCAGAAAACAGCGGTGTCGAGGGAACAGGCCGACTATTTGGCAAGACAGGGCTCCTTACGCCTTTTTTGGGCCCGGAACCCTACCTCGGACTAGATAAAAGACATACTTCCCAGACCCTAAACAAGTGAGTCTGGGGTAAGACAAAGGCTAATTGGAGGAATACAGAAGGCTGCAGGCACTCCAAGGACCTGGGTCTAGAACCGTCACAGACCAAGGCGGCCTGGTTGCTGTCGAAAGGTCACCAGCGGTTAGGTAGGAATATTGACCAGTCACCGCAGATAGGCATCTATATCTATCAGGAATAAAGTATAGCCCACTCTGTCCTAACTCCGTCCGACTCAAAGCTAGGGCTAAAGGTTATCTAGGGTGAGAGTCGGTAGACAGGAGATAAAGACAAGGGTTTTTAGACCTATCTGCCGGACTGTGCCCCCACCCCATTCACTAGTACTACTATATATATATATATATATATATATATATATATATATATATATATATATATATATATATATATATATATATATATATATATATATATATATATATATATATATACGTATTAGAATTTTTCATTAACCATATATTTATATGTGGGACTTTATTTTCTTGGGTTAGGTTAACCGAGAAAGCAAAATTTCTCACTTTAAATCAACGTTTCGCTCATTGTGTTGAGCTTTATCAAGATTTTATTTAGTCTCCTGATAAAAACACAATAAAAATATATACATACATACACGTGAAAATCAGGAGACTAAATAAAATCTTGAGTAAACTCAACACAATAGCATAACAGCAAAATACATGCTGGTAAACCAATCATCTTTGATCGATTTATAATGAGTAATAAAAACTTTTCTGTCTGTTCAGTATCCATCTGATGTTGAATTGAAATTAGGGTTTCGACAGCTTTTTCTCTTACGACATTTTCATCTGTGATACAAATTTGCCAAGGATATTAAAAATTATATTGAAGTGTTTTAAACCTCCGACTAATGGTATAAATGCTACTAGTTGCTCTGCTAATTTTAACTTGTTTTTGTTGCTTTTTCTCCTAGGGCCTTGGCCTTGGTGATTGGAGTTTCTGAATAATTACGACTGGCAACTAAAATAAAATATTTATACATATTTTGTGTTACAAAATGTATTTTATGTAGTTAGTTAAAGAGTACGCTATGTCTAAAATACTCCTTGATGTTACTAGAGTAGATAATAACACAATAGGAATCGGACAGTGTTTGTAAATAAAGAGACTATACACTTATTACATAAAATTTTCCTTTTGTTGATGGAATTAAGCTTACCAATCATTATCATCAAAACTAATAAACTATTTGCATGGATATTTTTTATTAAAACTGGAAAATATCATAATTGTGTACGTATAAGTAACATAAATATACATGAACATTTGCAATGTTTGCAGTTTTCTTTTATAGAAACATGTAATATGCAGAAAGATATTTTTACGTTGCACTAACCTTAAGCTTCGAAGATTAAACAAATTAAACTTAAAGTTTTTGATATGAAAAAGTTTTTCGCGTACCTACTAGTAGTAGGTATATGTATAATTTTAATTCGATTCTAGTGACTCCCAGTAGAGAATTTGTATTGTTGTTTGATCCACGCTGTCACCATCATCTCCAATATATATATATATATATATATATATATATATATATATATATATATATATATATATATATATATATATATATATATATATATATATATATATATATATATATATATATATATATATATATATATATATATACATATATATATATATATATATATATATATATATATATATATATAATACATATATATATGTATATATATATATATATATATATATATATATATATATATATATATATATATATATATATATATATATATATATATATATATATATATATATATATATATATATATATATATATATATATATATATAATTATTCAATTGTTTTCTTAAACCCGATATATATTAATTGGACTTCTTTCTTGTGTATAGGTTTATTTGCAAAATGAAACAATGGGATTAACTTGACGTTTCGCCATTTTGCAAATAAACCTGTACACAAGAAAGAAGTCCAATTAATATATATGGGTTTAAGAAAACAATTGAATAATTATATATATATATATATATATATATATATATATATATATATATATATATAATATATATATATATATATATATATATATATATATATATATATATATATATATATATATATATATATATATATATATATATATATATATATATATATATATATATATATATATATATATATATATATATATAATTATTCAGTTGTTTTCTTAAACCCGATATATATTAATTGGACTTCTTTCTTGTGTATAGGTTTATTTGCAAAATGAAACAATGGGATTAACTTGACGTTTCGCCAATCATAGTAGGCTTTCTCAAAAATTTCTCATTCCTTTTTTTTTTGGTATGTAAGGCTTTTCTTTTCTATCTACAAATAATTTAAAAAACATTTAGTCGTCTAATTATAAAAAGACATTTACAGTTTTTCTAAAACTAATTTAAAATTGTATACTATTGACTAATAATTATTACAAAATTAATAAAATAAGGTTACATACCTCGAAAAATGGATGTTGATTATTTATTTATATTTGAATGATAGGTAGTAAGTTAGTGGTTTGCCAGGCAACTCATGGCACAGTTTTAGGTAAAAAAGTGTTCTTATCGTAGTTCGCTTTTTTGAGGAATTTAAAGATAATTTTTTGCTATTTTTTAATTTAAACCTTTGAGTAGAATCATATTTTTTTATGGACATTCACAATAACTTCTGGATAATGAATATGTATACAATAATTTGATTGAATTTGAATTGACTATTTGAAGATATTAATGTGTATCATAAAAATACCCACATGAATTAATTTTTTTAATTGTTTTTCTCTTTATTACAGAAAATATTCAACCATGAGGAGACGGTGAAGAGTTGAGAAATTTGCATTTAATGAGAAGCATAGGTAAATAATTTACTTATAATTTTAAACTTTTATTCACTGGTCTTATTTGAGATTCTATCTAAAAACGGATTGGTACCTGATAATTTTATTATTGTTTTACCAGTTTGAATGAATAAAAGCTAATAAAATTAATAACCTTGATTTTGAGGTCACTCTTTTTGTTTTAGCAATTATACCTTACATATAGTACATTTAAGCAAAAAAAAATCTTTTATACCATTTTTTTTATAAAAAAATCACAAAATTTTCCATTGGCAACGCACAAATTTCACTACTTATCAATGCTAAAACTGCCAATTACGAGGTTTCTGACAAAATGCAGAATCAAAATTATTTCCATCGTTGTCATTGTCACTGTCAAATATGTCACGGTGTATAACCAATGTTTAATGATAACTTTATTAATAAACCTAGTGTAAAGCCGGTACACGGTCTAACTAAATTACTAACGAAAATGAAATCAAAATGATTGTTCAATTTCCCTTTCCACAAAATAGGTGTAAAACTAGTTGCCTACCTGTTATGAAATTGAAATATTTTTACTATAACCGTTGATTGAAGGAAAAAGGAAGATGCGCAACCTTATGGGCGAATTCGTGGCAGTGCTCATTTCATTCCACTTACATTTCAGGTGCTGTACGGTGGAGCCGCAGTACGGCAAACGCATAAAACACCCATTCGAAGTCGTTCGGCTCTCGCTGTGATGACCGTCGGTTGCGGCGTTGATCGGGAAACGATGAGATTCGTGGAAGACGGTGCCGTGCAATATTATTATGGTTTATTGATCACCGAACGTTATTATTTAATCCAACAAAAATTCTATCGCTTACAATATTAGGTCTTGAAAATAAGAAAAAACTTTGTGTTAATTTATGATTACAAAATAAAGGAGATTATTTTAGATATACGATTAAATCTAAATTTTAATTTACAAATTATTGTTACTTACCTTTTTTTAAGACAAAATTTACTGTTTACATTATTCTGAACTAGTAAATGTACAGGGTATCCCAAAATTGAGCGTTTTTCCAATGTTTCTGACAAATAGAGCCCGTCATCAGTGCTAATTTATAATGAGTACCGAAACTCCGGTCAAAAATCTAATCACGTCGTATTGTCGAGAAAAAAAAAATGGCAATGAGAATGAATTTTTAAATAACTTCCGGAGTAGAACAAAAAAATGAAATATTTTTGTTAGGTACTTCTTTTTTGATTCTAATAAAAGAGCTGGAGGGAAATAAATTTAACATTTGCATTACCACATTTTGGGCTTTAAGATAACGTAGATAAATGAATTTTTGACTCGACGCGGGCTTTCAGTTCCTCGGCAATTATTATTAACTAGCATTGATGATGTTTTTTTAGTCCGAAATATCGGAAAAATGTTAAGTGTGATACGCTGTTGGATTTAGAATTAAAGTTACTGTTTATAAAGAAGAACATACAATTTTTGACTATTTATATAGCAAAGTTTATAATGAACGTTCGGGGATGAATCGTTGAATCGTAAACTTAAAATCTTAAAATTAAATAACATTTTGGTAGAGAAAATATTCTCAATTTCAAAGCAGCATTTGATTGAGCACAAAACTGGGCAACTTGGCCACAATTTAAACTTTTCTATATCTCGTATAGCTTCTCCCAATGGTCACCCTAGAAATTGGAATACCCTGTACACCATGTGAGCGATTTTCCATGCGTTTTTTTAAATTAAAAATTAAAGAAAAAATATTGTTCATAAAAGATTTTATTTTTTTATAATGACTATATTTCAAAATTTTCAAACAAAACGTAATTTAGAAATAATACATACTCAAAACAGTAGGTAAATAAATATGCAATGTTTGCATTAAAAAGATAATGAAAATTTCGAAAAGGCGTGAAAATAAACTTACATTTAACTACTAAATAGGTACTATCCATAAATATTGAATACATACAATTTACGCAACTGGTGTTCTTTTCACTTCCCTCGTAAATGGGAAGTATTGTAATCGTGAAAAAATCACTGTCCGAGATTTTTTCGGATCTTCACTAGGGTTCCTAGATGACGAAAAACATGTTTTCTCAATTCCATCGGTCTGTCTGTCTGTCTATTCGCGGCGTAGCTAAAAAACTACTTATTCGATTGACTTCAAATTTTGGTCAAATATTAAGGGTCTTATGGGGATGACCTGGAAACATTTTGGTAAATCCAATATGGCGAAACAAAATGGCGGCCTAGTGAAGTATTAAAGAAAATAGTACTAAAAAACTACTCATCCAATTTATTTTAAATTTTGCAAAAACATCAGGTATTATGTTGAAAACAAGTGGTAACATTTTGGTAGGAATCCAAGATTGCGGAACAAAGTGCCTGCATAATAATTTGATTTCAAATTGTGTGCCATAACTAACTGTGGTATAGGGATCAACTAGTAAAATAGTGGTATTAATTCAAGATGGCGGAACAAAATGGCGGCCAAACAAAATGTTTGAAAAAATCACCTTCTCAGGTTTTGCACATCTTTACGTTTTAGCGTCGCTAGATGCCAAAAAATATGTTTTATCAATTCTGTCGTTCTGTCTGTCAGTTCGCGGCATAGCTTAAAGACTACTTACCCGCTTTGCTTCAAATTTTAGTCAAAAATTAAGGGTCATATGGGTACGACTTGGTAATATTTTGGTAAAAATCCAAAATGGCGGCCTAGTGAAATGTAAAAATGATTTTGAAAAAACTGCTTATTCAATTTATTTCAAATTTTGCATAAACATCAAGTATTATGTTGGAATCAACTGATAAAATTTTGGTACGAAACCAAAATGGCGAAACAAAATGGCGGTATAATAAATTATTTAAAACTGCAGCCAGCAAAACTACCTAATGGATTGATTTCAAATTGTGTGCCATAACTAATTGTGGTATAGGGCTCAACTAGTAAAATTGTGTTACTAATTCAACATGGTGAAACAAAATTGCGGCCAAATAAATTTTTTGTCATCATGAAGAAGATCACCGTCTTAGGGTTTACATATCTTCACGTTTTAGTGTCTCTAGATGTGAAAAAACATGTTTTATCAATTCCGTCGATCTGTGTGTTAGTTCGCGACATAGCTTAAATACCACTTACCCGATTGACTTCAAATTTTGACCAAAAATTAAGGGTCATATGAGGATGGCCTGATAATATTATGATAAAAATCCAATATGACAGAAAAATGTGAAAAAAATTTTGCTAGAGTGGTGTATTATTTGTAGTTAAGATTTACAAAAAAAAACAAGTTTTTTATAAATTGTCGATGTTTCGCAATTTAATTGTTGCATCCTCAAGACACACATATATATATATATATATATATATATATATATATATATATATAGATCTAATATCGGGCATGAAACCCATATTATCAGAACTTTTACTCCGTTGCATATATTTCCCAGATATTAAGTTCCTAAATGGTTTTCGTTAATAGTCCTCTTGTTTTTATGTTAGAGTGGTGTATTATTTGGGGTTAGGATCTAGTAAAAAAAAAACGAAAGTCTATTTTTAAATAGTTGACGTTTCGCAACTGTATTGTTGCATCTTCAGGATACATATGTAGTACCCATATTATCAGTCTTTACGTATTCCGTTTGTTTGCAGATATTTTCCAGATATCAAGTTTCTAAATGGTTTTGGGTAACTTGTAGTAACTGGTAAATTCTCTTGTTGTTATTTTAGAGTGGTGTATTATTTGGAGTTAGGACCCAGTAAAAAAAAGACTTTTAAATTGTCGACGTTTCGAAACTTTATTGTTGAATCCTCAGGACACATAGATTCTACCTGCATGAAATCCATATTTTCAGTCTTTACCTACTACGTTGGACCGCAGATATTTCCTATATTAAGTTTCTATATGGTCTTCGTTAACGATCCTCTTGTTTTTATGTTAGAGTGGTGTATTATTTGGGGTTAGAACCTAGTAAATGAGCAAATGTGTTTTTTTAAATTGTCGACGCTTCGCAACTTTATTGTTGCATCTTCAGGACACATAAATTTTATACCCTGCATGATACTAGGGTTATCAGTCTATACCTACTCCGTTGGTTCGGAGATATTTCCCAGATATTAAATTTCTAAATGGTTTTCGTTAACGATCTTCTTGTGGTTATGTTAGAGTGGTGTAGTTTTTTTTGGCTTAAAAAATATCTGCGGACCAATGGAGTAGGTAAAGACTAATATGGCCTTTATGCAGGATAGAAAATCTATGTGTCCTGAGGATACAACAATAAATTGGAGAAACGTTGTTTTTTTACTGGATCCTAACGCCAAATAATACACCACTCTAACATAACAACAAGAGGATCATTAATGAAAACCATTCCGAAACTTAATACCTGGGATATCTGCGGACTAACGGAGTAGGAAAAGGTGATAATATGGGTTTCAATTTAAGATGGTGAAACAAAAAAATCGCCAAATAAAATTTTTAAAATGCAGAAAAATTAAATGTCAATATGGGATACTTATTAAATTTATTTTAAATTATGCCCAAAAGTCAAATGTGGCATAGATAGAAAGGAAATGGTAAACATATTGGTAGAAATCCAATAGGAACAAAATGGCGCCCAATAAAAATGAAGAGACAGTATATGTAACACATATATACTGTGACTCTGTACTGAACTAACTTGGATCACACTTCACTTTTCCTAATAAAAGTAATAATTCATAACGAGGGAAGTTCCGGGTAAAGGAATTTACCGATTTTTTTACATATAACATGAAAGTTATATTTAGTTAGTTAAGTATAAATTGTAACGCGAGCTATACATGCAGATTTTTAAATATTAGTATATATTTTTGTTAACACCATTTTGCTGCTATTAAACAATTATGCGAAATGTCCAAATTTCTGCTTGAGACATTTTCTCTGTAAATATAGGAAAAAATCCTTGTGCTACTTTATTAATACAAAATAAAGCAGATTGTATTAGGTCTACGTTTAAATCGAAATTTTAATTTACTAATTATTATTACTTACCTTTTTTTAAGACAAAATTTATTTTTTTCATTATTCTGAACTAATAAAGTTACAGGATGTCCCAATATTTCTGACTACCTTCATCAGTGCTAATTTATGATGAGGAACGAAACATCGGGTCAAAAATCTATTCACGTCATATTGTCGACGAAAATAAATGGCAATGAGAATGGATTTTTAATTCCGGAGTAGATCAAAAAATGAAATATTTTTGAATTAGGTATTTCTTTTCTGATTCTAATAAAAGAGGTAGTGACAAATAAATTTTACATTTCCAAGAATGACGTAAGTAATTGAATTTTTTACCCTACGCGGGCTTTCCGTTCCTCGGCATTCATTATTAACTAGCATTGATGATGGTTTTTTAGTCCGAAATATCGGAAAAATGTTAGGTGTGATATGCTGTTTGATTTAGAATTAAAATTACTGTTAATTAAGAACACAAAATTTTTGACTATTTAAAAAGCAAAGTTTATGATGATCGTTCGTAGATTAATCGTCGAATCGCAAACTTAATAACGTATTTTGGTAGAGGGAAAAGGTGGCTGTGATAATGTGACATTTATTTGAAAATATCTTTTTAAAAAACTCGGTAGAGAATTAAAAGGATTTTCAAAAATCTCTATTTTTCCGGATATCTATTAATATCCTCAATTTCAAATTTGGGCAACTTTTTTACAGTTTGCAATTTTCGATATCTCGTATAGCTTCTCCCTCCTAGAACTGGAATACTTTAATGAAAATACAATGACTTAGGGCATAGATAAGTAAAAGCAAAGTTGAAATAAAATGACTTTATTTCAAAATTTTCAAACAAAACATGTTCTTAAAAAGTAATACATAATCAAAACAAAAGGCAAATAAATATGCAACGTTTGCATTAAAAAGAAAATGAAAATTTAGAAAAAATGTTAAAATAAACTTACATTTAACTACTAAATAAGTACTATCCATAAATATTGAAGACATACAATTTAGGCAACTGATGTTGTTTTTTCTTCCCTCGTAAAAGGGAAGTATTGTAATTGTGAAAAAATCACTCGCCGACATTTTTTTCGGATCTTCACGTTTTAAGGTCACTAGATGACGAAAAACCTCTTTTCTCAGTTCCATCGGTCTGTCGGTGTTTTTTTACATACTAACATAAAAGTTATATTTAGTTATTTAATTTTAAATTTTATCGCGCGCGATACATGTAGATTATTTTCGTGAATTAAACACATGCTAACGAGGTCCCGCAATTTCGTTCGCATATGACGCTAACGAAAGAGATATAAATAGGTAGGTACTTAGATCGCCTTATTTTTTTTTTATTTTAGAAACCACGTAGTTGCATTTTCGTTCAATTTTTGTCAACAGGGGCTTGAGAAATCTTTGTTTATAAATTATTTCCGATTTTTGGACCATCCTGTATACATTTTTAAAAAATATGTAAAAAATAAAATGAAATATTCCTGATCAAGCGTTGTTTTGAAAAATGAACCGTTTTTAAATAAAAAATATTGTATTATTTAAAGGGCGGTTTCATCCCCTTAAAATTTGATTTTTGAGCAGAATCGTGATTAAGCAGTAGTCCAATTTTTTGAAACACTCTGTATACATTTTTAAGAAATCCTAAAATATGTTAAATAACCAAATAAAATACACGAGCTTAAGCGTTTTCCCGAAAAACCAACCGTTAGTTTAAAGAAAAAATATTGTAATATTTAAGGGGCAGTTTCATCGCCAAGTTTTGAAAAATTCCTTCTTATCCAACCTCTACATTCTACTACCATGTTTTTTCGTCAAGCAGTTTGATCAGAATCGTGATCAATCCGTGACCGATTTGAAACACCTTGTATACAACACAAGAAATAGATGTGAAAGGTCTCGGTTACCAGGCGATCATTAAAAAAAATGATATAAATCGGTGCAGTACAACTCTGTCAAGAACTTGCTGAAAACTTTAGCTCAGTGTTTTAAATATATAGATTTTACAACAAATATTAAAAAGCATTTTCACGTTGTTTTTAAATTGTTTTGTTGTTTTGAATTATTTCACTGAATTGAAATAGTAAATATTAAACTTACCATCACGGTCAGAAAAGGAAACTGAAAAAATTATGTATTCGATAAAATTCTTATTTTTCTATGTGGTTTATTTTCCATAACTTTATTTTCGTGGCTATGCGTTTTTTATTTACATTGATACATACCGCCATTTTCTTACGTCTTGTTGAATTCGTACCAGTTTATCCTTATATCACAATCAGTAAAATAAGATTTTTCTTGCGTTCATTTAAAAAGAAATATTTGTTCTGCCATCTTGAATTCGTACCACAACTTTACCAATTTATCTCTATAGCATATTTAATGCATGCATACATTAATGAGTTGTTCTTTCAGGTTGATTTTTTAGATATTTTGCTAGGCCGGTATTTTGTTTTACTATCTTATATTCATACCAATATATTACCAGTTTATTCCTATGTAACACTTGTTTTTTGTGAAACATTTGAGGAAATTGGATAACTAGTTTTTTGAATAATTCTTTTTTAAAGTTTCTTAAGGCCGCCATCTTGTTCCGGCATATTTGATTTTTAGCAAAATATTTCTAGGTCATCCCCATATGACTCTTAAACCAGACAGACGAACCGATGGCAATAAAAACATTTTTTTCTAGGGACGCTAAAACCTGAGAGGGTGATTTTTTCACGGTTATAAAAAATTTATTTGGCCGCTATTTTGTACCCCTATCTTGAATTATACCCCAATTAGTTATGGCACACAGTTTGAAATCAGTCCATTAAGTAGTTTCTTTCATGCTGAATTTATAAATATTCCATTAAGCCGCCATTTTGAATTTTACCAGTTGATTTCTACATAATTCTTGATTTTTGTGCAAAATTTAAAATAAATTGGTTAAGTAGTTTTTAGTAATAACTTCACTAGGCCGCCATTTTGTTTTGACATTGGATTTCTCTTACTTACTATAATATTACCAGGTATTTCCCATATGACCCTTAATCACAGAATTAAACTGTGCCTTAATTTTTGACCATAATTTTTAGTCAATCGGGTAAGTAGTTTTTAGCTATGCCGGGAAGATACGGATCGACAGACAGACCGACAGAATTATGAAAACATGTTTTTTGGCATCTTGGGACCCTGAAACGTAAAGATTTGTATAAATCTCGTAGGATATTTTTTCACGATGACAATACTTTTCTTTTACGAGGGAAGTAAAGATTATTTGGCCGCTATTTTTTTTTGCCATCTTGAATTCGTAACACATCTTTACCAGTTTATCTCTATGTTACACTTAAAGCTTGCATAAAATTTGAAATTAATGTAATTTTGTTTTTCTATCTTATATTCATAAGGAGGGAGATTCGGTCAAAAAGTCTATAGTACACTTATTTTCTAATTGCCAAGCATTCAAAATAATTCATTTCTTCTTCAGGGCTCTATAATAACATAATTATCAGAAAATTAAGGACGTTTTTACAATTAAAAAGTACTTACACTAATTAAAATGAAAAAACAATTTTGACGGAATTTTCAGAAAATATAAAATTATATATTTGACATATTTAACGTATTTCTGTCATTATTATTTAATAGAAAAACAATTGGTTTTAAATTGTTTATTTCTTGTCAAATAATGTCAAAATTTTAGTATAATCGTGTTTAGAAAAATGATTTTCACATACATGTTTATTTATTCAACATTGCCACAGTTTCGTACCCATTGTGTATACATTGAAGTAAATAGTTTTTTCCCTTTAACAGCGTCTAATAACTTAATTATTTTAAATATATTTCGATTAGAAGTAATTTTGTGCTCCGCCACCACTAACGTCCGTATAAACCTTAAATATAGTGAAAAAGTTGAACATTAGGTGTTAATATAGGAGTATTTTGTAAAAAAAGTAGTAAATTTATGGTAAGCTTCCTCATAAAACTAAAAAGGATCAGAAGTGTATGTATGAGGTCTATTAAATAGTGCCAAAACCGCTAATCGGTTAACATAACGGTTTGTTAAGAAATCACAGTTCTTGGGGTTCTCGGTCTACTTACGGTATAATTACAAACAAACCGTTATAGAACAGAAGCTTTCACAGAAATCATGGTTCTTGGGCTTCGACCGTGTCAAACTGGAATTACTATTCGACATTTCGCCTTCGGCTGCACGAGGCACATTCAGGCATCTTTACTTCTCGCGATCTGAACACTGAATGCAATGCAATGACTTATGCAATCGAAGACGAAACATCGGATAGTAATTCTACTTTGACACGGTCTAAGCCCAAGAACCATGATTTCTTAATTGACCAAAACCGTGAAAGCTTCTATTCTAAAACGGTTTGTTTGTACTTAAAACTAACTTGGTTTTAATAATTTTGTTTAAGAAGGCTGTAACGGATATTCCTAGAAATAATTCTCAACCAGGTAAAACGCTTGTTTAAAATTTCCGGCTAGTTTTGTTCAATAGATGTAATTATTATGTTTAACCAAAGACATAATACTTTGAATAGACTATGCTTTCAATGTTAAATAAATTAATTCAAATCCTAAATGGATTCCAACTTGTATCGTATTCTCTCTAGTAGAGATCCATCGGGATATTTCCGTAGCAAAACGTCCAAGGGCAGATCCATGACGGCCGCCCGGCCGCAGGGCATCGCACAATCGAGACAAGCTAATTATAGCCGAAAGTTAGTTCATAGCGACCAACCGTAAAGTTACATATAAGATGTCAAACAAACTAGGCCGTGACTCCGGTAACAGAGGTGTTAGTTCTGCATTTTTAATTAAAGTAACATTACATTAGAATGCATTGTTTTATTATAAATATAATTTTTTTATAAACTGTTTGAATCAACCAGGGCTAGCCGAAAACACGGTCCGTTATTTAGAACACGATTACTTACAGAATTATAGCTTTCGATAATAAAAAATTTAAAAATTACTTGACGGAGATGGTACCCAAGCCCTCCGCAGTGCAAGACCAATGCTCTACCCATGAAGCTACGTAGCTCATACCAGAATATAGATATCCACAACGAATTGCATCTGATCTGATCAACAAAAGCTAATCATAAGCTTTAGTTATATTTATAATAAAAAATAATTTGGTAATTTTTTACGTGATAAATTGTTTTTTTTAGAAGTGTGTAATGGATATACCCACATAATAAATAGTAATAGTTATGTTTAACGCCAATGTATCTAATGTTAAATAAATTACCCCTAAATGGTAATCATAACATTTGGTTATATTTATAATAAAAACTAATTTGGTAATTTTTTGCGTGATAAGTTGCTTTTTTTAGAAGTGTGTAATGGATATTGCCACATAATAATTATTAATAGTTATGTTTAACGCCGATGTATCTAATGTTAAATAAATTACCCTTAAATGGATCGCAACTTTGTATTGTATTTCCTATAGTAGGGATCCATGGAGAGATTTCCTGCTTAGCAAAACGCCCGAGAGATTTCCGCTTAGCAAATTGAGTCATAGCGAGCAACCGCAAATTAATTTTTCTTTTCCAATCTCTAGTTATACGTTAAGTTTCATACACAATTCCAAACAAATTAGGCCGTGACTCCGGTAACTTCTGTACTCCTGCATTTTTTATGAAAGTTACATTGGGACGTATTATTATAAATATACTTCTTATAGCAACCCAAAAAAGGCCTAGCCAAAAACCCAGTCCAAAATATAAAACAGTATTACATACATTTTGATAGAAAAAAAAATCACTCGACAGAGATGACAATCAGGCCTCCCGCAGTGCAACGCAAACGCTCTACGCATGGAGCTATCTAGCTAACACTTGAAAGTAAACGAACTTTGTTTATTTTCCGATATTTTATGGCATGGATCACAAAAATATTGCAATTTCAAATGCTCGATATACTTTGGGATTATGATGGCCTGGCACAACGTCCAGAGTTGTCAGTCTGCGATGTACTGCATCCGATCGGCTGTTACCGTTAAATTACATAAATAAGCATATTTTTTGTTTTGTATTTCTAAAAAAGTAGACGGTTCTGGCAACTCCGAGCTACATATTTTGGCGCACGTTCTAAATAAACTGCAACAGGAATAGCTGATTTGGTTAATTGATTTGTATGTGATGGACTGTATTCGAGATTTTATCGGTCATTCAAAATGTTTGACTCAAATGAATTTTGTGTCCACTTAAGTATATATATTCTTGGTATAAGCGAAACATATGCCTAAATTAATTTTTCATTGTTGTTCCAAGTAAAAAAATCGACAAATTTCCTTTACTCGGAACTTTCGTCGTTAAGAATCTTTCGTTTTATTAGGAATGGTAAAGTGTAACTTAATTTAGTTCAGTACATGGTCACTTAGTAACACACATGTATATATTGCTTTTGTTTGTAATACTATCCCATATTTTGGACTGTGTTTTTGGTTGGGCCTTTTTTTTGGGTTGATATAAAAAAGTATATTTATAATAATACGTCCCAATGTAATTTTAATAAAAAATTCATGTGTACAGAAGTTACCGGAGTCACGGCCTAATTTGTTTGGAATTGTGTATGAAACTTTACGTGTAAAAAGCGATTGGAAAAGAAAAATTAATTTGCGGTTGCTCGCTATGAATTAACTTGCGGCTTCTTTCGTTTCTGCGATACCTTGCGCTTGCTACGAATATGCCCCCGGGCGTTTTGCTATGAGGAAATCCCTCCATGGATCCCTACTATAGGAAATTCAATACAAAGTTGAGAACCATTTAGGGGCAATTTATTTAACATTAGATACATCGGCGTTAAACATAACTATTATTATTTATTATGTGGGAATATCCATTACAGACTTCGAAAAAAAAAACAATTTATCACGCAAAAAATTACCAAATTAGTTAGTATAATAAATAAAACCAAACGTTATAATTAGCTTTTGTCGATCAGAATGGATGCAATTCGTTGTGGATCGAGAATTCTGGGCGTTGTGCAAGGCCAACAGCGTCGGCTCCGGGTGGAGTATTTGTAACGAGCGTAAGGTACGCAAAATGGTAAAGCCGAATCCGTTTATCGAGTGTCTAAGAACATAATATTTTTGCGATAAAGCACGCTAGTTTCAAAGACCCGTGGCATAAAATATCGGAGTATATCAAAGTTCGTTTACTTTCTGGTGTGAGCTACGTAGCTCCATAGTCAGAGCGATTGTCTTGCACTGCGGAGGGCTTGGGTACCACTCCGCCAAGTAATTTTTAATTTTTTTTTTAACAAAATCTATAATTTCGTAAGTGATCGTGTTTTAAATAACGGAACGTGTTTTTGGCTTGCCCTGGTTAATTCAAAGTGCTGATGCCTAAATATGCCTCGTGCAACCGAATGAAAAAAGTCGGCTAGTAATACCAGTTTGACACGGTCTAATCATAAAAACTGTGATTTCTTAACAAACCGTTATGTTAATCGATTAGCGATCTGGTACAATTTAACACACCTCATACATATACTTCTGATCTTTTTTGGTCTTATAAGGAAGCTTACCTTAAATTTGCTACATTTTTTATAAAATCAAACAAATTAGAACTCATCATTGTCAAGTCGCACTACTCCTATATTAACAGCTTATGTTTGAAATGTCCTTCCATTTTATGCATGTGCTTGTTGTAATAGGTTAACATATGTGTATTTTATAAGTTCTATTTATAGTATCTAGTAGTAGTAGTAAGATGAAGGCCTGAAAGCTCTTTTCGCTAACTACGGTCCCAGCCACCTAACTTCACTCCCCTATGAAAACGGCACGTCTTTCTAATGAATGAGAGAATCTTGTACTAGTCGAGGTGTTGTAATTCTTTCTTGAAGTTGGTGAGCGCTTCCCTTACATCATTCTTTGTTCGTGTGTTTAATCATACGCATTTCACAGCACGGTATTTCAAAAATCGATTGAACTATTAGTAATAATATGCCAAAAACGTCGCGAAAAAGGCGTATAAGTGCATCTGACAGTGAATGTGAGTTAGAACAAAAAATTCGCAAATTAAAAAAGAAATTAAAATCTTATGAAAACCGGAGAACGAGAAGTCGTCGAGTAGTGAACGGGAGCATTTGGTATATAGTTCTAGAGAAAATGATTGGCGAGATAATCATCCACACCACGGCAGGAGCCAAGTTTATATTATCCTTCGGGTTCCGAAGATGGGGAAATTATCGAAGGTAGGCCTAATTTGTGAATATAAGGCTGGTTATATAATAAATCTTTCTGTAAGAGAAATGCTTTGCTTATGATAGCAAATAATTGTGTAATATTATTGTTAGTGAATAATATTGCAAATGATTAAGTAGTCAAAATTTGGGTTGATTTTGCTTGTGACAGCAAATAATAATAATAATAATATATATCATAGTAATATTATTGTTAGTGAATAATATTGCTAATGATAAATTAGTTTACATTTTGGTTTTTAATATACGCTGGGGTATAGCGAAATAATAAGAAAAACAATTCTGCTAGTGACCCCGACCCAGCACTACCGGAGGATACAGGGGAATTGAGTGAGGAAATTTTGGCTTTATTGGGCGTTAATGTGATCAAAAAAAATGTAATTGGTGTTCCCTTACAATCAGTTTTAGCCGATAGGTGGCTTAGTATCATAAAAGAGGGTTTATCGGCGACTGAAA
This sequence comes from Kuschelorhynchus macadamiae, assembly GCA_030620095.1. NCBI lineage: Eukaryota > Metazoa > Arthropoda > Insecta > Coleoptera > Curculionidae > Kuschelorhynchus > Kuschelorhynchus macadamiae. The sequence continues at coordinate 184,049 of JAUTXW010001402.1, forward strand.
AAGTAGAAATTCTTCAGAAATACCCGATACCTATTTACTGTCAGTTACTAAAACCTCCAAAATTAAACCCATTAGTCTCAGCGGTAGTTTCTGAGTCGGTAAATCGAAGGAACTGCAGACTACAAGCCCTTCAAATTCAGATGCAGTGATACAGGGAGATTGCTTACCAATATTTTACATGTTGAAACAACATCTCGTAGAGAGTTGGTAGCATATAAATTGAAAACGGATTTTAAATATACTCTAGCAGAAGCACCAATAGATGAATGGCTATTTGGAGGTAACCTGGATGAAAGGGTAAAAGCTACAAAGGAAATAGAGCATACTTCTAAGCAATTAAAAGTTCCAAAAGCCAAGCAGAATGTGAAAAAAGTAATACCATAAAATTTAAACTTCAGGAGCCCGTATCAGGCAGCATTTAGAGGGAGCGGACGCCAGCAAACAAACCCTACTACACCCACAACAACAACAAGCAACAGATTTACCGGCGCAAACAAACAGCCCGAGTTCAACACAACAGGGCAACATACAGCAAGAAACTGGACGAAACACGGAAATAGAAAACCAGGTCAGTAAAATTGCTAAACATTTAAGTCTTTTTTATAGTAATTGGTGTAAAAAAGAATAAAGTGATTCTTTCTTGGATAGATGGTGTAGAATTATCTTTTTCAAAAATGCCCGTTCAAAAAATAATCCCAAAAGAACAAAATTGGTCGATAAGTGATTTGTCAAATATTCAGGCTTCAATTAATGATTTGTTAAAATTAGGGGCAATAGGTACAGTAAAATCAGAAAAAGGGCAATTTATTTCGAATATCTTTTTAACACCTAAGCCCGATGGCACAAAAATAATGATTTTAAATCTTAAATCCCTTAACATATATATTAATACTTCAAATTTTAAACTCCAAAATTTCAGGACAGTGTCTAAATTAATTCGTAAAAACTTTTTTATGGCAACTCTGAATTTGAAGGACGCCTATTTGCTAGTATCTATTGAAAAGTCACATGGAAAGTTTTTACGGTTTAGATTTAAGGGGAAGCTGTATCAATTTAATCGTATGCCTTTTGGTTTAAATACCGCTCCGTATTTATTTACAAAAATAATGAAACCTGTTATGAAGCTTTTAAGAGAAAAGGGTTTTTTGTCATTTATTTGGACGACTTACTTCTATTAGGCGAAACAGCTGAAATATGCAGGACGAATGTGAGGGAAACAACAAATTTATTAAAAAATTTGGGGTTTATAGTTAATAATAAAAAAAGTAGAATATCAACTTGCCAAACAGTCAAATATTTAGGTTTCATTTACAGCTCTGTACGCATGACGATTTCGTTGCCAATAGAGAAAAGGTTAAGAATTATTTTTTATATTACAAAATTTACAAAAATCAAAACTTGTAAAATCCGAGAGTTTGCCAAGTTTTTAGGAGTTTTAACCTCTGTTTGCCCACCTGTACGGTATGGATGGCTATATTAAAACAGTGCTTCTCAAAAGTAGTAGAAAAGTTCGTTACACCGGAGATAGACCTTTTTGCATCCCGAAACAACTGCAAATGTAAAAAATTTATCTCGTGAAAAAAAGAAAAGTTCTTAGAATTAAAAATGAATAGCGGTAACTTTGACAGCAATATGTGTATCCCTGTTAACCTAACAGGTGATTTTAACTAATGGCTAAAAAATATTATGCTCAGAAAATTCTATTAAACCTAACAATTTAAGCTCGAAATATTTACAGACGCATCGAAAACGGGCTGGGGTGCATATTGTGCTGGCCAAAGTTCACATGGGCTCTGGACAAGAAAGGAAAGTCAGTGCCATATAAATTATTTAGAATTACTTGCGGTGTTTTATGGTTTAAAATATTTTGCCAAAAAGATTTCGAACTGCCATATTTTATGTCGAATCGACAACAGCATTATCTTACATAAATAGATGGGAAGCGTACAATTTGATCACCTTAACAGTTTATCTAGGGAAATATGGCAGTGGTGTGAAATAAGGCAGATCTTTTTGTACGCTTCATATATTAAATCTTCAGAAAACATAGAAGCAGATTTTGCGTCGCGAATAATAAATGACGACACGGAATGGGAACTACAAAACAATGCTTTTCAAAAGTAGTAGAAAAGTTCGGTACACCGGAGATAGACCTTTTTGCATTCCGAAACAACCGCAAATATAAAAAATTTATCTCGTGAAAAAAAGAGAGCGAGTTTTATACAATAGATGCTTTTACGTTAAAATGGAAACCATATTTTTTCTACGCCTTTCCTCCGTTTTCGTTAATTTTAAAAATTCGACAAGAAAATTCCTGTGGAATTGTAGTGGTACCCTTTTCGCCTTCTCAGCCATGGTACCCTATATTTAAATCGTTGTTAGCAACTAATTAAAATCAAATTAACATTTGCTTTCTCTTCCGGATAGGACGTCGCACCCTCTTTGGAGAGAACTTACTCTGGTTGTCGGCAAATTATCATCGAGGCACTGCAGACAGCGGGAGTCCCCGAGCCATCCTTAGATATATGTTTTCCTTAAGTTACAAATTCTACGCTTAAACAATATGACGTAGGGTTAAGATTATATACAGTACCATTATTATTAAAATTTCTAACTTTAAATTTTGAAAAAGGTGCATCATATGGAAGTTTAAATAGCTAACGATCAGCCATCAGCCAAATTGCAACTCCCGACCCCGAGCACAGGATTTTAAGGTGAAACGATTTTTTAAGAGAGTGTTTGGTCTACGTCCAACTTCAGCTAGATATAATTTAACCTGGGATCCGGAAGTGATTCTAAATTTTATTCGCAACTTTAAAGAGTCGATTAATCTAGAAAATCTTATGCTCAAACTTGCAATTTTATTAGCCTTAGTGACAGGTCAACGAGTTCAAACTTTAGCCTCTATTGAGTTGCATAATATTATAAAACAACCAAACAAAATTATTATCAAAATTAATAAACGAACAAAAACTTCAGATTTAAACAAACCACAACCCACTCTTTACATCCCATTCTTTCGACAACATAATATAATTTGTGTTGCGTCTATATTGTTGGAATATTTGAAAAGGACAAAACCTGTCAGAAACGAATCTTCGAACAATTTATTTCTTACATACAAGAAACCCCATCATAATGCATCTGCACAAACCATTAGTCGATGGACAAAAAGTATGCTTAATAAAAGTGGTGTATATACGTCTATATTTTATGCCCACAGTACAAGACATGCTTCTACGTCTACGGCGGCTGCAAAGGGCATAAGTTGGGACAAACTAAGAATAGCAGCAGGGTGGACAGAAAATTCAAAACCTTCTCAAATTTTTACCAGCGCCCTATAATAAAAAATACTAGTTTTGCTAAAGCTGCATTAAACATTAAATAAAATAATTCTAAGGCATAAGGTTAGATTGCTTACTAGTTATTACGTATAATATATTATATTTTAAGGTTCGGTATATTATTATTAACAAAATTATACTATTTTGGTTTTTCAGGTCATATTTTTTTCGTTTTTAATAAGCAGTATTTCTAATTGCAAATAAAATACTTAATTGACTTATTGTACCTATACTGCAAATGTTGAAATAAAAAATTACTGTATCTCTCTGAACATCTACAGTTATTTATTGTTTATGAGATGAGGCTGAAATATGATTACAAGATCAAACGAACTTACCTTAAGTGAAGTTCGTTCTTGATTATATGAAGCCTCGTCGAAGTCTGCTCTTTACTAAAATAAATAACAGTTAATTTTTTATCCAAATTTCTCTAAAAAAGAATGATGTAAGGGAAGCGCTCACCAAATCTCAAGCGATAAGGAGCATTAGACATGGATCTTTTGACTATTTTCTTTCAACGTGTGATTCAAAGCAGGAAATAAGAAACTACGGTTATTTATTGTTTATTTCGACGAGGCTTCATATAATCAAGATCGAACTTCACTTAAGGTAAGTTGGTTTGATCTTGTAATTTAAGATTAGTTTACATCTTGGATTTGTAAGCGAAATATAAATTCGGGCATTAAGTGAGCCTTAAGGGATGATTTGTACACGAACTATAAATCGTTCGAAAATGGTCGACTTATGTAAATACATCTAAACATTTTGTCTGTTTTCAGGATTACCTAAAACTCTCTAAATCATGTAAGGAGGAACAGTAGTAAAACAAATCATATATATATATATATATATATATATATATATATATATATATATATATATATATATATATATATATATATATATATATTTTCTTTATGTTATAATAAGCATTAAAACCAGTGAATAAACATTTTTAAGATAAAAAATGAAATAAAAAGACATTAATATGTAAATATCCATTTAATATGTATATTTTTCAACATGGTATGTTCAACAAACAAACTCAAACATAAACATTTGATGTAATTTACTTAATTATCTATAGTGTGGGTAAAAAGTGCCGCACCGGCAACTTATTTTGAAGTAGGGCTTCGAGAAACCACAAGACAATGGTCTTGTCTTGGTCTTGTCAGATCAAGACCTGTAAATCATCTCAAGACTAATACCAAAATTTGAATCTCAGCACCAAGACCAAAGACCAAGACCGCTTCTTAAGACTCTTGTCTTGGTCTTGAAACTAAAAATAATGTATATTAAAGAAAAAGTTCATCTATTCTTACTTGAATAACCATAAAAACTCTTAAAGAGTGCCGAACTACCGACAGCGGCCGAACGGCATCCAGATCAAAAACAAAGATGGTTTTTCGGTGAGGAGTTGAAGAAGGATAAGCGGCTCGCGGGCGCGTTGCGATAAAATTCTCTGATATTTTAGTTTCTTCTTTATTTTATGTTTATTCAAGTAAACTTAGAACTTTTTTACAAGTAGCTTTTTCATGACCTGTTTATTATATCGCTGAACACAAACCACTGGCCCTAGTGTCACAATATTAAATTTGGTAAATAGATGGGATAATATCCATATAACATTTATAAAAATAGAAGTTTTCATTAAAAATAGTTTTAAATTGGTGTCATATGTATAGTATAAGGATGATGAAGGATTATAAGTTTATTGACTAAAAATTGAAATACACCTACGTACATGTTATTATAGGCAAAGGCAAAGTTATGAAATAATTTTTTTCAGACTGAATTCTTCACATCAGCTAGTTATATCTACTAAAACTTTACGATTTGAATCGGTTTAAAAGAAAACTATAGTGATGAAAATTTTGAAATATTTGTGAGCAGTTCTACTAAGGTGAGAAAGGGATATATCATTAAAATATAAATAGAAATCCCATGTTGTCGCTTAGATGTAAAACTGGCAATCTCACGATTGTTCTAAAACTTGATTTTTTATTTTCCTTAAAATTATAGAAGGCTAGAACAGAAAATTAAAAACCGTTTTCTCTATGTCAAATACTTTTTGCTCTATAACTCTTGAAAGTGTGATATATCATTAAAATGGTAATAAAAAGGATTATCTAAAAATGTTTATTATCTATAAAGTTGATGGTGGTCGCCAAAATACGAAACGTCGGACGGCATTGTGAATGAAAATGTATTTTTAGTTTTGGGCTACCATCACAAATAACACCAGAAAAAATATTTCTTGGATATCTCTGGAAGCACTCAGGATTTTAAAAGTTTTTAAACGGCATATCGTTACGCACATAAAAGCATCAATTTAATTTAACCATCTTCGTATCTTCTATAGTTTCCAAGATCTTGCTGGTGGAGGTCGAATTTGAAACACCTTGTACATAATATTTTAAACTAATTTCTTAAAAATCTATAAATTAATTTTAGAAAAGGCACTGTCAAAATAAGTAAAAATAAGAATTAAGTAGTTAGTAGAATTCTTCTTCAGTAGCTCGATCGTCATTTACTAATCCTACGACAAAAATAACCGGAACCGACAGGCATACCCTCAAAATATAGTTTGTAATTACACGTCCGTGCTTCCGTTTTTCTCTAAAATCTTAATTTCTCTTGGGGGTTCTAAAATGATATTTTAAGCCCATATAAAATACATTTTCAAAAAATCATTATATAGTGCCGCGCCACAAAAAAAAAATTTGAGTTTATTTTATAATGTTCGTACTAAAAAATTAACCAAACTTGTGTATACAGGGTGATGAATGCACCAAGTAACTTCATGTAAAAAATACAATTTTGAGGAGCCATAAATCTAAACTGTCAGATTTAGAATAATGAAAATGGTTTGCAGTACATAGTCTGCTAAAAACTTAAATCGTTTTCTGAACTTGTTGGTTTATGAAATAAAGGGGATGTGATTTAATTATTAAAAATCTACAATTTAAAAAAAAAATTATGTAAGTAATATAAACTTCGTTTAAAGGTAACCCATAAGTACGTTTCGTCTGTAGACCCGTTTTAACTGAATTTTTTTTAAATAATAGAACAAAAATATTTCCCTGTGCAATTATGAAATTATTTTCAAGTATAACCTAGTAAATTTGCTACATATTTTACTTACTTTTTTAAAATCAATAAGCGCCTTTTATTAACGCAATGAATTTATTATATACTTAACAAAGAAAAACATATATAGCATACTTACAATTAGGGCGAAGTCTAGCTTAAATCGTATTTTAACTTTTTTTAATATCATACTTTTATACTATATTAGGTATGCAGAATTAAACATTTCAAAAACATGAATATTAATAAGTTTGGATAGGTTTCTTCTTTTTTAGATGGCAAATCCTCCTTTTCTTCATCACAAAAAATGGAAGTAGTTAAGAAGAGTGGATACATTTGTACGTGTTCAAGCCATGTCAATGTATTCTTGATTAAAATATTAAGCAGGTTATAAGCAAAATCAATAATTTGCACTAGCCATATTGTTCAAATACTATTATAAGGTTACTTCCAAATTAACATAATTTCTTGAGCTTCATATTTCCTTCCCACAAATACCCACATACCTATTTGAATGGTAGTAGGTAAAGTGCGGGACACGAAAGAAATTCGGGCGGAGTCAGTCGGTTTAGGAAGGTCGGCCAAGAAATCTCTTTAAACCAGTGGTGTCCCGTCGTTCTTTAAATAATATGGCACTCCTTTTTGACTATACGCACTTCAGATAATGAAAAAATGTAACTATGCTTAATGAACCTTTATCTATATTTGTCTGTTTTCTTTCGTGTACCGCACTTCTATATCTCTTTTGTGTTGCAAAAACGGCGAACTTTTAAAATGATTTAATTTTGATTTTTCTTGATCGATTTAGCTATAAATATATTTTGTCTTGAGTTCTGTCATTAACGGTTCCCGGGCTACTGCCTACGTCCACTATTATTGGACCACCCAGTATAGTGATACACGATTTACAAGTCCATATTTTACAAGGGCAGCCATCAGTATCAGATCCAGTGAACGAGATTTATCAAAATTTTAATTTATGCAGTTCGACTTTGGGCTACTCGGGTATGCCAAAAGTGGCCGTCTGCCTCCGTTTGTCATATTACTTTATACAGGGACCGTCATTGTGAAGTACTATACAGGGCGTTTCCTAATTGCGTGCTGATGTTAAAGGGGATGTTTTTATGTCCTAAAAGTCTTAACTTTTGAGACATAGGATGGTAAAGTTTAAAAAGAAAACATTTTTTTCATCCCAATTCTGATGCTATTGTAGATAACTGCATAAAATTTGATACACCTCTTCTATGCATTAAGGAGCATACGGATTTACCCAGGTTAATTACATATGCACTCCAATGGTAGAAATTTCAAAAATTGATTGTTAATAAAAAATGCCCTTTTATGCATAATATGCATATAATTTGATATACCTCTAATTTCACACAGTTATTTATCTATAATAGCATCAGAATTAGGATTTTAAAAAAATGTTTTTTTAAAACCCTGTATCTCCAAAGTTAAGACTTTAAGGTTCATATTAAACTTTTTTTCTTAAAAAGGTCCAAGAATCACCCCCCTTTAACATTAGCATGCAATTAGGAAACGCCCTACATAGTACTTCACAATGACGCCCCCTGTAAAAAGTAATATGACAGACGGAGACAAACGGTCACTTTTGGCATACCCGAATAGCCCAAAGTCGAACTGCATAAGTTAAAATTTTGATGAATCTTGTTCACTGGAATCAGTGCTGGCTCCCCTACTATAACTACATTGATGTGTTAATTTTGGAAAAATATGAGTTCTGTAGTTTTTCAAATATTAATTGCAATATTAGATATTTTTTGACACCCGGTATTGAATAGAAAATTAATTATTTTGAAGTAGTTTATTGACAGCTACTTTATAAACAATTTTACAAAATATATGAAAAAAACTAAGCCATTTTTGAGGTTGACGGCTGTGATTCTAATGGTTCAATTCCTTCTAAATCGTTGTCTTCTTCTGAAAATGATGAGATTTCGTCGTCACTACTTGAAGATCACAGTGTGATACCTAAATCATCAATAACCGTTTCAATTTTGCCATCTACTTCCCAGTATTTATCTTCAATAGAACGAATATGTTTAACATACGATTTACAATTTTCAGCCGATATTGAGTCAATCGCTTCTATTGTTATTTTATTGTATATTATATATTATATATTTATATATCTCTCGAATATATTTTTTTAATTCTGCCCGTGCAAGTTCAATAGGGTTAAGGTCGCACATTTATGGAGGCAGCCTTAAAGATGTATTCCGAGTTTTCTCTAAGCTTGATGGCTGATATTACTTCATATAATTGATATTTTCTCCATGTTGGATCACATACAAGATTGTTCGATTTAAGCCACGATATCATATGAGAATGATAAGACGCATTATCCATTACCACGACTGATTTGGGAGGAATGTTAGGTAGAAGCTTCTCGAGCAACCACTTTTTAAAATCATCTCTATTCATTTGTCCATGATAGTCTCCAGTGGTTAGTCCCGAGCGAAAAACTAAAGCAGCACCTGGAACAAATCCGGCTTCTGAACCAGCATGAACTATAATAAAGCGACTACTAGAGCGGATTCCCTGAATAACAGCTGTAACATTTTCACTTTGCCAGCATTTGTTGACTGTCAAATCATTATCTACCCAGGTTTCGTCTAGATACACAATATTGCATCCTTCTTGTCTATATTGCCTTACAATTGATAGATATTTCACCCGCCAGTGAAAAATATTTGGTCTCTCAGTGAGCAATTTTCGTTTATTTTGGCACTTGCGTCAAACAAAACCATTTGATCGTAGAAGCCGATTTAAGGTTTTATACCCGTACGGAAAATCTATTTTGTTCTTTACAGCACGAAGTAGGGGTTTGCAGGTCGGAACCTTCTTTAAGTTTATATAAAAATCCTTTATTGTTCGTCGAATTAATTGAAAATCATCATCGTCAATTTAGCTTTGTATGATAATCGGGGTCTTTTTTTACCAGGAGCTTTTAAAGGCGAAATAGAACATGAGCGATCATTATGTTCTCTTTGAATTTTTCTTACACCACTTTCCGAAACACCAGTGTAAAATGCAGCGCGTTCTGTTTGATTTTGAATTGGCATAGTCAAACTATTATTTTCAGCTTCTCTAGTACAGGCCTCTATAACGCTCGTAATAACTTCACGTGCACCGCTTTGAATTGTTTGTCCTCTTTTGCTCGCCATCGTTACTTCGAAATAATAATTCAAATTCAACGCAACCCATTTATATAGAAATGAAAACAGATGCTCGAAATGTATAGGCGCCACTGAAAATAGCGGCAAGTATATGAAGACTCTAGGCACATCCCAATTACAAGTGGACCAGTGCGTAATATTCTCAATCCTCGATTAACTTAACGTACCACTTAGCTGGCACACTGTATAGGTGAAGCGGCAAACTATTACAATAATAAAGATAACATAAAATTTATTTGCGTACACAAATTTTACTTTTCCGCTTGCTTAAGATTATGAACCTTTATTTTAAGGACCGCCCGGTTTTCTTTCTTGTCCCGCACTTTTAGTCAGGACTGGAAATGGACGAGAAACACCGCCATTACAATGTATATGCCTCATCTTAGCTTTGAAATTCCATAATAAGACTAACATAGCACATAGTGCGATTATTTTTAACAAAACTATTAGGTTACCAAAATATCGGGCACTAACTATAATGTGAATTTCTTTATTTTTTCTAAATAAACAGCTAATATTAATCAAATGTTAATAATGCAGTACACTGTATATATAATCCTGACAATTTTGAAAACAAAAAGCTTAAATTGTAGAAATATAGTAACTTTAATATACCCTGATTATACATAAGTCAATTCAAACATTTCTCAATGATGGAACACATATACTAATTATCAGGGCTCAAGAAATGACAGCATTTTTATTTTAACCTAACCTATATTTAACCTACTAAATTATAGACTAAAAAAATAGGCTTTCAAAAAATACTAAAACTTACAAGCACCTTGAACGTGTATACCAACTAATATATTGGAATAAATCCTCATCATCTAAAGTCTAAATTTGCACATAGGAGTCCTAGAGAAATAGAGTGATTCACAAGCACAAAAAACAAATGTTTAGAAAATTTCCACTATATATATATATATATATATATGACATATATATATATATATATATATATATCATATATATATATATATATATATATATATATATATATATATATATATATATATATATATATTGACAGCCAAAACACTGTGTCTTCGTCAGAACAATGTTATTTCAAACTAATACCCAAATACAAAATTTTTGAGCAATCTATTTTATTGCTATATTTTATAATGGAACCCTCGACACGTTATCTATTACCAAAACAAATAAATTTAATAATGGGGTAAAACCAAAGTCCAGCTGATCGTGGAGCAAAATATTTCGGGCTTTACGTCTATTTTCGAGAAATTCTAAATAGGTTAATGTTCTACTCTTTTTAGGTATATGCAAAACTTAATAATCGTTACTAATATCGTGTTGTTTTCTCAAAATATGTTTTGCTTAACTTAAATCCATTTTACCCTTAATATAAAAACTTTCTTGTTCTTTGATACGTATTTGAAATTGTCTGCTTGTCTGTCCTTTCCGAAGAACAACACGATTTTAACAACGATTATAAAGTCTATGTTGTCGAAACGTCTGTCAATATTTGTAATATAGTGGAAATGCTCTAAACATTTGTTTATTTGTACTTGTGTATAACGGATTTCCATCAAGTAATGGCTAACTCCATGTTTAAATACGCTTATATTCATTTATGATGACGTAAGAATTCATTGAGGGAAGACCCACAAGAATGAAATACAAAAATGTAGTTGGTCAAATATTTCTTTTATTAACAGAAACAACTTAGGTATAAGGTGGTAACTGCTGATCAATAAACAATCATATTTCTTCAACATTTAAAACTATCAACTAAGCATACCTTCTAGTTATTGGTAACATAAAATATAAAAAACAATATTAACAAATCGTATATTTTCTTTTAAATACATTATTTAGGAAATTGATATCCAGATACGTGCGTACAGTAAAAGACAACCTAAGTTGATAATAGACATAGAATATTAAAGGTGGTTTTTGGTCCAACAAAATTAGGATGGTCTTAGTTTTCTGATAGTTTGTCCTTACATTTACGGATTGACCCGGACCACTCTATATATTTTTGTACAAAGTTTTATGTTCTATTGAGTTTATCATTTGCACATTTGGACTAAAATTTGTATAGTCTCCAGTATCCTTTATTTCTATCATCTGTTTTGATTTGGTTAAAATCCGAAAAAAAACGTTTATATTTTACAATGAACTTTACATTTAAACTTGCAACTTGTGTTTTAAAAAAAACTTTATTTTTTAAAACACGAAGAGCAAATAAACTTATGTTTATTTGCTCTTCCGTACTTATATAATAATAGTGCTGAATTACCAGAAATGGATGAGTAATTTGTAATACAATCCTTAATTCTAAAAGAATCATCGGAAGTGGCCATATAATTCCTCCCTCCTTAAGTTTGAGTAAATCGGGGTTGATTTTCGAGAGGTTCTAATTTTATGTCCACTTTTACATTTTCTTTAGATTTTTTCTTTTTACAATAATAATACAAGAAACTTAGGATGATTATACATATTACAACAATTATAATTATTAGGGTAATTGAAACTCTAGAGCTTACAAAGTCAATTTGTTTTAAAGGGTGAATTATTATTTTTTTAGCATTCTCTAAATCTTCACTAATTTTATCAAGATTTATTTCTTTTAATTCCAAGGGTTCAATATCTCGGATTAGTTTTCCATCAATTTATTGGTGGGAGCTTTAGTCTTAAACTAATTGTTTCTAACTTTTGAGAATCGTAAATATCATTTTGGATTTTTACTTTGCAATCTGAAGGCAATATTAAGGATGCTTTGTTAATTGTTTCAAAGCCATGTTGGTTAGGACATTGAAAATATATGCTTTCTTTAAAAGCAGGTGTAATTATGAGGGAGTTGTCCTCAGGTTGTGTTATCGAAGTTTAATTATATTTGATTGGTATTAGTGGACAATGGTTTGTCAAATTAATTGTTGGATGTATACAGGGTTCGTTTTTGTTTAGTGTGTCTCTAGAACATAAAGATATATTTTCTATTTTATAATAATTATCTTTTGAATTGTAAAAGTTATCTGTAGATCTCAATAAGTAAGGATTATTTAAAATCGTTATTTGATTATTTATTGGTATTGGATATATTCGATAAAGTACATAGGATTTTTCTGAAATTAAGGGTATTGCAACATAAAATATGATTAAATCATTCTTAATTGTTACATCCGCGTGTGCTACTTCATAATATTTAATTATGTTATCAAAAGGGATTCTACTCTCAGGTTTAATTTTTGTGATGATTTTGCGAAGTTCTTTATACTTAATAAAACTGTGATGCATAATTCTTATTTCCGCAAAGTTAATCGCCGTTTGCAAATTATTACGTATATCATGAATCACATGTATATTAGTCTCAATATTGTCTAGCAAAACAATATAGTAGGACGAGATGGCTGTAGTATGTCATAGTAGTGAGGTCTTTCATTCGGGTTAACAGCTTTTGTTGATTAATTTTAATCTTAGTCAGCTGTGAGTCAAGGTTTTTTGTTACTTGCTTTACTATAGTCTGGGTTGCAGACAAATCTTTATGTAAGATTTCTTGATTTTCTTTTAATATTTTAATATAATTGTCACATCTTTCTCCATCATCGGCATCTAATGTACCATAGAGATATTTTTGTGATTTTTCTAGGAAATTAAAATTGAAAGGTAGTATAATGTTTAGTAAATAATTCGATTGATTCTATTCGATCGAAAAGATTGCGTGTTTTAATAGTTAAAAGATGATATATAGGTGCGTATAAATTACCTACAGTATTATTGATTTGCACAAGTGTTGATTTCGAGTTTTCTACACAATCTTTAATATTAACCTGTTGATTGGTAAACTGGTAACAAAGGGTTATTTAATTTTTCATTTTTATATTGAGCGTTGACAAGTAGTGGGAGTAGTCTCAGGATTTTCTTAATTTTTTGTCAGTAAGTTCCTGAAAATTACGAACGTCTTTTAATATCTTTTGGGTGTCTGTAATTTTTAAAAGTAGTTAGTTTATATTTTAGTTCTAACTTTAATAGTAATTTTCGAGGTGTGTGTAATAGTTGTTTTGTAGCTTCAGCTATTTCTGGGTCATCCTCGCGTTTTTTGTTTAGTTAGGCAAGAACATTAGCCTTTTTTGCACTTAATTTTTATATCTATTTTTTAATTAAGTTCATTAAATATTTGGGCAAGTTCGTGTATGTAATCAGTATGTATTTGATTTATATTTTTCTCAAAATTAAGTCGATAATTTAAATATCCTTTTAATATTTGAAATGGTGTATATTCATGTGTACATACTGTTATTATAATTAAGAATTGATTGCGATATCCATTAATTCTTGTGTTGTTTTAGTTCGATGTTCGTTTCTAAGAACAATAAGACTTTCTTTTATAGTTGAGTGAAGTCTTTCGATTGGTGAGTTCGAGTTTGGGTTATAAGGTGTAGTAAAATGTAATTCAATCTAATAAGTCTCACAAAGATCTTGTACTAAATTACTTTTAAAGCTTTGTGCGTTATCAGTTGTGATTTTACAGGGTGTAGAATTTAATTAGATTTTGACAAATCTCGATTGAGGTTTCATTTACAGGGTATGCTGTAGCAAATTTAGAGAAATTATCTATTATTGTCAAATATTTTTGACCTGAGATGGAATATATGTCCATATAAATATGTTCCATAGGTTTACATCCTGTTGGAGTTGGTTTAAAAATTACGTTATATGGATGTCTATCATTTGGTTTTTTGACATATTTCGCATGTACTAACGAAATTAATTACGTCTTTTTCAAGGCTTCGCTAATAATATCTTTGTTTTTATATTTTTTATATTTTCAGTCATTCCTCTATGAGATGTTTTAGTGGTGTGATATCTTTCAATTATTTCTTTTTTTCATTTACGTCTTCTAACGCTGTATTAGAAATGACAAGGTAATAGGCGTTATTTTGATAGGTTTCTTGAAAAATTCGAATTATCACTGGTTCTAATTCCTTATTGGGAAAGTGTAAGCAATAAGTGTCTGGGGGTAAATAATCTATTAAGAGTCTTTGAATTATTTCGCTTACTGGATTTGGTTTATAAAAATTTTAGTCGCTTTATGGTTTCAAATAATTTTTTAGTGACAACATAAGGTTCTTTTTCAATCCATTTAAATATGATTTGATTTTTAAAAGTATTCACGGCTTTACTAACATACGGGGCTCCTAATATGGGGTCTTCTCTTGACGTATGTATAGTTTCTGTGTCTGATTTACTTTGAATTTGTTCTGGTTCTTTCGGGATGTCATTTATACTGGCTGAATCCGTTTCTGAGTTGTGTTGATTGATTTTTTTCTCATCGTTGATTTAGCTTGATGATGGCAATGGTGATTGTGCCTTAATTGGTTTATTTGGTTTATTTTAGGGTCTAATTTGAATATGAGAAATTATATTAATTTTTGGCTTTTTCTTTTTCTTATTTATCTTTTTTGGCTTTTCAAATAAGTTTTCTATTTTGTCAAAGAAATGTTTTATTTTAAATTAAATATTTGTCATCTGAATTTTCATTTTTTTCACAAATTGCTGACATATGTGTCAAAAGTGATTTAATTATTTCGGTTGGGTAAAGTTCTTGTGGTGGTCTTGAATGTGCATCGGCATTGGAATTTTGGGTTTCTTTTTTATATTGAATGTCATATTCATATTCTTGTAGTTTTATTCGCCATCGTACTAGTTCGAATTTGGTTCTTTCATTGAGAACAACCATTGTAATAATTTATGATCCGTTACAATTGTAAATTTTCTCCCAAACAAGTAAGGTCTAAAATATTCTGTTGTCCACACAATAGCAAGGAGTTCTTTTTGTACTGTTGAGTAGTTGCATTCCAATTGGTTCAGAGTTCCACTAGCAAATGCTATAGGTAGGTCGTTTCCGATTTTTCCTTGTGAAAGTATTGCTACAATAGGGTAATTCGAAGCGTCAGTAGTCAAATTAATTGGTTTACTAAAATCTGGGTGTTGTAATATAAGATCATTAGTAAGGATATCTTTGCATAGATTAAATGCACTAATAAAAGCTTTATCATGAATTATCTTAACGTTTTTCTTTAAATAATGGGTTAAAGGTTTCGTTATTTTTGCGAAATTCTTTATACATTTTTCGGTAGTAACCGACTAAACTAAAAAATTATTCTATTTCTTTTGGTGTTTTGGGGATTTTAAAATTTTTTATCGCTTCAATTTTTTTTGGATTTGGTTTGATACCATCAGGGGTAATGACATGCCCAAAAAATTGAACTGTTTTATGCAAAAATTCGGATTTATCTAATTGGATTTTCATGTTAAAAGAACTTAATCTGTTAAATAATTGTTTTAAAAAGTGTAGAAGTTTTTGGAGGCTGGTTGAAAAGATAATTATATCGGCCATATATACTAGACATATTTTTCCTTGTAATCCGCGCAAAACGTTATCCATTGCACGCTGAAAGGTGTATTTTTTAGTCCGAAGAGCATTCTGGTATATTCGTAATTTCCATGTTCTACATTGAATGCTGTTTCTGGCATGCTTTTTGGGTCCATTTTCATTTGGTGAAAGCCGCTGGCTAAGTCAAGTGTTGTAAAATACTGACTTCTACCAAGTTAATCAAGTATATCTGCGATATTTTGAATGGGATATCTATCTTTTATCGTATTTTCGTTAAGTTTACGGTAATCTATCACTAGACGCTATTTTCTTTGTACTGATGCGTCAACTTTTTTCGGGACGATCCACACAGGGGAACTCCAGGGAGAATTTGAACGTTGAATGATACCGTCTTGTAGCATTTGATTTATTTGCATATATATTTCCTGTTTATGTATAACTGGATATCTATAAATTTTCGCATGTAGAGGTATTTCGTCTGTAGTCTTGATGGTATTTTTGACTTGGTTGAAAAATGTTAATTTATCTCCGGTTTTATGTAAAATATTTCGAAAGCTATTATTAAGTTTAAAAAGTTCTCTACGTTCTTCAGAATTTAAGTGTTCGTATCTAATTAGGCATTTTAAATCGATATCTTCAATTATGTCTTTTTCAATAATTTGATTCTGATTTGGTTCAAAATGTATTATTTTAAAAAAATATCAATGGCACACGTATTTTCTTTTACTGCTATTAAGGCAGGTTGAATTTCAATATTTTCGTCCAAATAATAGAACATTAGCCAGGTAGTATCATATGGGCGCGAAGTTTTTAAAATTTCTTTTTGAATCGTTTTAGGTGGTATTTTGATTGTATATTCATCAAAATTTTGCCTATATTGAAAGGGTATTTCCAAATATTGTTTTTCAATTTTTTTATTTTTCAAGTCAATATTTAAAGTTAATTTACATAAGTCTTTAATTCCTATTATTCCATCAAAATACTCATGAAATGAATAAAAAAAGTTCTATGGGTTCAGTTATACTAAAACTTAAAAATAAGGGAATAGTGGCTTTACTTTTCGCGTTCTTTGAACCTGTACAAGTTTGAAGGGTGCTTACATAAGGCTTAATAAATTCGGGAAAATGTGTAAAACCTGTATCAATTGGTAGACGAATATTATAATTAGGTATTTTTGGTGATGGAGTACCATTGAAAGTTTTTAAGAGTGAAACAGTACTTCTGTCTACTACTACAGTCTGTCATCTTATTAATATTTGTTTCTTTAGTATCTACGCTTATACTAGGGTTAATAATATTTTTTAAATTAATGTTTGAATAAAGTTCTGTTAATTCACTTGCAGAATGATTCAAAACTACTTTATGTTAATCTACTTGTAGAGGGATTTTCTAAACTATTTCCGTTGTTGTTGTTTTAGGATAAGTAATGTCTCTACTACAAAATTTAAATGTCCTCATTAATTTTACTTTTACTTATAGTTAGCTGCGTTAACATCTATTTTCTATGACATTAATATATACAGTAAAATATCAGGAAGTTTTTATATATACAAAAATAAAATATTCTTTAGGGAAATTGTTTAGTTTACTTCTTTGATTTAATTTTCCTTTCGAAAATTATGATTCCAGTATTTCTAGTTTTCAAAATAAAAAATTCACTATTTCTTTCTTAAAAAAAAATGCTTTGTTCAAAAATTTCTTAATTAACACTGATTTCAACTTATAAGGGAAGTATGTGAATAACTCACAATGTGTCCCAAGTCTTGGTCTTGCATCAAACGATGCTTTGCTGAAGAGATGAACTTCTCAGTTGGCTACCGCTTGTCTTGGACGCTAGCACAGGCCAAATCATCCTTACTGGTTCTGAAATGGTGTACCAAAAATCGATGTACGAGGGGTCACAAGTCCCTTGTTCGGTTGTTGTTGTTCTTGATCCTTTTCCTAACTGTAACAGAGAGGTGCTATCCTGATAATCCTTATGGAGACGAAACGTTCTTATGCTCCGATTTCGGGATCATTTTTTTACGCACTCCGAAAAAGATCTTACCGACTGCGCCAATTTTACATTTAAAACTTGTGTTTTTAAAAAAACTTTATTTTTTACAACACGAAATTACAACATATGTTAACCGATCTATAGCTACTTAATGACTAAACTTATGTTTATTTATTCTTCCGTATTTATATAATAATAGTGCTGAATTAGCAGAAATGGATGATTAATACGTAATACAATCCTTAATTCTAAATGAGTCATCGGAAGTGGCCATATAATTAATGGATACGGGCAGACACATAATTTGTTTTGAAAAGTTAGAGGTGTTTTTATATTTTAGGACACATTTGCACTGCTGCTGGAAGCAAGTAAATTAGCTATATCAAAATCTAATTCCATTTCCATGCATACATTGTCAATGTATTGAATAATATTTTCAGGAACGATATTGGGAAATTTTAAAATTATGTTTGAAAGGCTGGTGAATTCATGGTAAACAGATATTTGTGGTTCTAAAAACATTAGATCCGTAAATTCCTGATTTTCTAAGGGTAATCTAGACTATAAATGATTACTTATACCTATTAAAAATAATTGATATATTTTTAAAAAATCGTGTATAAGATTTACTTCGAAATACATATCATTTAAAGATACATATTGTAGAGACGCATTTGGTTCCAAATGAAAAAGAGCGACAGTTTTGATATAACTATTTTTCATAAAGCAGGCTAAATTGGAGAGGAAAAACAAAAAAACTAGACAAATTTTTATTAAGACGGTGTGCAACCGGATAATCTCCTTTAAAAGTGATTTTGAATATATTTTCTATGAGTGAAATAAAATCCAGAAAATAGAAATATTGTTTGATTAAGTTATCTTTAAAAGAATTATAAGAGAATTCACATGAAACATGTTATTTTTTTTGTCTTCTAGGAACTGACTTTGAAAAAACCATTTGAGGGGTGCCCACTGCTCTATAATTCGACTTATGCAGCTATGAAGGGATAACCTAACCAGCCAATATCATAATATCTTAGTATAAGCAACGATACCATCGTTTTCTCCGAACATAACTTTCGTGGTGTCTGCGCAAATTCTATTATTTGAATCATACCTAATCCGCGATTTATTAATACATCATTAAGCGCATCAAACAAATGCTGAGTAGTTTGCCCTTATATATCAACTGCACATAGAAATTTGGTTTTAACTCCATTATTTATATGTGAGTAAAATTTTACGGCAATGGCCAATACTTTCTTTGTGCTGACATCGGTACTTTCATCGATGATAACTGAAAATGTCGATAATACTTTTGTAAGATCTTCAATCATTCTGGTTTCAAAATTTCTGCCCAAACATTATAGATGATCGCAGATGATTTTGTCCTTTTGATATATCAAAAGCTTTATATTGTAAAGATAATTTATTCTAGTATATAATTAATAAAAGAATTTATCAAAGAACAAATCTGAGAAGTACCAGAAAATCCAGCTACATTTTTACTATTCTGCATATTCTTTTAGTGAAGCTATTCTCAGTAGGATTTCAGTAAAACATGCTTTACAGTGCGCATTGTAACCATCCTGCGCTTTTGCGTAACCAAGCAGAAAATACAAAGTTTTGTTTCCATTTCTAGAGAAATTAATCATATTTTCGCTTCATTCATTCTTCTTCACACATGCGCATGCGACATTATTATTCACGTATTCGCTAAAAAGGTTTAAGAGTTAGATCAGGTCTAGTTGCCATGGTACTTAAAACTCTTAGTTCGCCAATTAGGTTTCGCTTATGTCACTGTCATTTTGTAATTGTGATATTTAGAAAAATTCAGTTGTTAAAAACGTCATCTTAAACCTACAACTACTGTCAAGTAAGACCTGGAATAAATTCAAACCTCTTTAGAGAATACGTGTGTTCGAATTTAAATGCTTTACGCACGGGATACATTGCAAATTCTCGAACCGTAGTTTATTTCGAACAATCGAAATACAAAATTCCAGGAATTGCTTTTGTCGAAAATAAAAAGAAAAGAATTGAACGAATCCTCATACAACTACATGTTAACTACAGTTTACCCCGTTGCCAGTTTTCAAGAGTTTGGAATAAAACAAAAAAAATCTTTTGCGAATTTCTGTAATTTACAGAATAAAACTGTAAGTTCCTGAAATATGGTAAGGCTGGCCCTATGACTTATACATGATAAATGTCGGCAAAGGGAGTAAACGCACTGCGTATCAAGCCTGTGTAACGCGAAAGTGTGAAATAATGGTGAAGTCCTGAGATTTCCTCAATCCTATATGACAAAGTAAGGCGGCTAAATTAAATGTTTAAAAAGGCCGTAAAATTGTATTTCGTAGAATAAAATCGTTCTTCTTATGAAGAAAAATAATAAATGTCATATTTATTTTCTATAGATCATTTAAATAAAGTTATAAAAAATAAAATAAAACAAACAAAAAAAATACTTTCAAAAATAGTAAAACGGAATACCGAAGCAACTGTGTCTTTAAAAATGAACTCGTTCCTGACAATGTATGAGGCTGGATAAACGTTTTGACACCAGGGTGTATGTGTATTGGATGGAAGATTTAATGTCGGACAATAAGTTACTGAAACACGAGATGCTCATCGGTTAGGTAAACCTTTTTCAATAACATCAAGATATTTGTCCATTTGACTCTGCAAATGATGAGAGGGAGTCTTTCACAATCATAACGTGAAGTGTTGCGGTGGCATTACTTTAGCCTGGATATCATAGGAAAGGTCTGTTTGTAAAAAAAATACCTTTTACCTATTCAGCTTCGATCAGTTGAGGCAGCTTTCTTTCACCTGAAATGGGTCATTTAAAAATAATCATTGGAACATTATTTCCATTTTTCACACTTTAGCATACCTGAAATCAGTTACATGAAAACTTTGCTTGGCATCTCATTCCAAACACTAAATTGGCAAAATTTTCTTACAGAAATGTGTCGTTTCCATTTTCTGTGAAAATTTTGTACATTTTAGAATACCCGAAATAAGTTATATAAAAAAAATCTGCTTTCATTGCCTTCTAGAAGCCCTGCTTAACCAGATGAAATACAAATTTTCCTTCGGAAATGCATCATTTCCATTTTGCATACTTTAGCATGCCTGAAACCAGTTACATAAAAACTTAGTTTTCCTTTGCGTTCTAAACATTGTGTTTAAGAAAAAAATGTAAAAATAATCTTACGGAAATACGCCATTTCCATTTTCCGAAATTTAAAACCGCGAAAACCTGTTTCATGGAAACTTTGTTTTGCTTTGCATTCTACACATTTTTATGATCATAAAAACGAAAAAAATGTTCCTGCGGAAATGCGTCATTTCCATTTCCGAGGACACTTTATAAACTTTAGGTGAAATGTCATATATCCACCAAATATTTTTTTAGTTTCTTTAAAGTCCCCTGAAAGCCGGAAATTAAAAAAATTCTCTTCGGATGCTCAATTTCTTACTTATTTATTTTTAACCTTTTTCTTCACTGAAATGTGGTGCATTCACAACACATTTTATTTTTACTTTGATAAAGCCTTCTGAATGTGGATTTTAAAAAATTAATGTGATTTTGTAACTTAAATGATGGTTTAAGGCTTTAAAGATGGTTTTATCGACGAACCTGGGCTAACCCAACACCTAACGGGATAGATCCACCTAACACTATAGGTTTTCTTTAAAAAAACTATTGTTTTTATATATACTGTTGTTGTACGTTGCGTTAAATGAGTAAATAATATAGATATATCTTCATTTTTATACTCAGAAAAATGTTACGATTGCGAATAAAACTAAAATATCTATATGTACCTGATTTCCTAGGTAAATCAAAATAGTGAGGAATTTCCTAGGTAAATCAAAATAGTGAGGAATTTCCGCAAAAATATGTTTGCATTTATATATTCAGAAAAGTGTTTGGAATGGCAAACAAAGCAAAATCTTCATGTAACTGATTTCAGGTATTCTAAAGTATAGAAATTTCCTCGAAATATGGAAATAAAAACTTTCCGCAGAAATATTTTGGCAGCAAAGTTTTCATTTCAGGTATACTAAAGTGTAAAAAATGAAAATTATGAATTTCCGTAGAAAACGTTTTATTTTCAGCTATTAAAAAAGCTTCTAGAAGACATAAAACTAGTTGGTTTCCTTATAACTGATTTTAGGTGAACGAAAGTTGATCCTATCAGTTTATGCCAAGTGGGACTAAAATATAAGATTTTGTGGCCAAATATTTCAGTTTATAAATAACCCTTATTATATTTGTGTTTCTAATATTCTTTTGATTTTATTTATATTAAAGCTAAATGCTACGGATATATTGCTTTTATTAAAAACTAGCAATTTTGATTACGTTATAGCAAAATACCAGTTCGATTTTAAAATGCATTTGTTATTATTAAATAGATATGGTTTTGATTATATTTATCTTGGTATTTTTGAATTTTGCTTATATAATAACTAACTTAAGCCGTCCTTAATGGTTTTTGTAATTGTTATATATTATTTGTTCTATTTTATATTATTATAAAGTAAACATAAAACATTATCAGTTGAAATACCAATGGTTTAAAATTAAGTGTTTGCAATAAGAAAAAAATAACGTGACTCTTTGTACTACGACTATATGCCTCATTACCATGATCCTAAATATTCATTTTAAATTAAATGCAATTAAAAGTACTAGTGCAGTAAAATAGCTTTGTCTGCCAAAAGATCTAAAAACTAATATTTGAAAGAAATATGTTTACGCTTTTTTGAAGATTATTTGTTATTATTTTCCTTACATTTTTTGCCAATATCTTTGCCTCACATTTATCATAGCATATTTGCATTTTTATGTTAAGAAAAGTGTTTGGAATGACAAACATAGCAAAATATTCATGTAACTCATTTCCGGTATTTCAAAGTATAGAAATTTCCTCGGAATATGGAAGGAAAAAATTTCCGCAGAAATATTTTGGCAGCAAAGTTTTCATGTAACTGATTTCAGGTGTACTGACGTGTAAAAAATTAAAATTATACATTGACCCAGAAAAAATGAATAACAGCTGATTCGATCAGTTTATGCCAAGTATAACTAAAGTATAAGATTTTGTGGCCAATTATTTCAATTTATAAATAGCCTTTATTATATTGTTTTGATTTTGTTTATATGAAAACATAATGCTACTTATATATTGCTTTTATTAAATACTAGTGCAATTTTGTGACGTTATAACAAAATACTAGTTTAATTTTAAAATGCATTTGCCATTATTAAATAGATATGGTTTTGATTATATTTATCTTCGTATTTTTGAATTTTGCTTATGTAATTACTAACTCAATCCATTCTAAATGGTTTTTGTAATTGTTATATTATATTATTTGTTTTACTGTACGAATATATTATTATAAAGTAAACATAAAAAATTATCAGTTTAAATATCAATGGTTTAAAATAAAGTGTTTGGAATAAGAAAAGAATAAAACGACTCTTCGTACTACGACTATACGCCTCATTACCATGATCCTTAATATTTGTTTTTAATTAAGTGCAATTAAAAAACTAAATGCAGTAAAGTAACTTTGCCTGCCAAAAGATCTAAAAATTAATATTTGAAAGAAATATGTTTACGCTTTTTTAAATATAACCATTTGTTATTATGTTATTATGTTCCTTACATTCTTTATCAGCATATTTGCTTTACATTTATCGCATTTTTTAAAAAGGCCCATAAGTATAAGAAAAACTGGTTTTAGGACAAAACTAGCCACAAAACTTATCTTTCATTAATACTGGCACCTTAAATCACTAAAAGTAAATGCTTGAAATCCGATAATTAACACTTATTCAATCTACCACGAATAGCCATTCGCAAAATTAGTTTTCCAAGGACAAGTGTTTTTACCACTTTGAAAATCACAGTTTCTTAAATTAATTTTCCAGTAAGTGGACGACAAGATAAAAACTGGAAAATCCCAAGTATTTTGGCTGAATGTCCAACGCCGTGCCGCGTTGAAATTTTGTGCAAATTACTGTTTCTTGGTACTAAAAGAAAGGTATTTCAAAGAGGATTTATTTATTTATTGACACTCCTGTGTTCAGTTGATCATAGTATGCATCCTTAATTGACATTTTTTATTTGTTTTCATATAGCTTTTAACTTTTGACAAATTAGTTTTCGTTTAATCAAAATACACCTGCGTTTTTGTTTTACTTAATATAACAACACCGAAAATCTATAAAATACTTATCCCAATAGTAGTAAACAGACCAGATATTTATTATTTTTTATTTTCTTATTACTTTGCTATCATTGACTATGCTTAGACCACGAAGACCTAAATCATTGTATTATTACAGTACAGTCGTTATTTTATTGCCACAATAATAACTATCACCTACATTCTAAACAACCCGTTCGTAAAGGGGAAGTAATAGCTAGGCTAGACAATACTACACTACGGAGAGATTTCTAAACCATACTTACAAAACATCCTTTGTCCGTGTGCTTCAGGTTTGGAGGGGCCGAAAATTATATTCAACTTAAATTCCTAATAACTTTATTATTTATAGTTCAAGTGTATCAAGTTTTTGGTTAGTTGTTGCAAATTCAATGCCATTATCAATATCTGTCTAAATTTAGTGAAAAAACATTTGTATATGCAAATATACGGGGGGAAACAAATATTGATTTTTTGCCCTAAATTTAAATGGGCTTGTAGATAAACTAAGCGGCATGGTAGGTACTAGTCAAATGTGCTCCAGTACAAGGTCACATTCATTCTTAATACTGTCGAAAACCTGTCCACTTTATCAAGGTAAGACAGTAAAGAGATCCAAAATCAATGTAGGATGCATATACCTGAGAAAGGAATCGACATTCATAAAAAAACTAAAGATACTGTTTTTGCCCTTAAAATTTTCACACATTTCACTTTTTTTTCCAAAAGAGTAATAAAGGGCGGGAATTCCAGAAGAGAATTGAAAAACCATGTCGCCAAAATTATTTTCCGGTTGATACAGGGCGAGCTATTTAGATATAAGATTTCAGGTTTTTTTTCTATATATTCTACTAGTGTTTTACGGCCCTGTAGCATCTGAACGATTGATCCTAGGCGAGTTAAGTCAAATGCGTCTTAATCAGCGTCACGTGCAAGAATTTTGGTTGCCGTTTTTTGGCCCTTCGTAGAGTCTTATCGGTACCTCCTGTAAATTAGATCTTAGTTGAACGCCGATTTAATAAAGTCAAATTTCCAAGACGGAATACAATTTTTTAATGACGATTGAAAGCTGTACTTTTGGATACTGTCTATAAGCAACACCGACTCTACTAGTTTTTGTTACAGTGCACATTGTCGATTTCTAATAAATAAATCTTAATTTTTACTTAAATAACCATAATAGATATATGTGTTAATCAGTTATCAGGATCTCAACAATAATTCAAGCTTTTGTAAAGCAGAAGAAAACGCGGTAGATTCAAATGTATGAAATAAATAGTTTTGACGGGGAACTTCTTATAATCAAAGGGAATGTTCTTGTAAGTATAAGAGAGATCGTGTTTAGAAAATTGAGGTGAGCGCTTTTTATACATTTTAGGCACATATTCACATTTTAGAAATATTTAATGTGTTAAAACAGTATTTAATTTTGAAAACCTTGTTACTGATTTTAATATAATTTGTCATTAGTATATTTTTGAATACGCTACTTGCAGAGTAAATTTGATGAATGACATTGAGGAATCTAGGTGCAAATGCTCTAAAGGTTAATTGTTGTCTCATCATATGGTTACATTGCTAATATTTGCATACCACAATATATGCGTAACACATGGGGTAAAAACCATAGATGATTGTACGGTACATGGAAGAAAAAATTTCTGAAATATGCCAGAAAACAGTAGGACAATTGCCATATGAAACCTAGTTAGTTGCAAGGAAAAACCGTTTGACTTCCAGAAACTTTCGTTTTGTCCTGTATGATAAATAAAAGATTCTCATCTTCGTTATATAAACAATTTACAGGTAATATATTTTTTATTTTTAGTAATTACTCATTCACTGGGTATATTAATTCGTAACTTTTATTGAGCTTTAAAAAGTATATTGTGTTTCAGTTACTAATTCTGTATGTATATATCAAAATTATATGTTAAAAGTTATTTACCACAAACATCATGAAACGGATTAATTTTGTAAATTTTTCTCCACTAAGTATCTCAGCGTAATAATTTTTAGCTTATTGGGGAGTTCGATATGATGTTTGTGGGTGGTTGTGGTAATCATCGACTATACACGTCGTCTAAATAAATTGCTTATCAGTAATATCACTGCTATTCTATTGAATGCAGTTACCAAGGGCGCCCATAAGGCATTTGCCCCCCTCCCTGTATTTTGGTAAATATCCTCTAATCGCTGAACTTACATATTAAAGGCACACCACACTCCTATGTCTGAATGTTGTTACCCCCCCCCCCCTGTGGACGCCCTTGGCAGTTAATTTAACCTAGGTCATATGAAATATTTTTGTAAACGCACTAGTAAATGCTGGGACGGAATTAACTGTTTCAGCAGTCGAATTGAGAATTGCATGCTTTATTAACTGAAAAATATTAAAAGGGTGATTTAATCAAATGTTTATAAAAATTTAAATTGGTGTTATTGTATACAAATGTATGAATTGTATGAATATTTTTTTGCTAAATATAGCTAAATTATTAATTACTGCCTATGGCAATATCTAAATATTTTCACTGGCTATTTCCGATCTGACATTTGCAAACTAATGAAAATTTATCTGCTGCCTCTAGCTTTTTTTATTCTTCTCAGCAAAAACCCTTTAGATGGCATAAAGACCATACGTTGGGGGCAAGAACACAAAACTAATGGGAACATTTGAAAAAATCAAGATGCTACCGTTACTCCCACAGCATTGTGGCTTGATAAACGTGGATTCATTGGAGGGAGTACTGATGGCCTAAGGGAGAAGATTATACATATATTATTTTTTTTACTTAAGTAGATAAATACTTTTAGTCACAGACTAATTAACAAATATACAAATATATACATACATGCATATGTACAACTTAAAATACGGAAAAGAGACTAATATAATATTAAGAATAATAATTGTATAAAATATACAATGTTACATAAATTTAAATTGACTCTATTCTTGCTATCAGAATCTGCAAAAATCAAGAATTTTGTTACTGTACTATGTATCAAATTTGGCAGAAAGTCTCCATGCCAAAGTGAGAATTTTGGCTCGGGGAAATTTCAATCTAGATTTTAATAAAGTAGATGATAGTTATAGTAAAACTGAGATTTTAGAGATTTAGACAAAATTTTTATTTATTTTGAAATAAATCATGTTCAAAATGGGGTGTTCTGATCGTTCAGATTGTTGAAGTGGGATTTGTCTCAATGTGAGTGCAGATATATATACACTACGCATCAAAATTAACGTACCACTATAAATTGCACAGCATTTCAATGTGGATTTTCTTGCGAACCGCTGAACGGATTTTGATGAATTTTTTTTAATGTAGATTTGTTTATCGCTAAAAACGCCGCGATGTGTGTTTTTATTAAAATTTTAGTTTTGAGCGTATACAGGGGCCAACAATGAGAGTAATTTTTCTCCAGAATATTTGAAACACCCTGTGGATCATTTAAGCCGTACCAGCGGGTATACGCTTGATGCAAATTATAGCCCCATGTTTTTTTAACAATTTGGTTTTTGTTTCATGCCAATATCTTTATTTTTAAATGAAATACAGAGTAAAAGATTAAAGTGCACTAGTTTATTTTAACAATTTAACAACTTAAAAATAACAATAATAACAATATTGGTGGCAAGGTCAAAATTAGAATAAAATTGAGAATATCAATATTGCGTGTTTCCGCCTCTACTCTGAATAACGGCTTCACATCGACGACTCATACTAGACACAAGGCGTCTAACCTGCTCTTGATCAATGTCGTTCCATAAATTTGTGACAAAATTTTGAATGTCGTTAAGAGAAACTGGTAAGGGCTGATGGTTTCTTAGTAGTCTGTCTATGACGTCCCAAAAATGTTCAATAAGGTTGAGGTCTGGACTATTTGCAGGCCAGTCCAGAGTCTCAATACCCACCTCATGTAAATACTCTTGCACTATACGAGCGACGTGGGGTCTTGCATTGTCGTGCATTAACAAGAAATGTTGGTAAGTGGTAAGGAGCAAAAGGAACAATATACTCGGATAAGATGTCACTATTGTCCCGTTCACTGTTCAATGGACCACCACGTAAAGAAATAAGTTCTGTTCGGACAGTCAAAGAAATTCCTCCCAAACCATTACAGAACCTCCATTAAATAGCGTGGTTTGACGAATGTTACACTGTGAATAACGCTCATTTGGCCTGCGTAGTACTCGTACGCGTCGGTCGGAGCTATACAAACAAAACCTCGACTCATCCGTGAACAAGACTCGCTCCCAATCCTCAAGATTTCAGTTTACATGCTGTCTGGCGAATTGCAATCTCGCTCTACGATGGTTTGCGTTTAACCTCGGCCCTCTTGCTGGAATTCGAAATCTTAAATTCTGTTCTACAAGCCGTCTTCTTACAGTGGATACACTTATTTGGACGTTATGTGTAGCGTTAAGTTGTAGAAGATTTCTTGCTGTTCGTTCTCTCAAAGCACGTAGCCGAATGAAACGATCCTGGTTCACTGTTGTTCCTCGGTGCCTTCCTTGCCCATGGCGTCGGTTACGATCCTTAGTTTGCTCAAAACGGTGGAAAATGCGCGATATTGATGAATGAGAAACTCCCAGTCTCCCAGCTATAGCACGGTAGCTTAATCCTTCCTCGGCCAATGTATTTGCTGCTACGCGTTCTTCAGGAGACAAATTCCTTGCTTGACGCTGCATAGCCAAAATTTTA
This sequence comes from Kuschelorhynchus macadamiae, assembly GCA_030620095.1. Taxonomy (NCBI): domain Eukaryota; kingdom Metazoa; phylum Arthropoda; class Insecta; order Coleoptera; family Curculionidae; genus Kuschelorhynchus; species Kuschelorhynchus macadamiae. Next base: position 212,989 of record JAUTXW010001402.1, read on the forward strand.
ACACTTTCCAAAGATAAAATTGACACATAATAAACAAACATGACAGTTTGTCAAACTTGTTCATTTCATGGTCTACCCTATTTTAAGATGTTGAATTGTTAAAATAAACTAGGGCGCTTTAATCTTTTGCTCTGTATTTCATTTAAAAATAGAGATATTAACATGAAACAAAAACCAAATTGTTAAGAAAACATGGGACTATAATTTGCATCACGCGTATACCCGCTGAAACGATCCACAGGGTGTTTCAAATATTCTGGAGAAAAATTGCTCTCATTATTTGCCTCTGTATATGCTGAAAACTAAAATTTTAATAAAAACTCACATCGCGGCGTTTTTAGCGATAAACAAATCTACATTTTAAAAAAAATCATCAAAATCCGTTCAGCGGTTTGCAAGAAAATCCACATTGAAATGCTGTGCAATTTATAGAGGTGCGTTAATTTTTATATATATATATATATATATATATATATATATATATATATATATATATATATAATCAAGATGAACATCAAACCTTTTATAGTTAACTTTCACAAGAAAGTTGTCAAAATGTGTATGAGGCTGATCCAGTCGAGTTGAAATATATATATTTTCATTGCTTTTACAACCTGTGCTTTCCACTAAAATTAAATAATAACTGAGGCCACATAAATTTAATATGGTTACTGAAGACGTTAGGGCAGTAAAGCAAACAGTTATGTTATGAATGCTTTTGCTGGAGTAAAACTTTCTCTTTTTATTACATGAACCTTAAGTCCTTTCAGATAGTTTCCATTGCAATTAGGTACATTAAAATTAAAGAGCATTGTTCCAAATTAAAAAATTTTGTTGAAAATCCACTTTTGATTAGAATTCAAATGTTAACCCCACTACCACAAACTTCTATTTTGACGAAAGTTTTATAGTACCAGTCTCAAAACTAATAACACTAATACAAATATCTGCAGAAATAGTTAAAAACTACTAATGTTCTAATTTATTGATAAAAACGAAAGCAAAAAACACGCCTTAAAAGTATTTACAAATAGCAGTTAACTACAAAAATTAACTACTAGTGATGACTCATCGCAAGCTGTCAACTGCCATTTCCTGGCTTTCTAATAGAGACGGTATTGCCATAAGCAAGACAAACTTTCATTTCTATGCAAGGTTCGTTCAAGTAATAATGTAAATCAAAATTGACAGTGACAATAGGACAACACAAAAATGTATATTAGAGAAGTTTAAATATAAAAATTACATAATTTTGTCTTCTTCGGAAATTTTTAATGCCATTCGGAGAAAATATTGTACGATTCACACGGCCGAAAAGCAGATGTAATGTGTTGGCCGGTTTCTTAGCCTCGTCTTAAAGCCAGCAGCGGTATGAAACCTTAGAGTTTTCTGCCTAGTGAAACAAATAGCTATTTTTAAATTTATCTATATTTTTTTTAATACAATACAAAATTAGAATATTGCTGTCATTAATGAAAATATAAAACTCTCATTTCAGTCTTAAGAGTAATTCTGCAAGCAATAAGTTAAGCCACATCCTGAATAAAGGTTGTTTTATCTGCCAGTTTCTTAAGTTGAAATCCTTAAATTGAACTGCTTCTTATTTCTTGAAACTCATATTTGGGTCGAAATACGGATTGATGCAGATATTGGGTAAAACAAACTTTGATGTTAGAAACAAAATTCTAACTGCTAAAATTAATAATACTTGAAATTCCAGAACTTATGCAAATTCAAGTTTCGTGGTATATTCTTGCCCGTCAACGAAGTTTGTCTCCGATTCTGCTGTATTTTAGATCTAATAAATGTTCCAAAATTAAAGCAGAATAGCCCTAATGTAACCCTCAAGCTGTTGGCTTTGAATATTACACACAATTGAATAAATAATATGGCAACAACGCAAAAATTAAATAAACCTCAAGAAATGTAGGTTAACTAGTAAAGAACATTATCAGGAATATCTATTGCATGAAGAGGGTTCGTAATTTTTAAGCTTTTATACGTCATGTCACTTCTTCCATTAATTTAATATATATTATATCTAGTGTAGTCACATATGTCATGTGCACAATTACATTATCAAGAAGGTATAATAAATTGGCTTGCTAGTTTATTATATTGAAAAAACAAGGAGATAACATTTTCAAATATAACATAACATAAGTCATGTTATATTTGAAAATACTAGCGCTATAATATGACATAATGTCAAGCTGTGCTTCTTTCTAATTTCAAAAACATTACGTATTTAACTGAAGGAAGTACTTTTTTAATAATCGATGGCGTCGATTAATCGTCTGGAAAATATCCATGTACCGAAAACATCGATGGCGGTAATTTTAGATAAATTAAAATTGAAAAAGTTAACTCGACTTTGCTGGTACTCGAACCCAGAACCTTTTGCATTGTAGGTAAACGCTCTGCCCACTAGGGCACGAAGACCAGGAGCCCAACATCACCTGTAATAATTTAACTTATTTAATTTTATATAAGTCGATTTTACGGTACTGCAGCCTTCGGCGGCAACAAACCAAGGAGGGTGTTAAATGGGAAAGGACCTCTTTCACGATTGTTAGACACTTAGATTTACGTATCTAACATCCGAATACATTGTCGGCATATAGTAAAAATTAAATTATGCCTTAACAATTTTATATGGTTTTTCCTACATAAGATACAGATATTGATTTCTTTAAATCTGTCATAAATGATAAAAAAAATATCAAAATCGAACAAAGTAAATCAAAAGTAATTACTTCTTAAAAGGATAAACTCTTAAAAGTAAAATAAACTGAGGGGTACCCCGAGCCCCGAGATAGTTTCTGGAAAACACTAATAGCATTTTCTATCCGTGAGCTATAGTGAGCGCTGGGTTTATTTTTATTTTTCTTTATTATATGTTAGTAAGATGGGATGAAAATACAGTCAGTGCCCGTTGGTTTTCCTTACGAAAAATGCAGAGCTGTGCGAACTGAAATTAACGCCCTCGTTAAAAATATTTATGTGCGCCTTTATGATCCGGTTTTTGTTTGAAACATATTATATGTTGATGAAATGTGTTGTTACTTTTTGTCACCGTTTATTTTATACTTATTACTTTTAATTCAAGTAAAGGGTGCCTTCAGAATTTTCTTCGATTAAAATTATCCGATTTTCCTTACTATTAGCCTCTTTAAAATTTGGTTGCAAGTTGCCGGTTCTAAAATTTTTATGTGTTTTTCAAATTGTGCGAATTTCGAAGTGCCAAATTTGTACGCTGGCACTTCAAGTCATGCACTAATCGTACAACGATGCGCCAATTGGCAACAATGCATTTTTTTATTTTGGTACACTTATACGAAACTTACAAAATGTTTAAGCCACAAGCCTAACCTCCGATTGCCTGATTAGGATAGATACCCAAACATCATCGTCACAGTAGGTTACCGTGTGACATAATCGATAGTAATTCTTGTTGTACTGCGTTTTGTACATGCAAAAATTATATAATGGCTTAGGATACTGTATTTATCTATTAGCGGGTTTGACTGTAGTAGAGCCAACTTTTCCTTTTTATCTATGGGTTTGTCTCTGGGAACTCTAGGAGCCCCATATAGATATCTAGAAGTGTTACATGCGCTACATCTTATTGTTTTGGAGCGCCTTTAAATTCGCTTTCGAATGTATCAACAGACACATTAGGTCAACGTTAAAAAAACTACCATAGAACCCGAAACATTTCCACTTACCTATTCTAGGAAATGTCGCTTTACATTTCTGTAAGACTAGTCCGGAATTGCATGAGAAAATAACAAAGCAAGTGGACAGTCATCATGATAAAAGTAAATTTATCTAAACAAGCCCGTAAAAGTATCTTAAAAATATCCTTTCAGAAATTATTCTTCTTTATTAAAAGCTTCAAGGTTAAACAAAGAAACACAAGTAAGTTTTCCTGAATTTGCGAACATGAAGTGAAGTATTGTAATCATGAAAAAGTTCCATCCGAGATGTATGCAGATCTTTGCGTTTTAAAGTCCCTAGATTTCGAAAAACATGTTCTCCTATTTTCGTTAAGTTGGCGGTCTGTCTGTACGCGGTATAGATCAGAAACTACTTATCCAATTGACTTTAAATTTTGTGATTTTGTGAACAAAATGGCGGCATTTCAAAACGTTAAAAACATTATTAATGGCCTCCTAATCAAATGTTTCAAAATGAGTACCAAAAAACTACTTATACAACTGAGGTGACGAATTTCGCACACAAATCTAGTGTGTAACAAAGATAAACTGGTAATAATATTTTTGTGTGAATCCTATGTGGCAAAACAATATGGCGGCGTAATAAAATGTTTAAATATTCGATAAAACTTGATTTCCCTGAATAAAGACTTTATAAAGGAAAATAATAAATGACTTAATTTATTTTTATAGACTATGTAACTAAAGTTATGAAAAATAAATTATAATAATAGTAATAATAATATAAATTCTAAATAAAAAAAATAAATAAAAACATCGGTGAATTCGAATTTACTCACAACTTCCCTCATAGAGAATACTATTATACACAGATAAAACATTTTATGAATCCACCTAGTTCTTTGGCAATAACTTGAAACATGATAAAATAAATTACAATTGTTAGAATTTGTATAAAGTGATTAACAAATAATAAGTATTATATGCAATTATGTACATATATAGATATTGTTATCTTGTTATCTGTACGTAGTGAATGTCTGTAAGAGGGAAGTTCTGAAGGACGGTGAATTTACCCATTTTGTGTTTGTATTTAAAAACATTTTAAACGCAATATATACTGATCATTGAATAAATTTTGAAAGGGTAAACAAACTGTATTTACTTAGCTTAATTAACTTCGGATACATGTTAACTCACATATATGCTTTTTGATGTATCTGCGCCGTACATGTTTAATTAGTCCTTTTCCAAAAAAATATTCTAAAAAGTATTTGAAAATACACGAATACATGGCTATTTATTTGAAACCAATCTACGAATAAAAAAACCTATCTATAAATAGAATAAGATCTGAAATAGTTAAGTCAACTTAAAGTAAATAACACTTTTCTGATTTTAAAGGATCAACAAACCAAGGCCTTTTGAATCAAGAGGGGGAATAGCAATGCAGCAGCTCAAATTACCAAGTAATGTCCTTAAATGAATCTCATAAAAAAGTTGTTCAAGAAGCAATATCGTTGAAAATTTAATTAAACATGAATCATCAAAAAGAAGACACACTAATGCAATTTTTACTAGAATGGAAGAAAATAAAAAATAACTCCCAGATCCTAAAGTAAAAGACTGAATGGTAGGAAATACTATTTTCCAAAAATTCGTAGAAACTTTTTACCATAAAAAAAGGACTCAAAATCTTATTAGTTCAAAAGACAGCAATTTACGATTGCAATCATTTTATAGCCTTTGTAGTAACTTTTAAATAAGAGTAGAAGTGTACATATGTTGAAATAGTTCAGAGTCCAAGTGTAAGTAAGTCCACCCTTTTTATTCAATTCATATAGAAAAGATTGTGTTATTAATTGAAGGGGTCATTGCTAAGCTACACATTGGTTTTCTTACATTACTGAGCTAAGCAAGGCCATGAGAACTGGCAGTTGAGAGATAGTTAGTTCCTAATATAAGCGGTGGTACTGTTACATTTTTGCATTGTCAGGTGACTGAACTTAGAACATGACAACCCACAACAAAATGGTTGCTAGTTCCATTGCACGTGTTAATAAATACGCTACTGTATGCGAAAACACCAATCCCCATGATGAAATTGATTTTGCCCCCTCCCTGTATTGTAAGCAACCTATTTTGATACTGCTTTGACAGACGTAAGTGAAAGTTACTCAACAAGGTATTGGTTGACCTTAACGACAGGATCTAAGTCAACTTACGTCCCTAGGGAAATAATAATCTAAAATTATTATAAATAGCTTTAATTTTTGATTTCATCAACATATTACAAAAATCCGGACAAAAATCCGGCGATATTATTTGAAATGAATATTAATAATACAATTAGTACAATTATTCACATTATTAACAAAATTTGGAAACACGTTTTCTTGTTTCTTCTCAATGTGTATTACGTTTTCTGACTCCACAGATCCTTTATTTCTAACCAATGTTTCTGTCACTGTTGAAACACTGCAAAAGACTTCTAGCTGGGTCTTATTGTATAAAATTTTATTTGCTACTTACTTTTTACTATTGAGGCTCTCAGCTACGTAACTTTCCGCAATAGCAGCGGATTTCCATCCACCATGTCGCTTGATAGCTAATAATCAACTCCAGTATTTGCTAATAAAGTTACTGACGTTCTTCTAAAAGAGTATCCAGTATACATTTTGTAGTTCTCAAACTTTAGAAATTTCGCAATTTTACTTGGAATTGACGAAAACGTATTTTCCCGACAGGCTGGTTTAAGCGCTTTCCATTTTGATATCGCATAAAAAAGCGCGGATTAATGTACAATGTACTTTTGAATTATTTTGAAAATGACAAACTTGAGTGTCGTCACTTTTTGTCACTGTAAATGTACGTGACATTCCATTTTTGGAGTCAGGAATAGTCACAAATATGACTTCTTGACTTATTTTAACATTGTCCATTTTCATTTCGCAGAGTTCATTAGAACGGCACACTCCAGCAACTCCCATTACCATTACGACCTTCATCAATAAGTATGTATCATCGGGGGTTTTAAGCATGAACTTATTCACATCTTCCCTGTTAAACACATTCGATTTTTTGGGTCTATAACCATACTTAATTTAATTAAAAATTTAATTAATTTAAATTTTTAATAATTAATAATTTCTATTTTCCTCTATAAAAAGGGTGGACTTCTACATCGAATACTCACACCATAAGCTTGATGGGGACTTCAATATAGCACTTTTTTCGTGGAAATACGCCAAAAACAAGGTTTCTGAGACTGCAATAGCCGTCTTGCTTTGGCACCAATTCTTAAAGGATTTATATGCTGCTTCATACCTTTTTTTTCGACTTCTCCGGTAGTAGAGAAAAACAAACAACATTCGCTGATTCTTCTATGTCTAAAGCATCCATTTTCTTCACACAGAATCAAACAATTCGACTTTTTCAAACTTTTCGCTATGAATTGTCAACTTGATGTTGTTGATAAAATAAAAACTGCTTATGTTGCTCTGGCAACGGATCACGGCTGCCTTCATAATTTAATGAGAATGCTTTCGAATGTAATGATAATGAAAATCTAAAAATATATCCAGCATTTTCTCGTAAACATACAATACAGGGAGGGGGAAAAATGTTATATACTATATGGGATGTAAGTACATTAACCAGTCTCGAACCTTTTTACCAGGCCTCGCTATCGAGATGTTACTTACATCCCTTATAGTATAAATAACTATTGATAGTGATGATGGGGACAGTGCTAGGTCATCCGAAATAAGTAGTAAAACATAGTAATACAAATTTTGATGTCATTCTGGATTTACGAAACATTTTACGTTATCCATAGAAAAAATGTTTATACTAATGTTATCATTAGACGCCGCTGTAATGTATTACTGGGAAGAATAATAGTATACACTCTTAGAAAGTATTAACTGCTTTTATGCTTTAAAATCCTCGTGTGATTGCATTAAAAACTGTAGTATTTTAATAATAAATAAAACAGTCGCATAAATAAATATATTGTGCAAAATCGAATATAAAAACTTAGCTTAAGCTAGGAACATATAAAAATAGGGTCAATTTGAAATATTTGTATTCTGCCTCTTATAATAATACTAGAAACATAAGCAGACGGGGAATCTAGGCATTTATCTATCTAAACAGAAATTATCTATTATTTGCCCAATATGGATCAATGTTTCTGATGCGATGAAGAATATTTTTCTACCCAAGGATCATAGTATCTTTGACATTGGTTTAGGTGGAATAAAAATATGTTGACATATTTATGTCTTTGTGGCTATCTTTATATTGTCCTGTTTCTTACAGGCACTAGTTGTGCACAAGTAATAGTGGTACCATGTTGTAGAATGTATGTCTCCTCTCACATGAAGAGCACGTTGGCGTTTTTTTTGTTTTGGAAGCATCCTACCCTTATCCGTTAAATAAGAAAGAAGTTAACATACAAATATTTTTATTCCTAGGGAAATAGGCAATAAGACAGAAATATTTGATTTGCTAAAGTTAAGAGCAATATTATGTAAAATTATATCAAAATTATTTCTCTGTGAATTTGTATATTATTGTATACATTATATACAAGGTGCCAGGTAAGTAATTGGCATACACTCCGACGCGTATAGGGGACCTTAAAATAACCCTAGCCTGTCGTAGGAGAAAAAATTCTAAAGTGCCCCCCAACGGAAATACAGAGACCTAAGAGGTACCCAGCGATTTACCTTTTGGCTGTAATTTTTGAACCGCCTTGTATAATTTAATTGAATTTGAATATTTTATATTAAGTCAGGGAATTGAGGAACGAACTTGTCATGACACTCCTTAGACCAACTTTTGAATAGGTATTATTTTACAGAGCTGAAAACTAATATATTTAATACTTTGGTCATTCCTTTTTAAAAAAGATAAAGTAAGCCGTTTTCAAAAAAATCAGGTTTTTTTATAACGCGTCTAAGCATTGACTTTTGAAATCTAAACACAATAACTGATCGATTAACATTACAACTAATAACTCACATTAAAATAAAAAAAAATTTACATTATTTCATCCTACTTGTGGATAACCACTGGGCCGTTGTATGGAGGCGAAGAAATTAATCTGATACGTTTTCAAATCGACGTATACTGCATAAACCTAAGTGAAACAGGTAAAAGTTAAATTATAAAATATACCTATAACTAAATCTTAATAACATTTCAAATATCATTTAAACATTGCATTAGTAAAAATGTGAAAGCATTACCTCTTCTTATTTACTCGGGCAGATAACTAAATAAATAAGCAGGCGCTCTAAAATACGCCCACTTCAACACCAATTAGCAAAATTATTCGATAAGTACTGTATTGCTAAAATGGGGCGTGCATAAACAACATTTGATTCCTAATTTCCAAAGGCACATTATCTAGTAAAACGTCTAAGTTTTGTTACAAGAATTGCAAATACAAGGCACCATTTAATTTATTTTCAAAAAAGAACAAAACAATAAAGTTAATCCCAATAGTCCCTGCCCACAACTATCAACCTTTGTTGGTGTTTTGTCGGTACTATCACATGGGGATTTACTTGTTAAAAGTTAAAAACAATATTGTAGTATTCTAATTTATTATTTCTATAAGGTTTATATAAAATGCTGATTTTTTCGAAAACGGCCAATTTTACCGAAAATGTAGGCCTCTTTCTAAAGATGAATGACGAAAGTGTTTAAAAAACCAGTTTTTAACTCTGTAAAGTAGAACCTGTCTAAAAAAATTTGGCCCAACAAGTATGAGACCATGTCCGTTCCTGATTTCCCAGATGATGCAAAACGTCTACTGTAGTATAGTTTTGAGTCTCCATTGCCTACATAAATTTTGTTAAATTATTTAAGTTGGTTCAAAAAATAGAGTCGATAAGGCAAATAGCTGGGTACCACTTTGAGCCCTTTATCTTCGTTAAGGGACACTAGGGTTATTTCGACCTCCCCTATACGCTCCCGACAGATATGCCAGACACCTTGTATATTAGTACATAACAAAAATCTTAGCATAATGATAGAGAAAGAAGTAACTAGTTAGGAGTAGCATTTAGTTATATATTGATGGTTATTTATATTGTTATTTGTAACAAATTATTTGACAATTTTTTCAATAGGGATTTTTTATATGGATTCTAAGTAGCAATAAGTATAAGGCATTGACAAATTATTGTGAATCTAAGGGATTACACATTTATCTTTCAGTTCATTTCAGTCTCCCTTAGTAATAAAAAATTAAGGGTGGTCCTTCGATTAAAATTAATATTTGCAATTTAATACAGATTTGATGCACCTTCTGTCGGATTAGAATTTTGCATCAAAGGCCTGACCTGAACATATGCAGTTAACAAAATAATTATAATTTACAAAATCTTATTTAATCAATACCCAAAACTCCTATATTCTATAAAATGCATTTTAAAATATGCAACTTTAACTATTATATTAATACTAAAATGTATTTTTTTCCTTCATTCTAAATAGTTCTTTAAACATTATGTGCAATGTATTCGGGGACGGGGAGATTGCAAAATACTGTTGAAAAATAAATCGACTTAGATGAAGAAAGCCTAATTTAAATTTTGTGAACATTCTCTTTTGAAAAGAATATTTACCTCTCACCTAGTAACCCACAACTGTGGCGTTATATTTACTGTACAGAGCAGGAGCTGAATGGAAGTGATTATGCAAAATATTGTCGTTAGAGACGCCCCACATACAGGTATTAAGGAAAGCCGCTGTTAGATATTTTATAACACTAATAAATAGTAGTAATAAATTATAAAATAAAATAACAACCAAAACTCTATAAAAATTTTTTTTTCAAGGAAATGCGGAGAAAATGAAGAAAATTGCAAAAAAAACATATTACTTCGTTAATTTATAATAAATCATTTAGATCTCAATTTTTATAATTATTAATCATATTGACATAATGAAATGACAATTACATTAGTTTTTACAATTAATATTTTCATATTTATTTAAAAATATGAACACATTTATATACAGAAATACAAAATATTGTAGCTTTTACAATTATTATCTACAAATTTACTTAAAGACAAACAATTTGTATTTTTTTTGCATTTACAAGACATTTTTCGGCAATTGGAGCTACGATTGCACGGTTTCATTAATAACACTAGTACAGATAGCTTCGTATTTTGTTGTAGGTACAAGGTAGATCCTCGTATTTCACAGCCAAAAAAGTCAATTGGCTCGAATAGTGATTTTTGCCATAAACATGTTTGGGCTGAAGCTCTCAAGCCATGTACAAAGCATCAGACGTACAAATATTTTAAAGTTAATTTAAACCAAAGTCTATATTTTTGAAAAATAATTTGATTGAATAGTAAATTAAAAATAGCAAATTTTTTCTGTTTTTTGAAACTGCCCATAAATCAATCCCCAAAACCCGTAAAAGAGCTCCTAACAAAACCGCTTTTAAGCAGTCTTTTGTTACCTAGTCCATTGGTTGTACCATATACAGTTAATTAATCCAATGCGGTTAACTTTACTCAAAGGTTGGGCTGATAAATGATATGCTAGGACTCGGTTTCTTTAACGATCTATCGAACTATAGACATTGGCAACCAATTGTTTTAAGTTTATGTCAGAAGCAGACACCCAACACAAAAAGATCTGTATCGGCACTCAGTATAATGATATCAGCATGACGATTACGCAATTTTTGCTGTACACTATATACATATATTATTAATTTGCAGGAGTTTTTGCAAAATCATTTTAAAATTAAAACTTGATCGAAAGATCATCGTACAGATCGGATACGACACCAGCTTTCCTGATATACGGTTGCTAGAAAATTGCAGTTTTTAGCTGTATTTGAGGTACCAGTGGCATGCCGTCCACTACCTAAATTCTAGAGCTAATAAGTAAATTATTTCTTGTAGAGAGTTAATTTCATGTGCATGGACATTTTAAATTTCCAAGGGCTAATTTATGTTTCGGAGATTTTTTTTAGAAGACGTCGCTGTAAAAAATAAACTTAATTAAATTAATATTTCATGTGATATTAACCTTTTTGGATCAAATCTACAAAAAAGTGACAACATGAAAGCTTGTTAAACATTTGTGATGTCTTTTGAATCTTGTAATTTTTCATTATTTGTTGTAGTTCTCTTGGCTTGTGGAGGAGTATAATAAAAATAGTAGCTATATAATCATATTCTTTACATAATAGTATGTCTTTGTAGTTGCCTATAAATACACTTGCTTGCGATATTAAAACCACAAAATTACACAACATTTTAAGAGCATTATTTCTGTCCTGGTAAAATAGTGATTTTGCTGTGTGTACGGCAAGAAGGGAATAAACAGGACTACTTTGGAATCCGGATTTTTTTTTTAATTTAGTACCTCATCTCCTCTCGAAAGTTATACCATTAATAATGTTTTTCCATTTTCTGTTCTAAAGTTATTTTGTTAATAATATAATGTTATTAGATCCTTTGATAATGTCGAGTTAACCTTGACCTTATCGGTGTAAAAATTATGACATGGTACAACCTTTTTTAGACGCAACATAACATTCATTTTTTTTTAAATCCGTGGAATACTCCTTTTATATAAAATGGCACATACGAAATTTCAACTGATTGATATATATATATATATATATATATATATATATATATATATATATATATATATATATATATATATATATATATATATATATATAAATATATGTTTAAATATATATATATATATATATATATATATAGCGAGAGGGTGGGTAGTTGTGACTAACTAGTTAGAACAAAACGTCTACGGCTGTAGACAAAGAGACTACAGCCCCTCAAGATTTAGCACGTTTATATATATATATATATATATATATATATATATATATATATATATATATATATATATATATATATATATAAAAATATATATATATATTTTTAGAGGAAAACTTTTCTTGGGATAAGGTTCATACAGGGAATAAATCAACGTATTTTATTTCCTGTGCATTTTTGTTTTATTTTATTCCAAAATCATACGTTTCGGCTAATTTTTAGCCTTTTTCAATGACAGTATGGTACTTATAGCTAAAAAAATGTAAACTGACATTAATGCTGATCTTTGAAAGAAGTAGTAAACTAATAAAAAATTTTAAAAAATATATAAAATTTGTTGTGACTTACCTAAGACAGAACTCATTTTCATCAAATATTAAAACACATATATAATATTCTTTTTTATAAAGATCATTTCCAAAATTTCTCTTTTTTCTTTATGTAGTTCTGTCTTTAATATGCGAGTTTCTTTAAAATTAAATTTATGATTGTTTTGGGATTCGTGTTTAGTTAATGCTGTTTGGTTTTTCTTGTCGTATTTGTGGCCGTTTATCCCGTTTTCCAGATATTGAGTTGATTGTCCTATATATACTCCATTACAATTTGTGCACGGGATTTCATAAACTGTGTGTGTTTTTTTATTTTTTGGGGTTTTTGCTTTAAGTTTACTATAGTTAGATTTAAGTAAATTGTTTGCTTTATGACTGATTGAAATATTATGTTTTTTGAAAAAAGATTGTAGATTTTCAGACAAACCGGTTACATAGGGAAGAGTTAAATAATTTTTTTTGTTGTTGTGTTTTTGTTTAGGTTATTATGTTGTACGTCGCTATCCTGTACTTTGTTATTATGAATTTGAATTCTAGAGTTAAAAATTGGGTTGACTAATTTATCTGGGTAGCTATTTTGGGCTAGTATATGTTTCGCTTTTTTTATGGCGCTTTTTTGGTAGTTTGGTTCAGATAATTGGATAGCTCTGTCAGCTAAGCCGATAACTACTGATTTTTTTTGGGACATAGCATGCTGTGAGAAGTAATTTAAATATCTACCTGACCAGGTTGGTTTTGTGTACCATTCAGTTTGAATTACATTATCTTTATGGTAGAGGGTCATATCGAGGAAGCTTATTTTATTATTTTGTTCAAATTCAATTGTGAAACTTAATTTCTCGTGATAGCTATGAAAACATGATAAAATATAATTTTCTTGCCCTTTTGGAACGGCTGTCAAACAATCATCGACATATCTGTAGAAAAAAGGAAGTTGAAAATTTAATTGCGGAATAACTTGGCTTTCTAAGTCTTCTAGAACTAGTTGGGCTAAACAACTCGATATGGCGGATCCCATGGAACAAACGTAAATTTGCTTGTAAAATTTATCATCATAGGAAAAATATGTTGAATTTAATGTTAATTGTACTGCTTTCTGGAATTCATTTAGTGGAATGTCTGTGAATTTTTTAAGTTCATTCCATTTTTTTTCAATGATGTTGAGTGCCAAATCGACTGGAATGTTAGTGTAAAGTGAGACGACATCCAACGAAATTATGTTGTACTCGTTTGGTATGTTTATTGATTTAAGTTTTTCTTTGAAATGCCAAGAATCTTTAATATAAGAATTAGATTTATTATTTATTTTGCTAATTATGTTTTTTAGGAATTTTGAAAGGCTACTAAAGAGTGATTGTATGCATGAAACAATAGGTCGCAGGTCCATAGATTTTGGATGGTAATGCATTATTTATAACGAGATTCTTGGCAGTTGCTGGAGAAATGTAATATTTTTTTCCCATTCTTTAATTAGATCGTTATTTAGTTTTTGGTATGTATGTGTGGGATCATTTTTTATTTGTTTATATGTAGTTGAATCCAGAAGAAGCCTTTGCATTTTCGAGTCATAATCACATGCGTTCATTATAACAGTCTTGTTAGATTTATCTGGTTTTTAGGATTTTTAATTGGGGATTTTTTTTTAAGAAAAGATTTTGTTTGATTTAATTAAAATCCTAAAACCAGATAAATCTAACAAGACTGTTATAATGAACGCATGTGATTATGACTCGAAAATGCAAAGGCTTCTTCTGGATTCAACTACATATAAACAAATAAAAAATGATCCCACACATACATACCAAAAACTAAATAACGATCTAATTAAAGAATGGGAAAAAAAAATTTACATTTCTCCAGCAACTGCCAAGAATCTCGTTATACATAATGCATTACCACCCAAAATCTATGGACTTCCAAAATTACACAAAGAAGGAATACCAATGCGACCTATTGTTTCATGCATACAATCACCCTTTAGTAGCCTTTCAAAATTTCTAAAAAACATAATTAGCAAAATAATTAATAAATCTAATTCTTATATTAAAGATTCCTGGCATTTCAAAGAAAAACTTAAATCAATAAACATACCAAACGAGTACAACATAATTTCGTTGGATGTCGTCTCACTTTACACTAACATTCCAGTCGATTTGGCACTCAACATCATTGAAAAAAAATGGAATGAACTTAAAAAATTCACAGACATTCCACTAAATGAATTCCAGAAAGCAGTACAATTAATATTAAATTCAACATATTTTTCCTACGATGATAAATTTCACAAGCAAATTTACGGTTGTGCCATGGGATCCGCCATATCGAGTTGTATAGCCCAACTAGTTCTAGAGACTTAGAAAGCCAAGTTATTCCGCAATTAAATTTACAACTTCCTTTTTTCTACAGATATGTCGATGATTGTTTGACAGCCGTTCCAAAAGGGCAAGAAAATTATATTTTATCATGTTTTCATAGCTATCACGAGAAATTAAGTTTCACAATTGAATTTGAACAAAATAATAAAATAAACTTCCTCGATATGACCTTCTACCATAAAGATAATGTAATTCAAACTGAATGGTACACAAAACCAACCTGGTCAGGGAGATACTTAAATTACTTCTCACAGCATGCTATGTCCCAAAAAAAATCAGTAGTTACCGGCTTAGCTGACAGAGCTATCCAATTATCTGATCCAAACTACCAAAAAAGCGCCATAAAAAAAGCGAAACATATACTAGCCCAAAATAGCTACCCAGATAAATTAGTCAACCCAATTTTTAACTCTAGAATTTAAATTCATAATAACAAAGTACAGGATATCGACGTACAACATAATAACCTAAACAAAAACACAAAATCAAAAAAAAATTATTTAACTCTTCCCTATATCACCGGTTTGTCTGAAAATCTACAATCTTTTTTCAAAAAACATAATATTTCAATCAGTCATAAAGCAAACCATTTACTTAAATCTAACTATAGTAAACTTAAAGCAAAAACCCCAAAAAATAAAAAAACACACACAGTTTATGAAATCCCGTGCACAAATTGTAATGGAGTATATATAGGACAATCAACTCAATATCTGGAAAACAGGATAAACGGCCACAAATACGACAAGAAAAACCAAACAGCATTAACTAAACACGAATCCCAAAACAATCATAAATTTAATTTTAAAGAAACTCGCATATTAAAGACAGAACTACATAAAGAAAAAAGAGAAATTTTGGAAATGATCTTTATAAAAAAGAATACAAATTCGGTCAACTCAAAATCAGACATTCAAAATTTAAGCAAGATCTACACTAACATATTATAAATTAATTCCGTTTTAAAATCTATATTACCGTAACATCCCCCCTTTTTTTCTGTAAACACTTTTTTTCCTTCTTTTTACTTAAAATAGGACATAAAAATATTAACTTTAAATGCGATAAAGATACCAATTACAATTATATATTTAAGATAAAAATTTTTTATAAAAGCATGAAACATCAAATTAATTGTATTTTAAAACAAAAAATATTTAAAAGTCTTGTAATAAAAAAAATTTAAAAAAGAGAAAAATGAATGAATGATGGGTGGAGGCTGCGAGAGTCGAACCCGGGACCCCTCGCACCGTGACTCGAGGTGGTGTCCTTTGAACTACCAGGGAGTTATGTAAATTTGTTTTAACAAGATAATAATATTTTAATTCTCTTAGTGGAATTGATCGCCCTTAAAAACATTGTAAATATTGCAATCAAGGTCAACGATTTTTGGCCCTGGACGACGGAATAATCACTCTGCAGTAGACATTTAAACCTATATGTTAATTTCTGTTTCGTGTGTCCAAACCATGTAACTTCGTCTTTTTATATAGTCTTGTATATGTGTTTTAATATTTGATGAAAATGAGTTCTGTCTTAGGTAAGTCACCACAAATTTTATATATTTTTTAAAATTTTTTATTAGTTTACTACTTCTTTCAAAGATCAGCATTAATGTCATTTTACATTTTTTTAGCTATAAGTACCATACTGTCATTGAAAAAGGCTAAAAATTAGCCGAAACGTATGATTTTGGAATAAAATAAAACAAAAATGCACAGGAATTAAAATACGTTGATTTATTCCCTGTATGAACCTTATCCCAAGAAAAGTTTTCCTCTAAAAATATATTAAACAAAGGTTCAAGAAACATTCTACCAATATATATATATATATATATATATATATATATATATATATATATATATATATATATATATATATATATATATATATATATATATATATATATATATATATATATATATATATATATATATATATATATATATATTTATATATATATATATATATATATATATATATATATATATATATATATATATATATATATATATATATATATATATATATATATATATATATATATATATATATATATATATATATATATATTATATATATATATATATATATATATACATATATATATAAATGTACCGACATAAAACTTAAAACAAAAACCTCAAAATTAAAAAAGACACATATAGTATATCACGTAGCATGCAAGGATTGTGATGGCGTTTATATGGGGAAAACACAACCATATTTACAGTCAAGAATCTATGCCCATAAGTACGAAACAAAAACCAAACTGCATTATCAAAACGCGCACAACAAAATAATCACACTTTCGATTTTGACCAAACAAAAATTTTAAAAACGGAATTACATAAAAAGAAAAGGGAAATTTACGAGTCGATAGAAATAAAAAAACAGGCATGCCATAAATGACAAAAAAATACAGATCTGTTAAATAAAGTATACTATGACATATTTCTATTCCAATAATGGGTTATTTTGTTTAAAAAAGTATAAAATTTAAATCGGTGTACATGATATCGCCAAAGAGCAAGTTGCACAGTCTGTTGTTGTGGTCGTCTTTTTTGCTATGTATAGTGGTTCATAAAATAAGTGAAATATGTACTTTATAAAAATTTTGCAATAACAATGGTTTATTTACGTTTCATGTTGAGTGTAAAGAAATAAGAGTTTTTATTCTAAAATATAGGTGTTCTGTTTTAGCTTTTAGGATCAACCTTTTGATAAAGGCAAGGATGTTCCTGCCGAAAAATATTTTTTAAATTGACAATATATGTGACATCGCTAATAAATACCTAAGTCACAAGTTTTTTTTTCGGACTAATACCCAAGAAAATAGAAATATTAACAATATAAAAGGAAGGTCTTACCAATATATATATATATATATATATATATATATATATATATATATATATATATATATATATATATATATATATATATATATATATATATATATATATATATATATATATATATATATATATATATATATATATATATATATATATATATATATATATATATATATATATATATATATATATATATATATATATATATATATATATATATATATATATATATATATATATATATATATATATATATATATATATATATATATATATATATATATATATATATATATATATATATATATATATATATATATATATATATATATATATATATATATATATATATATATATATATATATATATATATATATATATATATATATATATATATATATATATATATATATATATATATATATATATATATATATATACATATCGGCAAATAAAATACTGGCTTATATATATATATCCCTAGCACCTGCGTAATATGTTTTTGTCATATTCTTTATTTCCTTCCTCCGTATTTCTTTCAGAGATATTTTTCCTTGAGTTTTTCTTATGTTATAAACTATCTCTAGCGATAAAAAAGTTTATAAAATATATATATATATATATATTTATATATGTATATATATATATATATATATATATATATATATATATATATATATATATATATATATATATATATATATATATATATATATATATATATATATATATATATATATATATATATATATATATATATATATATATATATATATATATATATATATATATATATATATATATATATATATATATATATATATATATATATATATATATATATATATATATATATATATATATATATATATATATATATATATATATATATATATATATATATATATATATATATATATATATATATATATATATATATATATACATATCGCCATATCGTGGCTTATATATATATCCCTAGCACCTGCGTAATATGTTTTTGTCATATTCTTTATTTCCTTCCTCCGTATTTCTTTCAGAGATATTTTTCCTTGAGTTTTTCTTATGTTATAAACTATCTCTAGCGATAAAAAAGTTTTTCAGAAATTTGCAGCGGCTGTAATATCACTTTGTTTGATACCCTGGGGTAGGAGAAAACAAGTGCACACTCTTCGGTTTTCGCAACCTCAAAAATTGCGAAATCTATATTTTGCATAATGAAGTACCCCTAGCGCCTGTACTAGTAGGACAAATTGAACTGAGGCATGTGTCATACCTCAGGGCTAATATGGAGAAAAGGTAAGGTAATAGTGCCAAATTTTCAATCCGTGATATGGAATCTTTTCGAAGGAGATTGTTGAAATGTTCAGTTATCTGATTATTGTATTAACTGTATTACTAACTTATGAAAAATGAAGAACAAAAGATAGTTTTGTTATATAGTGCTTTTAAGCATGTGCTAACCATGAAGTTCTTTAAGAAAACATGATAAATATGCTTGCCATCCCTCGGTGAATAAAGAAAAATACTAGCATCCAAATTGCGTATATTACAAACAAAATTAACTACAGAAAGAACAAAAGTATCTTAGAACTGTACCCGCCTGAATCCTAAAACCTTCATCTCAAAATAACCGCAGTTTTTTTACTTAACAATTGACAAAATTTTTAGAAATTGTTATTTATTTTTCCGTTTTCTTATTTTGTTTTTTGATCCATTTACTTTGCAATTGATACTAGAATAATAATTATCTTATATTATATTAGTCTTGACCAATAAATTTAGTATATTTTGTATACAAAATTCTTATAATGTTGAAGAAATTAACCATTTGCTAAAGTTATGTTTTAGATTTACATTTCTCGTGTTCAAATGCTCTTTCATGAGTTAAGTTATACCGTTGTATTATATCTATTCGTATGGTATATGTTTTGCCTGTATTTAGAAAAATTAAATTAAAACATTGTCGTATTTATTGTTGTACATACACATCAATATTAATTAATATTGTCTAATCAGTATGAGACTCGTTCAATAATATAAGCAGCAGTTCATAATTAAATTTTATTTTGTCCGCACGATTTTAATTGATGATTAAATCACTGATGACAGTTAGCAGCTTCAATTACCACTTCGATTTATAAAATTTCGGTCTACGAATTGCAGTTCAAATTGAAAATTTAAGAGTGACCCTTGATTGTTAAATGAATTAAATATTGACAAATCGAGGCTGTTTTTTTTTTCACGATACTTGACACATCAAGGATCGAATATTTTGCTCCGTTATGTATTTTTTGCCAACTTTTTTGTACAACTGACATGATATGGAAATAATGTTACCATTTCTACATTACAGTGTCAATGTAATTGACATGCTGACCTATATTTGTAGCTACCTTGATTAAGAAATGCTCGAAAGTTATACCATTAATAATGTTTTTCTATTTTCTATAGTTATTTTGTAAATGATAATTTTATTAGATGCCACTCTCTTATTTGAAATTTATTTAAAACTCCTTAAACAAGCCCTGTCATTGAAAGACTCACTAAAAAAAGCCACTTTTGTTGGGATATTTTAGACCATTTATGCTAGAACCAAAACTTTGTCAATATTATTATTTTCACAAGAAGGCAAGAGGTATAGGGCCGCATAACTGTACTAGTTTGAGGTGCAAAATCTATTAGTGTTTATGATGATCTTGTAAGTATACCCATAGTAAAATATGGACGAAATGTTATTACTACGTTCTTTAGATCTATGAAGTTTTTATTGGTAAAAAAGAGAAAATTCACTTATAACAAATATCAAAAATACAAAGTTCTAATGGAGTCCCTTTCATGTTATTAAACTTTTTTATAACTTCTTTTTTACTGTCTTCTGGATGTTTTATATAAATATCCATGATTTGCAACTTCATTATTAAACCTGATTTAGTTAACGCCACATCTCTTGATAATGTTAATTTAATCTTGACATCATAGGTGTAAAAAGTATGACATGGTACAACTTTTTTTAAACGCAACATACACAATAATATAACATGGCACATACGTAATTTCAACTGGTTTTGAGAAACGACTTAGTATTTTTATTTTAAGCCACTTAGAGCCCTCTATCGTTCAAACAGGTGAAGTTGGATGATTTTCACTTATATTTCATTACATCAAAATTTACTTAAAATTCGACACATCAGGCTTGAACGGATATTTCAGGCTGAACCACAAGTATAATCATCCTTAGAAACACGCTAGCATGCCTTATCAAAAACATTGATGCCACATCATTTTTCGTGGTTATTCTAGCAATTTCTTTATTCTTAGTATTTTTTATAATGCTCAATGAGAATAATATTACAAAAAAAACAGACTATTTTGTCGGACTTTTAATTCAACTCTGTATGCGCAAAATACGATTTTATCTAGTTAATTGAATATTTAAGAATACTATGTTAGGAAAATAAAAAAAACCTAATTCTGACAGATAATTAAATAATTGTGAAAATTTAGATTGGTTTACAGTTCACTATGTTATAATATAAATAGTTGATTTTTAAATAAGGTAATTTTGTTTTGTAATAATACTAAAGTTTATAAATACCTGCACGTGTTTGAAGTATACATACATATATGTATATATATATATATATATATATATATATATATATATATATATATATATATATATATAAATATATATATATATATATATATATATATATATATATATATATATATATGTTAAATCACTTTCTTGCTAAATTACTTTTTAAAAAAAATATTTTATTACTCATAAAAAAATACAAATTAAAATATATACATTTGAACTTGTAACATTTAAATTGAAATGAATTCAAGTTAGACTGAACTGTACTCAACTGTTTTTGTATCCAAAGAAAAATAACTATTTATATGTTTCGTTATGCTGACTCAGTGGGAACTGTTTACTTCTTTCTTGAACACTTGGGTCAGGACGTGGGTTCTGCTGATGAAGCTTTCTCGGTATAGACTTGTTTTCGTAAACAAGTAACACCTGCTGTTTATGAGAATAGGATGATCTACGTTGTTGACTGATATGTGATACTTTGTTATTGAGATAAGCTTGGCTTTCTGAATAACTGCGTTGGCGGGTGATATCTGATAGTCTGGGAACCAAGGTTAGCATAACTTGTATGATGAAATAGCTCGTGAGAATAGATATAACAACTCCCCCATCAAGATGAAAGTTGGTACGTGGAAGCAACTTTCAAGCTGAATGTTTGTTCAGGTTAAGTTCTATTTCTTCAGATTCTTCTGTTGGTTCACCGACACGTATGTTTGGTCGCCTTTTTGGAAATATTCTTCTCCATTGTACAAAATTTGTTCTGGACCTTGGTGGAGAAGGTGGGTAGTCATCACTATTGGCATTGACAATTCCAATACTGAGGTTTTTAGGTTTTCTTCTATAACATTTACAAAATATGTACAGGATAATTAGACTGATGATCAGAGTTATGGTCAGGATCGTAAACCAACCGATATGTTTCTTTACGAATGGTTGATTGATTAGTCTGTCCAACTGATCAGAATATTGTGTCAATGTCGTGTAACTTAAGAGGCTTCAAGTCTGGTATATGAATCTTCTCAGGATAATGGCTGCAGCAATCATATGGAATTTGGATTGGAACGTTGCTGTAGGTAACATTATCATAAATATTTACAAATTTCTTCGCTAGAACTTTGGTGCTGCCAATAAATGCACTGCACTCTGGTTGAAGTTTGATTATGGCGTTAATACTAATTGTTTGGGTAACAACGTCTCTGGAACCACATTTAATAGTCACAGGTAGAGGGTCTGCAACTGCAACTAACCAGGAGTTTTGATTAAGTTCTTGCACATGATAGTCTTTGGCTAGGATGAAACTTGGCACGTTCTTGGAAGGCGATTGATTAATCGTAGTAACTGGGCTTCACAAACAGCATCACTGTCTATTGGATATGGGAGGATGTTGGAACATATTAGTGTTCGGCTGCTCAAAGATTTACATGATTCCAAGTTGCGAATGTGTGATCCAAAATTGGTATTGGATATAAATGAAAGAGAATATATTTTTCTGGATCAACTATTGGGATTTCGAGAACAAAAATTACTTTTGAATCATATTGATATGCCTTTAGTTCTATGATTTCGGGATATTGAGCCACACTTGAAGGGTGAATTAACAAAGGTAAATTATTTCTTTGCAATGATTGAGATATGTGCTTTAGTGATTCTATTAAGTCAAAAGGTGTAATAATTGAACTGTGTAAAATCCGTAAACGGGCGAAAACAATTGAATTTATAATATCATTCAAAGAATTTTCAAGAAATGAATAACTTTTCATTCATAGTTCGCAAATGTTTAATATTTCTATTTGAGAGGAATAATATTTCAGATCGTCAGAAATATCCAGTATTGATTTTCGAATTTCTATAATTTCCTCGTCAATTTTGAGTTTCTGAATAGTTGAATTAAATTCTTTTATTACTGAGGTAGTTACTGAGATTTGATATTTAAGAAGATTTTCGATTTGATATTCATCATGCGTTATTTTTTCTATACAGTCATTAAAATATTCGCCATCGGAGGCATCTAAGTTTCCTGTAATTGCTTTCCAAAATGTTCCTATACCATTATAAATTCCACGTTTTTCTCTAAGAATGAAGAGAATATTTTTTAGTATCTGCCATTATCTCTGTATATTTTTGATTTACAGCTCCTGATATTTGTCTAAGGAGACTAATATGTGTTAATACTTCAGATTTAAATGCTTCCATTCGTGGTACGTCTTCGTTGATATTATTTATGAGGTTTTCTAAAATTCTATCACTATTTACAATTGTATCCTTAATTGGTTCTAAGTCTTTATATACAAGTAATGTCCATTTGTCATTAGAGATTCTTATTTTTGCTTCTTCATGAAACAAGACTCCTATCGTGTTGTTAATTGGACTTATGGAGTATTGGGACTGGACGACTGATGACAGTCTGAGGATGGTCCTGGAAGAGAAATTTGCTCGTAGTATGGTTTTAATCTATCAAAATTTATTTTAGATTTTTGTTTAGTATTAGGATTTAATAAGAGGGCTGAGTTTTGATAAATTTCGAGAATTTCGAAAGGGCCATTAAATTTGTTTTGAGCTTTATCTTTAATTTGGGATTCGCGTACATATACTTTTTCACCTATTTTATATTCATGAGGATGTTTGGGAATATGTTGATCAAAACGTTCTTTTGCTTTTTCTTTTTGTTGTTTCGTTTTATCACGAGCAGATTTATAAAGAAATTGCATACGATTGTTTAAATCACGTATGTATTTTGATATAAGGGTTTTCTCATTATATAGGATTTCAGGGGGTCTAGAAGAAGTATGACCAAAAATTAGTTCAAAGGGCGTAAAACCGTGGGTTTTATTTTTCGTGTTATTGTAACAAATAACAGCATATGGAAGTACATTGAACGGATGTCCATGTGGGTTTTCGGTTTGATTAGCTCTTATCATTTCGCTAAGTGTAGCGTGAAATCTTTCTAGAGAACCGTTTGATTGAGGATGACCTACACTAGAAAATGTTATTTTTATGTCGTATAGTTCACATAGGTCTTTCATTAGTGTATTATTAAATTCACGGCCATAATCACAATGGATTCGTAGTGGGGTACCATAATGTTGGAAAAATAAAATAATAGTGTTGACAATAGTTTTTGATGTTTTATCTTCAATTGGATAAGCTTGGGTAAATTTAGTAAGTTCGTCTCGTATTGTCAAAGCATAGTTCTTAGATGGATATTCAAATATATCGATATTTATTCGTTCAAATGGTGTTTTCGGTGTTTCTGTTATCACTAAAGGGTTGCTTAAATTTTTTCGACATATTTTAATTTTTTGACATGTTTCACAACTTTTTATAAAATTTTCTACATCTTTAATCATTCTGGGCCAATTATATTTTTCTTTGATGCGTCCTAAAGTTTCGTTAATTCCGCGATGTAAATTACTTTTGCCTAAATGGTATTGTTCCAATATAATTGGTATTTGGTCTTTATCTGGGATAGGTACAATATTTTGACAAATACATATTTTAATATCTTTGTCTGCAAAGATAAAAGAAAATATTTCAAGAATAGGAAGGTCTATTTTATTTTCAAGAAAATATGTTGACGAAAGGTCAAATTCGTTTTGTCCTGTATAAATAATATAGAAAAGATGTTGGACTACATTTTCTGGATCGAGTAAAGAGATTTTTAACTGTTTTACTAGAGAAAATATTTAGTCTCTGTATTGAAAAATCTGCATTTTTTTCAAAAATGTTTTCTAATATTTCATGATGTAATTCTCCTAAATTCTTTTGTTGAAAAAAGGTTATTATGTTTTTATGTGATTTATTTAGAAGTTGTTTGTTTGAAGTTTCAACTTTTGAATAATCAATTAAAGATTTTGTTTCGTACATATTAGCAAATGTGTTGTAAACTTCGGTTATTTTTTCATCATCGAAATTTAAATTTGAGTTATTAGATTTGTCGTCATCGTCTTGATTTGTCGCAAAAATAGAGAGTTTTGATTGGAATTTTGCGCATTGATTAAAATGATTAATTTTAATTCTTGATAATGCATCTGCGTTTTTATTGTTCTTACCGGGTTTGTAAATTATTTCATACTCATATTCTTCGAGTTTAAGTCTCCAGCGTGCGAGTCTACTACCTGGGTCTTTGATTGGAAAAAGCCAAGTAAGAGGGCGGTGGTCTGTGATTAGTTTAAATTTTCTGCCAAAAAGATACGGGCGAAAATGTTTTACTGCCCATACGATTGCAAGGAGTTCACGTTCAATAGTTGAATAATTTGTTTCGGCTTTACATAGAATTCTAGATGCATAGCCAATTGGTAAATCTTTTCCTACAGGTCCTTCTGATAACACAGCGCCTATTGCAAAAGCACTAGCATCTGTGGTTAAAATAAATGGTTCGTCAAAATTTGGGTATATAAGAATCGGATCGGAAATTAACAATTTTTTTAGTTCGTTAAAAGATTCTTTGCAATCAGAATCAAAGTCAAATTTTATTTCTTTTTTGAGTAAACGAGTAAGGGGTTTAGAAATTTTCGCAAAATTAGGGATGAATCGTCGATAATAGCCTGCTAAGCCAAGGAAAGATTTTATATCCTTAGGATTTTTTGGTTGGGGAAAATTTTGAATACATTCAATTTTTGCTGGATTTGTTTTAACACCGTCTTTAGTTATTACGTGTCCAAGATATGCTACTTCTTTGCGTAAAAATTCGCATTTGTCTGGTTGTATTTTTAAACTAGCTTTTCTTAGTCGTTTGAAAACTTCGCGTAATCGATGGATATGTTCGTCAATTGTAGCGGAATAAACTATAAGATCATCCATATAGACAAGACATCGTTCATTAAGGATTCCTAAAAGAATATTGTCCATTACACGTTGAAATGTAGATGGGGCATTCTTTAGTCCGAAGGACATTCGTAAAAATTCATAATGACCGTTTTCTACTGAGAACGCTGTTTTTGAAATATCTTTAGGATCTATCTCTATCTGATGGAAACCAGAAGCGAGATCAAGAGTAGTGAAATATTGACACTGTCCAAGTTGGTCAAGTAAATCTGAGATATTGGGAAGTGAATATTTATCATTAACAGTGGATTCGTTTAATTTTCTATAATCTATTACGATTCTCCATTTTTGTTTATTACTAGAGTCGATTTTTTTCGGTATAACCCAAACGGGAGATGACCAGGGAGAAATTAATGGTCTAATTATACCTTGTTGTAACATGTTGTTTACTTGCGTTTTAACCTCTTGTTTATGTATTTGGGGATATCTATAAGATTTAGTAAAAATGGGCTTTGTATTATTCGTGTCTATCTTATATTTGATTTCACTTGTGAAAGAAAGGTTGTCACCTTCTAGATAGCAAATGTCTTCGAAATTGGCACAAAGATTTGTGATTAATTCTTTTTCTTCTTCGTTTAAATGGTCAAGTCTAAGCTGGGATCTAATAGTCGGGATTCTATTTGAAATTTAAAATTCGGGAGATTCAGGAAGATTGAAATTAAGAAGTGTGTGTATCGAAAATGGTTCTATTTCGATATTTGAAAAATCAATTGTTTTTGGGATTGCGTTCACATTGATAATTGTTGTCAAAAATTCGCCTTTTTGATTGACATGGACAAGGGCATTTGGGATATGTACTTTTTCTATTTCTTTTCGGGATAAAATAGCATCGGTATTGATTAGATGACATTTTAATTTAAAAACTTGTTCTGTTCTACCTTGTATAGTTATTTTATTTTTATTTGCCTCGTATGTTTCGAGTTCTGTTAAAGAGTAATTGTCTTCAACTTTATACAGTGGTAGTGTTTTAAAATTGGTAATAAGTTGTTTATTTTTTAAATCAATTGTACATTCGTAGTGTTCTAGGAAGTCAAGACCTAGAATTCCGTCAAAATCAATGTCTAAGTTGTAAATATAGACTTTGTAAGGGTCACCGTGGTTAAAATTTATCAAAGTTGATTCAGTTATTAAAAGTTTTTGTTCGGTAATGCCTTGAATTGTTGCATTTTCGGGGAAACGATTTGGAAAGTTCTTTACTGTATTTTCTTTGAAAATTGAAATACCTGCACCAGAATCTATGAGTAGTTTGAAAGTATTTGTTGCGTCTTTAATATAGTAAAGATTTTTGGGATTTATAGCAAGGAAGGGATTTAAAGAAATAGTTGTTCGGGGAAATTGAGTGAGGGATTCATATCGTCTAGCGTGAGAGTTTCGATTTGGGCTTGTATTTGATTTGTTTCTATAGGGGCTTGATTGGGTGGATGGTTTTGATCTGGGGATAAAAGAAAATTTCGATTTTCTTTCATTGGAAAATTTTGGTACTCTTCGATTGCTTCGTTAAAGTTTAAATTGGGATCTGGATTCTCATAAGAATTGTCGTATTCGTTTTCGAATAAAGTAGAGGGGTCTTCATAAGAAAAGAATGAGGGATCTTGATAATCTTGTTGATAGTCGTTAAAATATTTTTCTTGATTATTATCGGTGCTAACTAAGTGAGCTTTGAAATTAGGATTTTTCTGAATTACTGAGGTTCGAGAATAATTAAAATTCGGTTGACGTTGGAAATTATTTTGATTTGATTGGTTATTTGTAATATTTGGGGTTTGCGCATTTGGGTTTCTTTGTTGTTGCATGTTCGGTCTGTGTGACTGAAAAGAATTTGTTTGCTGGGCAAACTGGGGTCGCTGAAAATTTGAGTTTTGGGAAAAATTGGGACGTGGTTGTCCGTTATTGGCATGGCATTGATTTGCTGAATGACCAATACGTCCACATTTAAAACATTTTTGTGTTTGAAAGTTTGGTTTTCTCAAAGGTTGATTGAATGGCTTTGGTGGGTTCGGTTTTGAAACTTTTTGAGATTCGAAATAGGACAATTGAAGTTCACGTCGAATACGTATTTGGGCTTCAAGAAGATCTCTTGGGTTACTGGCACTAATTATATGTCCAATACGGGGTTCGAGACTAGTTAAGAGGGTGCTCAGGGACATGGATTCGATCAGGGTTATTTGAGCTTGTTTCTGTTGTGGGGTGAGATTAGACTTTTGTATATTAGCGTGCATTTTTGCATTTAGCACTTGAAGTCGGTTGAGGAAGGTTAAAGGACTCTCATTTGGTAATTGTCTGATACGTTGTAAGTCTTGTATTAGAGAAGACAAGTCTCGCGTATCTCCGAAGTGAGAATTTAAAAGTTGTTTTATTTCTAAGTAAGAAATAGGATTGCGAGAGCTTATTAGCTGCGCTGCTCTTGCACGTAATTTATTTTTTATGTGGATTACTAATAAATCTTTTTGATCGCGTGTCGACATATTGTAAGCACAATCACAAGCATTGAGAAATGTTTGGAGAAAAATTTGATCACCATCGTATTCAGGAATTATCGAAAATATTTCAGATAATTTATACGGTTCAATTTCGGGTGTCTCAGGGACATTTTGTATTCCGTTATCAGTCATGGTTGCTCAATATATCACAATATCAAAATGAAATAATATAGGCACACAATATTATATAAAAAGAATACGAACTTAAAATTAAGAATTTAGGTTGATTGGCAGTACGTAAAGTAGTACACAAATCAACGTAAATTAAAGCAATACTAAAATCTACAAAATTTAAATTTTTCTTGAAATTTGATTAACTGTATAATCAAAATTTGAAATTAAAATATTCTTTTGGATTTGTTTTTGACTTGAGTTTTTCGTTAACTAATTATCAAAATTGAAAAATCGAACAGTTTCCTTCAATTTGAATAAAAATTCAATATACAACAAATACAAAACTATAAAACATCGATTGACACACTAAAAACTATTATAATAAAATGTTAAAATAGGACGTTACAATTTTTAAAACTTGGAAATTAATGTTAAAATAATGTTAGAATACATTGGTATATATATATATATATATATATATATATATATTTATATACACATATATATATATATATATATACATATATATATATATATATATATATATATATATATATATATATATATATATATATATATTAACATAATCAAACACAATATTTATTTCCTATTTGTGTCTCCTTTTCGGTTTCTTTCCAAGCAGCTTGCAAAATATTTTGACCTCGGTATTCAGAGGGACGATGATCAAATAAAACTTCATGCAATTTGACTTGTTGAATCAAAAGCTCGTCCATTTTCATAACAAATACTCTGTAACCACAATAACAACACTGAAATATGATATCAAGTAAGGAGAAAATATGCGAAAATACTGAAAATAAAACCGTGAGATCACGTGTAAAGTTAGTGATGTGAGATCATACGAATAAGTGTGTTTCTGACCCATAAAATCCCAAGTAAAATAATAATTGTAAGCAAATTTTAGGCGTGACGTGATTTTCTGTGATAACGTGTGAGCTGACGTGACGTGAAAACAATCTGTTTTTGCCTTAAGGATACGTGCAAAAGAATAGGTCATTTCTCTTGTATTAGGATAACAACCACCGTCAGCGAATAATAAAAAAGATCATTATTTTTGTATTAGAATAATGTCTTTAGGTATCTATCATTCGGTCTAGCGGGTTCAAACACGGGGCCGATCTAAGCCGCGCGCAGTGCACCCCTTGCTCGTATCTCGCGCCAGACTGATAGGAAAGTGTAAGTTATTCGTTCTAAGTTTAACTGTTTGGACGATAGACGACTCTTCTAAGTGGGCTGGAATGACAACAGTGAGGAGTTATTTTCTCGAAAACTGTTGAATTTTTATATAGGGCAAGTTACATAAAATTTGTTTATAATATTTTACTGATCTCAAAAAAAAAATATTTACGGAGTGTCGTATTTTAAAATAGTTCATGGCGTTATAATTCTTATACCGAAGATGTTACAATCCAATCTGTAATACTAGAGACTTTGTTGTCAATTATTTTGAGATGTAAAACAGTTTTTGCCGAGGTTTCTTCAAATTATGAATAGTTTTCAAGTTATACAAATTATTTCAGTCAAATACTCCTACAGGTATTTCAACGAACTTGGGTCATTGCTTAATGTTAGACTCCTCGACATGAATAAAGGCAAAAATGTTATACATATATCACAAAAACTTCATTTTCAAGAGACATGGTATTTAACATATTTTTTAATTTGGGTTTTACCTTGTATATTTAAGGAGGATTATTAGATTGGAAGAAACAGAAATACATTTTAGTTTCTTCGTAAGAGGTAAGTATTGTAATCGTGAAAAAAATTACCGTCAGAGATTTTTTCAGATCCTCATGTTTCGGAGTATTTAGATGTCTGGAACCATGTAATTCCGTCCATCTGTCTGTACGCGTAATATCTAAAAAACTTCTTATCCGATAAACTTGAAATGTTGATCAAATGAAGTCATATGAGGATGGCATAGTAACATTTGGTGAAAGTCCAATATGGCGGACCGAAATAGCGGACTAGTAATTTGTTACTAGGCCTACTTTTGTAAATTATTATTAAAAAAACCACTAATCCAATTTCCCTCAAATTTTGCTAAAAAATCAGGAATGAAACAAAAACAAACTGATAAAATTCTGTCAATCATATATGGCAAAAACATTTACACCCGTATTCACTGAAGAGGTTTAAATTTAGACCAGGCCTAACTTGACAGTTATAGGTTTAAGATGAAATTTATAACAATTAAACAGATAATTTTTCTAAATGTCACAATTACAAAATGACAGTAATATAAGCGAAACATAACTGGCGGACTAAGAGTGTTAGTTACTCTTAAACCTCCTTAGTGAATACGGCGGTTAGAATCTAATTATAAAATATGTAACTAAAACATATGTATTGTCAAAAATCAGTAAATTATCTTTATCCAGAACTTTACTAGTTATGAACCTTTTAATAGGAATAGTGAGGTGTGATCCATTTTAGTTCCACCCATAGACATTTACTAACACGTATATACTGTAGTTTCAAAAATTTTTATTAGGCGCCATTTTGCTCCACCATATTGAATTCCTAATATTATTTTGGCGCATAATTTGAAAAAACTAAATAACTAATTTTACACTGATTTGAATTCGTATTAAAATTTTACTAGTATATCTCTATATCACATCTAATTTTTATGCAAAATTTGAGGTCAACTGAATCAAAAGGTTTTTTCACGTTGATTTTATAAACATTTTATTTGGCCGCCATTTTATTCCGCGATCTTGATTTCGCGCCACAATTTTATCAGTTTTTTTCCATAACACAATTAATTACTGCACAAAATTATAAATCAATGTAATAAGTACTTTTCAGGCTGATCTTTTAACGAATTTATTAGGCTACCATTTTGTTTAGCCGTCTTGGATTCATACCAAAATGTTACCAGTTCATTCCTATGTAACACGTGGTTTTGCGCAAAAATGATATAAAATAGTGTTTTAGTAATATTTGCTTTAATATTTCGTTAGGTCTCCATTTTGTCCCGTCATAACCATTGGACCCTTGATTTTTAAGAAATATTTGAAATCAATCAAGTAAGTATAATCCCCACACGGATGTTGGGCTTCGATGTTTGAAGAGACCGGGTGGTAAAAAGAATAAAAACACAAGCCCTCTATACATTTGCCACAACTCGTCGTAACCTTTGATATTGGCAATGTTTTTTTTGCCCGCATAGTTTCTCTAGCCCACGACTTGTGCGTCAGAGATTAAGGTTTTTAGCTACATCGCGAACAGAAAGACGGAGTTGAGAAAACATGAACATGAAAGGTGAAGATCCGTGAAAACCTGGGCTGCAGATGTTTGCATGATTAGAAACAATTTATTTGGCCTCCATTTTGTTCCGTATTCTTGACGATTTATAACACACTTAATTTTTACACAAAATTTGAAGTCAATCCGCTCAATAGTCTTTAGCTATGTCGCGAATAGACAGGTAGCCAGACCGACGGAATGAGAACACATATTTTTTGGCATCTAGTGACCTTAAAAGGCGAAGATATATAAAGGCCTGAGAAGGTGATTTTTTCACGATTACAATACTTCCCTCCAACGCTGGAAGAAAAAACAAAGCAAAACATGGGAAATTTTTTTTATATTCATTTTATACAGTATTACCGTTTTTGCTACATTTGTATGTTCTTTGTTAAGCCGGCAGTCATGCTTCTTTTGAATAGTTATTTTGCACATGCATAAATATCAGTGTATGACAATAGATCTGTTCTATTCACATATCTAAGTATCATTCGGATTGAAACAAACATAGATTTTTTATCTACACAACTTTTTTTATCCAGATCATATATACATACAAAAAAAAACTGGACATACTTGATTAAAACCACTTCGTCGATACTCCTGAAGATCATACTTTTAATTTTGTTTTTATTTGCTGTTAATATATTTTTATTTCATTAATATTATTATTCTGATTAAACGGTAGAGAATATACGAGATTGGACAAATGTTGCGCAACTGCTTAATCATAGTCAAACTATAAATTTCAAAAGTAAATTTGGCCTTGTAGTATTGTCTATAGGGGCCATTGAACTAGGTATAGTAACTTGCTAATTTTAAATGGGACACCCTGAATATTATTACATATCCTAATTGTATGTAAAATTCAGCGAATTTTTTGTATTTAAAGTTTTGACGTATCTTCAACTGGCAGAAAATTTAACACTTTAGAGAGCTGTTAAATCATCATAATAGATAAAGTTAGAGTAAAACGGTTTAAATTATTCTATCTTAATTTTAAAGACTCTAAGTAATGACACTAGTTTTAAAATTGATATTGGCATTTATACTTTGTATGTTTTTAGACCATGTTGTGTCTAAATTCAATTATTTTGGAATTAGCATTAAAAAAAATTGAATATTAAATCTTTATTACCAAACAAAAAATATTAAAAAGAACTCAGAAGAATCGTTGATGGAGGATCCTAATTAAATAAAGGAAGTAATAAATAATAATATCAAAATAATAAACAACAATCTATGTAAAGACTATTTAATTAAATGTTCGAACTCAAGCCTATCCGTGAACTCACAAAGAACATTCTGCAAGTGTTGACGGGTTATATCATGTACTACATATAAAATTCTGATTTCTAATTCTTCTAGAATTTCGAGTTTGGTACGAAAGAAAATCTAGAGGTGCAGATCAGGTGATCTTGGCGGCCATTTAACGCGAATGCCAAAATGTGCAGATGCCCATCGTGTTGGTACCAAATGTTGTTTACTGTCTGGATCGGGAAATAAATTAACTAAAGCCGGTATAATTCTGATGTTAAGTAGTTCTAAGTAGGAGTTTGCAGTCAAATTTTCTTGGAGAAAAAAAGGTCCAATTACATTGTTCCCAATGATTCCTGCCCAAACATTTAATTTCTGAGGATGTTTCTATGGTGTTCTATAATCCAGCGAGGAATGTAATCGGACCAATACCTGCAGTTATGCTCATCGGAAAATAGAACATGACTCACAAAGTCAGGTTAAATATCGTTGAGATTTCTTGGCAGAATTCCAGTATTTTGTGTGTGTTTAAAATTGTGGTAGATTCTGTTAGCCATTGATATAGAAATAGGATTACGTTCAGGGAATATTTCATTAAAAATGTTGGTTGCTTCTCGGAAGAATCGACGCTTATCCCCGTACCCTTCATCATAAATAAAGTTATGCGTCGTTCTTGTTCCGTCAACTGGTAAAAAAAGAAATGGTTAGCTGGTAAAGAAGAAATGATGAAAATTAAACTAATACTGCTAACTTGGAATATTAACGTCAAAATATAT
This sequence comes from Kuschelorhynchus macadamiae, assembly GCA_030620095.1. Lineage (NCBI taxonomy): Eukaryota > Metazoa > Arthropoda > Insecta > Coleoptera > Curculionidae > Kuschelorhynchus > Kuschelorhynchus macadamiae. The sequence continues at coordinate 247,412 of JAUTXW010001402.1, forward strand.
GTCAAAATGACAACATTTATTATAGTAGTCATGATTGAAACAGGTACCATACATGCAACCTAAGAAAGTTCTGGTAAAAGCCCATTTTCCGATTTTTTAAGACACATTCTTTTCCTACTATCGTGCGGAAAAGAAACCTAAAAATACCACTTTTCCGCACAAAAAAAATCGTTCGAAAAAATAACTTTTCAGAACTCCGCGCTATTTGTTAAAGGAACGACAATCTTTTGTCAGTAAGTCAAAATAAGTATTTTTTTGTAAGAAGCTCAATAATATTTATAATGAGAGTATATTAATATTGAACTCATACCTAATTGATGTTTATCTGAGGACTATATTGACCGTAGGAAATTTTTTTTAACTAACCTATGCGGGAGGTGTCTTTTCTGCGTGCGGAAAAGTACCACTTTTCATTCATGTACCAGGTATTTTAATTTGAAATAGTTTATTTTGTTCTAAAAGAGAAACATGTAAAATTAAAGGCCACCGTAATTATAACATAAGTCAAAAATAACGGTTAACCATAGACATTAAGTTTTTGCATTTCTTTTTAACATATCATCGCATTCTTTAGTAATTTTCCTTGAATTTTGAGTTCATTTTAATGTTCGGCTTCATTTTAAATTAAAATATTTGGGACAGAATTGGACTAAACTTTATTAAACTAAGAATATGTTTTTGTGTAATATTAAAATACTAATAACAGAAAAGTTATCATCGAATAATGGTGAAAAAATGCAAAATCTTACTCGTATGCATGTTACTGGTTGGTGATACTGACAAGAATCTGTATCAAGGCGGCTTTATTTGCGTGTGTATATGTGGATGGTTAACATATTAATGAACCAAACAAAATTTGTACTCTTTTGTATTATTTTCCATTATTATTATTATTATTATAGTTGTTTTAATTCTTGAAGATGATTTCGGAATGAATAAGGAGTGATACCTATAATCGATATAATGAAAGAAATTATTCTTACTTGCTTCTGCATCTAACATCTCTCTAGCTCTATCGCTGATTTTAACATTTCTCTTTTTTTTTAGATATTTTTTAAAAGTATTGTGATCTGATCACAATACTTTTTAAAAAATATCCTATTTCTGAGAAGTAGGATATATCTTTAATTTTATCCTAAAAGATAATGTCTGGATTATTGTGCATGCTTGTTTTACTGTGCGTATGGCCAGATCCCAACATACTTTAAAATTACTATTTGGTGGTTAAAATGTATAACAAGGTTCTACTGTAGTAGCGCTATTGCTTGATGTATAATTTTTGCTACTGTATTTTGTCTGTTTGTATATTCAATAGCTGCTAGTAGTTTGCATTCTGATGTTATGCGATCAACTGTTTCTGGTAAGAGGTGACACTTTCTATATTTATCGTTTATTATTGAGCTGTCTTTAAATATATATTTTTTGTAATTATTTGTTGCTATTACCTGGCATCCTGGTCCTGAATTCCTAGGATAAATCGTTCCCTTTCAATGTACAATTAACATTTCTGCATATTGAATGTTAATTTTTGCTTATTGGACACTATTATACCATCTTCCATGTAGAGGTTTGGACAACCATTCCTTTATTTTCTGCTCGGTACTATCTTGTATATTCAGATGGTTATCTTCTGTTGCTAGGTTAATGGTGTATAGTTTTTATCTCTCTGTTTAATACATATATGTAAAAGATGTTGTTTGATACAGAAACAATTCTTAATAGTTTCAGTCGTTTGGTATGTAGTTCTTTAAGGCATTTAGGTTCTTGGGTTTAGGTTTGAATAAAATATGAAAATTTTAATTTGACATTTCAGCCTGTTGTTCAGGGCATCTTCAGAAAAATTTTACCGATGCTAAAATTATAAAAATACATACATTAATATTTAACACTTATAATGAAGAGAAGAACCGTAAAAATGTATATATATATAAATGTCAAATATTAATGTATGTATTTTTAGAATTTTAGCATCACTAAAATTTTTCTGAGTATACTTTAAATAACAGGGCGAAACGTCAAATAATTGACAAATTAAAATTTACATATTTTAATCAGACCTAATCCCAAGAACTTTCTACATTGTATACAATAACGGTTCAAGAAAATATATATATATATATATATATATATATATATATATATATATATATCAAAAGTAGAACATATATAGCCCAGCAAGAACTATGAAAAGCAATGGAATTTGGCTAATCATAGACACGTGTTTCTGACTTAAGGTTTTCATCAATACAGTCATTTAGTTGAAAGACGAGTACAACTAGCGCCAAAATTAATACACAAAGCAATACCAGAGTCACCAAAAGGAGCAAAACCGACATTTGTGATTACCAAGAGAACATCGGAAATCTTCGCTGGACTTGATACTCTATTAACCACGGAGCATCATATAGCCACCTGTGCCGAAACTCATAATCCAAAAGTAGTAAATCAAATGTAGAAAATATATAACGCGGCAAAAACTAGTATATAGTAGAAAATATATTCTTTGGAATGACCGCTAAAGCAACGGAATTTGGCTAACCATAGACACGTGTTTCTGACTTAAGGTCTTCATTAGTACAGTCAACTAATTGAAAGACGAGTACAACTAGCGCCAAAATGAATACACAAAACAATACCAGAGTCACCAACAGGAGCAAAATCGACATTTGTGATTAGCAAGAGAGCATCCGAAATCTTCGCCGGACTTAATTTACCACGGAGCAGCATATAGCCACTGGTTCTTACCGCGTTATATATTTTTTACTTTTCATTTACTACTTTTGGGTTATGAGTTTCGCCACAGGTGGCTATATGCTGCTCCGTGGTAAGTAAGAGATTTCGGATGTTCTTTTGGTAATCACATATGTCGTATTTGTTCCTGTTGGTGACTCTGGTATTGTTTTGTGTATTCATTTTGGCGCTAATTGTAGTCGTCTTTCAACTAGTTGACTAGACTGATGAAGACCTTAAGTCAGAAACACGTGTTAGCCAAATTCCATTGTTTTAGCGGTCATCTCAGAGAATCCATTTTCTACTATATATATATATATATAAAGAATTAACGGAATTCGGCCAAAAAGTCTATATTACATCTACTTTCTAATTTAAATCTAAAGACTTTTTTCAAAACTCAAAATTGAAAAGTACTTAGCTACACTGATTAGACTAATAGACTAAAAAGACAACTTGAGTGAATTTCCAGAAGTTATAAAATATATATTTGGGTACATTTTTACTTCTAAAATTTTCACACTATTTGACAAGAAATAAACAATTTAAAACCAATTGTTTTCCTATCAAATATTGACAGAAATAGATTAAATATAGAACGGAAGCTTAAATTAGAAGATTAAATATGTCAAATGCATAATATGAAAAAGGGGAAGTATGTTCAAATTTTTTTTAAAACTAGATAATACGTTATACAGTTTATAGGACAAAATATTGAAGGTTATTTGAAAACGAAATATTTATGTTTTGAAGAAATTATTCGTCGTCTAAATTTAAAGTATAAGAATAAATGGAGTTAAGTTTTCAATATAAGTTTTTTTGTTCATTGTAAACTTTTCTTTATGTATTTCGATCATATCTAAAAAAAGCCTTTTGCTAGTGTTATGTTCAGTGTGTAAAATTTTTGTTTCGTTAAAATTACATGTGTGTCCCGTACATATCTATACTATATTCTGAAAAAGCACAAGTTCGTTTATTAAGTCTTCACTTCTGTGTAATTAAGTCCTCACTTTTGTGTAAAACAATTCTTTTACTTAATCTTTGTTTCGTTTGAGTAATGTATTTTTTATCGCAATTTGAACAACGAATGGAATAATCGCAATTATACTGGTTCAAAATCTGATCTTTATCTTTTAATTTTCTGCACAAAAACTGTTTTTTTTATAAATGTTTTTTTCCTGTTTTGCGTATCTGATGTATAAACAATTTATTGCTATTCTCTATTACTTTTAGATTCTGAGTGGCAACCTTAAGTGACCAGATATTTAAGTCACAATATGAAGTTTCATAACAACTAACCTGAATGTCATATTATGAAGATAATAATAGCGCCGCAGTATAATTCCGTTGGATCATTATGCTATATAAAATGGATCATCGCTAATATAGTTCTAATAATGCTTCAATACATATTTAAACAAAAATCCAAGACGCTTAAAACTTCTGCTAATCCCATTGAATATTTAACACAAATTGTTACTAATAAAAAGTGGTCAAACAAATCCTCCAATTAGGTTGGCTTAGAGGATCTGTATACATACAAGTTAAATTATAGCTTAATCATCAACCACAGAGGGCAAACTGAAAATGAAATAGCGATTTCCGACAGCTGTCGACTGTATTATTTTAGGTTTAGAATAGTACAATACCGGTGAACACATGTGCAGCATATTGTAATGCAATTGGACACAATTTTAGTTTGATGCAAGTTCTATATACATATAAGCGGACTTTGGTTTTGAATTTAAATTTTTTTACAAGAATTCAATCTTTACAGAGAGTTTTATAAGATGATTTTGTTATTTATCATCATAGTGAATTTATATATGAGGTGTTCCAGATGAGCGCAAAATCTAGTATTATCTCGGTTATTTTAGATATATAGGTATAAATCTTATAGTAAGAAAATGCTAAAAAATTATTATACAAAAATTTGCTTATTTGATCTTTGAAATCTTAATTTTTTCTCTAAGAGACCTGGTTTCAAATGACTAAACTAGAAAGAAGACACAAAATCTCGGTCTCAGTCAAAAAGAATATAATTCGGTTGCACGTGTTTCGCCTTTTCAGGCATCATCAGACCTACAATTAATATAACAATAAAAAACTGATAAACTTATTGATAGTACCAAGATTGTTAAAAATTAGTTGAGGTTCGAAGTTAAAGACATCGTTAACACAATGTAAAACTGGGCTTCTATTAGCCCTTGTAATTTCCATCGTCTCTAACAAATCCAATTTTTTACTCTTTGGACACTCGTGTAGTATCTTAACATTGTTTGGTATAGAAAAATGGTGTCCAGTTGTTAGTAAAGTCGGCTTTTGCTAATGTAACCGCATTATATTCTTTTTGACTGAGACCGAGACTTTGTGTCTTCTTTCTAGTTTAGTCATTCGGAATACTGACCTTGGAAAATTTATAATTTTAGAGTTGTTAAACCGATATACGTATGAGAGTAAATATAGCTTGTATGTCATAAATGACGTTTAAAATAGTGAAGTCATGTACATTCATTCTTTAGGTATATTCTAATATGTGTTTCATTTATGGACTGAAAACTGTAAGTAAGTTGAAAATCAAAGTATTATTTAGGAATCTATAACATATTTTAACTTCACTCGTAAAAGGGAAGTATTTTAATAATGAAAAAACCTCCCTCCGGGACTTTTTCAGATCTTTACGTTTCAGGGTCCCTAGACGCTGAAAAATGTTTTGTCTACCTGTGTGTCTGTCTGTCTGCCTGTTCGCCGTAAAACTAAAGAAATACTTACCCGATTGACTGAAGGTTATATGGGAATGACCTGGTAACATTTTGGTAAAAATCCAATATGGCGAAATAAAATGTCGGCCTAGTGAAATGTTAAAAAAATTATTATTAAAAAACTACTTGTCTAACTTGTCTTAAATTTTACACAAACATCAAGTATTCTGGCAATATTTTAGTACGAATCCATGATGACGGAATAAAATGGCGGCTTAATAAAATATTTAAAAATTCGACTTGAAAACACTGCTTAATGGATTGATTTCAAATTGTGTGACATAACTAAACGTGGTATAGGAATCAACAAGTAAAAGTGTGGTATTAATTCAAGATGGCCGAACAAAATGACGGTCAAAAAAAATGTTTGTAATCGAGAAAAATCAAAAAGATATTTATATATCTCCACGTTTTAGCGTCCCTAGGTGCCAAAAAATATTTTTTTTCGATTTCGTCGGTCCTTCTGCGTCTATCTGTCAATTCGCGGCATAGCTTAAATGCTACTTACCAGATTAATTTTAAATTTTGATCAAAATTTAGGGTTCATGTGGGGTTGACCAAGTAATATTTTGGTAAAAATTCAATATGGCAAAACAAAACGGCGGATTAGTGAAATGTAAAAAAAAATAATATTTAAAAACTGCTTATCCAATTTACCTCAAATTTTGCACAAACATCAAGCATTATGTTGGAATCAACTGGTATAGGGATCAACTAGTAAAACTGTGTTACTTATTCAAGATTGTGGAACAAAATAGGGGCCAAATAAAATGTTTGTTATCATGAAAAAAATCACTGTCTCAGGTTTTACATATCGTCCCGTTTTAGCGTCTCTGTCTGTCAGCGGCATAGTTTAAAAATTACTTACCAGATTGGCTTCAAAATTTAATCAAAAATTAAAGGTCATAAGAGGATATTTTGGAAAAATCCAATATGACGAAACAATATTAAAAAAATATTACTAAAAAAACTAATTATTTAATTTACTTCAAATTTTGCACAAAAATCAAGTGTTAGATAAGAATGAACTGGCAACATTAACAGTCTAATAAAATATTTAAAAAATCAGCCTGAAAATACTACTTATTAAATTAATTTCAATTTTTGTGCAAAAATTAAGCGTGCTATAGAGATAAACTGATAAAGTTGTACGAATTTAAGATGGCGAAACAAAATGACGGCCAAATAAAATTTTTAAAAAATCAAGGTAGAAAAATCTTGTTCAAGTGACTTTAAATTTTGCCGAAAAATAAATGTGAAAATAAGATAAAATGGTACGAATTCAACATGACATAAAATGGCGGTATATGCCAATGTAAAAACTATTTATTGAATTTATTTTATATTATGACCAAAAGTCAAGTTTGGCATATGTAGAAAGAAACTAGTAAAATATTGGCAGGAATCCAAAATGATGGAACGAAATGGCGCCCAATAAAATGTTTGAAAAGGTAGTATATGTAAAGCATATATACTGTGACTATGTACTGAACTAAATTGGGTCACTATTTTGTGTATCGAGTACCTACTTAGTTGAATTTTGAAAATTGCTTATTCTTCTTGCTGGTATAGCAGATTATACAGGAAACATTTCTTTGGTGAAGGCACTTTTGTATAATTCCCGAATTTCTTAAATTAAGACTATTTTTTTAATATATCTTCACAACTGGGGGCAGCGTCGTTAAAATCTGGTTAGAATGTAAATACGTACAAAGCCATGTCACTGTCAGACTCTCACATGGTTGCCGAAGGTTGTATATCTGTTTAGAAGAGTTGAGGTTGATTTAATAATAATTACCTGTATAACGTTGAGTTATAAATAAAGTATCCAAGATATGAACTGTTACGTATAGTATTTATTTTCAAACCTTAATGTGTAACAGTTGCCTAAATTAATGGCTAAAAATTAACTTTTGACAACATGGTTTCCGGATGTGCAGATTCGATGATACCGGTTACTCATTTTTCAGGTGCTTCACTTTTCGGCCATAACTATTCTTTCCCCACTCTTAATTGTTTTGTGGTTAAACCTAACTGGTTTAACTCTATCTCAAATCCGAATTACATCTTTGTTATTTTTGTCATGTTGGTAAGTAAATTCTAAAAAGTTTTTTTTATACTGAAAAAAGTAGAAAATAAAATGAGTGTCAGGGTGAAATGGAAAACTACTTATTAAGAGGAATAATAGAAACCAGGTACAAATGTGCAGTCTTGTTTGCTCTAGAGGGTGCTTAATTTAAAATAGATGACTTTTTTTAGTAAAAGGCGCAGTCCTTTTTACGGCAGATATTACTGTGTTACTTCATTATGAATAATCGTAACTATAGGGATACCTAAAGTGAACCAATTAGGTTAATACAGTAAGTAGCATTTAGTTCAACTGCAACCTTACCATTTTTAGAAACAATATATGATTATCAGATCAAACAATTATAGTTTAGAATCCGCCTAAGAGTAACATGTAGTAGATCAAAATATGACCAAATTCATGAAATTTCTGATTAAACGTAGCTCTGACAATAAAAAATACCTGTAATTTTCAATAGTAACAACTATGAATAATATTTTTTTAGCTTCATAAACTACAAATTATTAAGTTTCACTTGAATTTGTTTTAATAAGATAGAAAAGACGTTTCTCTTAGTGTAGTGTCATTTTTCCTGTTTCTTCTGGTGTTCATGTAATAAAACAAAATATTCTGAGATTTTCATTCAATGAAATAGACAAACTACAGAGTTTTTGATTATAAATGCTTTTCATATCTAGAAAAATACGAAAGTATTTATATCTTTATATTAATGTTCTCTTTTTGCTGATTATAAATATACGAGGTTTGATACCTTTCTCTTTAAAGACACCCGAGAAACTTGAGAAAAACCCGGCCATAAAAGACAATGTACTTTCATTGACTCCATTACATAGAAAAAAAACGTTCGCCTCTGTTTAACACATTGCCTCATATGCAGGGTTTTTGTCAAATTTCACGGACGACTGTAGAGATAAAGGTATTAAACCTGGTATTTGAGAAGATGTTGATTTCAAAAAACACCCTGAATATATGCAAACTACATTAGAAACTTAGGTTTAAGATGACATTTTTAACAATTAAATAAATATTTTTTTAAATGTCACAATTACAAAATGACAGTGACATAAGCGAAACATAACTGGCGAACTAAAAGTTTTAAGTTCCATGGCAACCAGACCTGGTCTAAGCTTAATCATTTTTAGTGAATAAGGGGGTTAAAGATTTAGTGTAAACAAAATGCCCTCCTCGTTTCTTAGTTGCATTAAATAATAATAGTATTTTCACAAAACACAACTGTAATTTTTTCTTGTTCCAAATATCGTATTGCACCTAAATTTTATCTATATTTACAGGTATTTGAACACTAAAATTATCGAAAAATTGATATTTTAATTAAAAAACATTTTACAGTATTTATTTAGGATGTTTTCTAGTTTGCAATTGGTAAACTTTCAACGATACATAGGAGGCTATCAGTTTAATAATTTGCATCGTTGTCATGGAAGACGATATTTAGATACTGACTATTTAGTAAAGTTAAACCTACTTACTTGCTACATTAAATTCTCGATAAGAAGGTATCCCATTCTAGGCAGATGTAAGGCCTAAAAGCTGTTTTTAGCTAGCTCTTGTTAAATGCAATTTGTTTCAGAGTATATTATTCAATATAATTTATAGAAATGAATTCTGGATTTAAGTGTTCGCGCAAAATTAATATATTTTCTAATTTTTTAAGTTTTAGTTTATTAAAAGAGTATCCATTATGATATCACCAAATTGTGTCGTAGTGATATGCGAATTTCACAATACTCAAACAGTTTTCTGAAAAAAAAATGCAACCACTTTTCTAAACCCTGTTTAAAGGCAATATAACCCTTACCTTCTAAAAGTTTTAACAAACGAAGATAAACAAGGCAAGAAAAATGACTCTGCTTAACGCGTGAAATCAATACCCCCTTCGCCCCTTAGCTGGTTTCCAGATGGTGGACTTTGGCCGAACGTATACTCTTTCTGGCATACTTGCACAACGAAGCGTTTTTATACTGAATTTGCCTGTGTGTGTCTTATATTTTGGTGATTAAGAATTTTGGATTTAATGATTTTATTACTTTATGTGTGTAGTATTAAGGATTGTTATTGATATTACTGTTTTATATAGGACTTTTACAATATTTAAATTAAACATGTCTCAGTATTTCGGACGCATTTTTTACCCGGATAGACATTTACAATATAATCTATTTTTGTTTTATTGAATTTACTAAAAACAATTGGTTAGGCCTCTTACGGACAAGAAATCTAAATTGATTGCTTAAAAAATGTTTTCGGCCATGTGAAGCATTGTGGCAATGCGAGAAATCTCACGCGAACAAGTAGAAGAATTATTATCACCGAGTAATTTTGACACAACACTGTATCTTTTATGCTACTCCGCTACTTAATATTACCCAATTAAGAATTTTAATTAAATAAAGTATTACCCACAACATTTGAAAAAGATAGCTGGAACTAGCCGATAAAGGCGTTTGCTTGTTTGGTACTTTCTATTACATATATTACATGTAATGTAAATTACATAACAACCAATAAAAACTTAAATATTCGGCCAATTAAAAATGTTCCTAGCCTTATAATAAAACCTTTACTTCAACAAAATTGTGAAAAAACAAAGGAAGATTTATGTAAAAACATAAAACCAACAGAATTGAGAATTGGTATCAAATCTACTAGGGCTACAAAGGGTGGTAGTATAGTCGTGAAATCTCAAACCAAAGCAGAGATAGAAAAATTACAGAAGGAAGCAGAAAAATGTCTAAATTCAAAATATGAGGTTCAAATCACGAAAGAGACCCAGAATTAAAATAGTTGATTGCTTAAAAAATTTTTTCGGCCATGTGAAGCATTGTGGCAGTGCGAGAAATCTCACGTGAACAAGTAGAAGAATTATTATCACCGAGTAATTTTGACACAACACTGTATCTTTTATGCTACTCCGCTACTTAATATTACCCAATTAAGAATTTTAATTAAATAAAGTATTACCCACAACATTTGAAAAAGATAGCTGGAACTAGCCGATAAAGGCATTTGCTTGTTAGGTACTTTCTATTACATATATTACATGTAATGTAAAGTACATAACAACCAATAAAAACTTAAATATTCGGCTATATGTCTAAAGAACAAATTGAGAATAACCTCAAAGAGCAAAACAACTTTATAATAGAAAGTGATGAACTAACAGTTACTTACATAAAAAAAAAAATATTAGAAAGAAACAAATGCCAATTTTGGCAGAATGTTCACCGGAATTGTTCAACAGATTTATGATCTCAAAAAAGGTATTCTTACAATGGGAAAGATATCCGGTTTACGAGGATATCAGTATACCAAGATGTTAACGGTGTCAAGGGTACTACCACCAAAATAATGAGTGTAATAAAAGAATTTCATGTGAATACTGTATGGGTGAGCATGAAATTAATGAGTGCCCAAAAACATTGAAAAGATTCGGTAACTGTGTAGCAGTCATGAAGCAAGTAGCTTTGAATGTCCGTTCTACAAATTCTTACTTGATATTCTCAGAAGCAAAATAGATCATGGTGTACAATGGTAGCTATACAACCAGAAGTAGAAGTTCTCAAGAATATAGAGGACCTAGAAGAAAATATTTAACTTCCGAAAAAAAGTATAAGTGGCGATACTCAAATTGACATTAAAGATAAGTTTTTAAATATAGTAAATGTAAATATTAGAAGCGTTAAAAAAACTTTGACAGTCTCCTTATATTCTTGAATGCATTCAATATATTGTACTGTGATATTTTAGTTTTAAGTGAATGTTTTCAAATTTCTGGAAATTATTATAATATACCGGGATACAATGTGCATTATAATGGCGCAAATTATAACAAAAATGACGGTATGCTTATTTACACAAAAGAAAACTTAAATATCAAAGTTTCAGATTGTAAATTAATCAGGTCCATGGTAACTAGTAGTCAAGTTACATTCACTCTTCAGAATGTGACTTTTGGCATCACCTGCTTATACAGACCCCCTTCAACTAACACACAATTTTTTATTGAAGATATTAAAACATATTTTGTAGGCAGTTTAAAAAACCAAATTGAAATCTTTGTGGGTGACACTAATATTAATCTTTGTGATAGTAATAACGAAAATGTAAATTTATATTTATCTACCTTAAATGCTTTAGGACTTGCTCCTCTAATTAGATGTTATACTAGAATTACATCAGAGTCAGCATCATGTATTGCCTACATTTTTTTAAGTAGCAAATTGGAAACTAACAGCTTGGAGTATCAACCTTTCGTGTTGGACACTGATTTGACTGACCACTACCCCATTATGCTAAATATGTTTATGAAAGACTAGACAAATAAAATACAAAAAAATAAGTATTATAAATGTAGAAAAAACCGACTATGACAAACGGAAGACTGGCAAACTGTTTTGAACTCTACTGAATCGGAATCAGCAACAAATAATTTTTATGAAATATTTATGCGCCTATATACTGGAGCAAAAATAAATAAAACTATTAAAATGAAAGAGGACAACAAGATAAAGCCTTGGGATAACAAATGGGTTAGTAATTTCTATAAAAAAGAGAGACAAAATGAAAAAAAGATTACTGCAGTCTCACAATGAAGAATTGAAATATCAGTACAACTTATATCGTAATTCCTTAAATAAACTGATCGCTAAATGTAAATATAATTATTTTAAAAACAAAATACAAAAAAATGGAAAAAATATTAAAGAGATCTACAAAATTGTTTCTGAGGCAACAAACCAACAAAGAAATAAAATAAATGATAATATGCATATTAGACATATAGAAACCATATTTGACAATGCCAAAGCAATCGCTGATCACTGTGAAATTTTTTTTATAAATGTAGGCATACATATGGTGGACAAGATCTTATCAGTAAATGCGATTACCATAAAGTAAGCATCATGCTCTTCTATGTTTCTTTATCCAGTTAGTCAGACTGAGATTATTGATCACATATATTCGTGATAGTGCTCCTGGAATCGATGGAGTACCCTCAAAGGTTATAAAGACTATTCATAAGCACATCCTCAGGCCACTTGCTCATATTGTAAATTTCACTTTTAGAACTAGCATTGTTCCATCTCAGTTTAAAATGACTGTTTTTACTCCAGCCCATAAAGCAGGTAATAAACATGATATAAACAACTTTAGACCCATAAGCTTAATGAATAACTTTGGAAAAATTTTTGAGAAATGTCTGGAGAATCGACTTATTAAATTCTTTACAGAAGACAATTTTCTATATAAAAATCAATTTGCATTTATGGGAGGGCAAGTAGCAAAACTAGTGATGCTATCTGTGAACTTGTTAGTCGAGTAACGGCAAACTTAAACACAGGGGAGAAGAGTATTGCTGTTTTTCTGGATCTCGCAAAGGCATTTGACACGGTGCCTCCCGATGAGCTTCTTGGTGTTCTAGAAAACTATATGGTAAGAGGTATTATGTTAGACGTGTTTAGGCCATATTTGAGTGATAGAAAACAGTCAAAATTAGAGAATCTTACAGTAACGCTATAAATATGAAAATTGGTGTTCCGCAAGGAACTCACCTCGGACCAATTTTATTCATTGCCTGCATAAACCCATTAACTGCTATGAACTTGAATGGAACTATAATATCATATGCAGATGACACCGTTTTAATATTTTCGGGCAAATGTTGGGATGAGGTAAGGAGACAGACGCAGTTGGGGCTGAGTAAGATCAAAAATTGGTTAGATTATTACAAGTTATCACTAAATTTAAATAAAACACATTATATAGCATTCTCTTTAACTTCGGCCAATCGCCCTGATTTTACTAGTATATCAGTACAAAATTTTGAAATTGACATAAATGAAGTTACTGAAACAAAATATTTATGGATAATCATTGACAGACACCTGAAATGGGATAAACATACTTTAAAAATAAAAAATAGTATGAGGAAACCAATTCATAAACTTTATCTTCAACGAGAAATATTATCTTAAATTCTTTTAATTACGATATACAGAACACTGGTGGAATCCGTAATAATGTATGGTATTGTGGTCTGGGGTGGTCTGTACATCAGTGCACTAAAACAATTTAATGTTACACAAAATTTTATTCTTAAAATAGTCTACAACAGAGAAATGCGTTGTCCTACTTATTTATTGTACACTAAGGAAATATTTAATGTAAGGTCCTTATATATACTCGCAACATGTTCATATTTCCACAAGAAGAATAAAGCTAAAAGCTATATCAATCATCAGTATGGAACCAGAAACAAAATTCAAAATAACATTCAGATCCCTAAAAGTCATAGAAGTATTAATTAAAGATTCTTGAAATTCTATTTGGGCTCCAAGTTTTACAATTTGCTACCATTAAATATTCGACAAATAAAGAACCAAAAAAAAATTACTAAGGCATGTAGAGGATATAGTTTTGAAAGATATGCAGATTTTGCGGTATTATTTTGAGCAAAATCAAGATCATTTTAGACTATAACTAATAAACTATAAGAAATAATATATTATTTCTTATAATTTTGGTGTAATTTTTATTCATCTGTATTGTAAATAGTAAATGTTCTAGTCCTATGATTATAAGTTATTCAAATTAATTATTGTAAATAATTTAATCTTAGTAATAATTCTTGTAGAATTAGAAGAGTGTTGATATTTAAGGTTTATTTTCTTTTCTAACTCATATAAGGTATAATTCTGAGATTTATATTTATTTGTATTCATACTACAATCATATGTCACAGACAACACATACAGCTGTTAATTCAGTTAGGTGTTTAGACGATAAATTATTTTTATTTGTATAAAGAATTACTATAGTTACTTAACTGATTTTTTGTGATACATACTACACCAGAATTTTCAATAAACGTTTCAATGTATCAATGTAATATCCCTCGTGCTTCTAATTTTCCGGAAAAATAGAGAAAAACGTGTTTCTAAGTTTTTTTTTAACAAATCGCATGAGCGTTAATGGTTTTAAAAATCCGAAGACGCAAATACTATTTGCTAAAGACATTTCTTAGAAACGGGGGAGAAATTGAAATAAAATTTAATGTTGTTTATGTTTGTATTATCTAATTTTTAATTAAAAGTTGTTTTGCCCTCGAGCTGCTCAATATAATTCTAATGCGGAGGCACAAGGGGTGTGAGTTCGATATTTGTCAAATATAAACTTTTTTAAAAATGGGCGCCAGGTTTAGATGGTCAAAAAATAAAAGATAATATGTATATACTAAACCTAATCTCGCTAAATATCTACAGAAGGAAAATAAAAGAGATTTACTTTAAGAATTTATTTTAAATTCTCATTTTAAACAAAAATATCTCAAAAAGACACAATCAAATCTGTCTTACATTTGCAGAAGTACATAAGCATAAATAAAATCTGCTCTATATTGGCAGATGCAATAAAAGGTAAGTCAAAAGATAAAAATAAGAAAACTCAAGAGTCGATGTGATATTACAAATTTAGCATTTAAAAAAAAAAATGTTAAGTCAACCTATTAATGTAGAATTCAAAATATAAGATAAAAATGACAGTAATTGTGCATTAACCAGTTACAATAATCAAAAGTGACTTAATAATTTAAAGAGAGCTACGTAAACCATAAATGTTACTAATAATAATTCATAAGCCTGGAACACAATAAGCGACTCTATAAGAAAAACAGTCACTTTGATATGTCCCAAAGCAATAGCCAATTATGAATATATATACTTTTAAATAAAATGGAGACATACAAGGCATGTATGAATTTTAATCGAGATATAAGAACTGTAATTAAAGTATTTAAAATAAAAAAATTATCAAGATCAAGATTTTGGTACCAATAGTATACGTACTAACCTTAATTTAAGGACGAAGGGTAACTTGAAGTTTGACACGAAAATAATAGCTTGAATTATATATAAACTAAGCATTTTAGCATTAATGCCCTCTGTATATTATTGTTAACATAAATGTAATTATAATTCGTTCAAACTTCTTAATTTTCACCAATATACTT
The DNA here is from genome assembly GCA_030620095.1 of Kuschelorhynchus macadamiae. Classification (NCBI taxonomy): domain Eukaryota; kingdom Metazoa; phylum Arthropoda; class Insecta; order Coleoptera; family Curculionidae; genus Kuschelorhynchus; species Kuschelorhynchus macadamiae. The sequence goes on from JAUTXW010001402.1 coordinate 263,022, forward strand.
TTATTTAAAGTTGCAAAACATTTTTTCGACTTTATTTGAAACCATCAGAAAATCGAAGTTAATAAAAAATTTAATTTGATAAATAAAAATACAGCGATAGGATTCGGATTCGTGATTCGAAAAAAAGGATTCTAGTTATTTTATCCGGGTACTTTTTGTTACCAAAAGGAGTCGTGATCCGAATCTTCTTCCAGGATTCGTGATTAGGATACTTTTTGGGAGGATTCATCCCAGTTTTGTTAGACAGGAGTATATTATACATATCTATGTAAAAACGCTGCTGTACTATATTTTACCTAGTTTATTTAATTATAATTCTTAGTTGAGTTACACTTGTTTTATTTTTAAGCAAACCTGCACTTTTATTGAAATACATGTCATCAAATTATATTCCGCTCACTAATCACCCAGCAGAAACCGTTTGCGGGAGCTAAATTGATTTCATGCTTTTTATTAAATGCTTAGCTGAGCGAACCAACGTTGCTTCAGTAAAATCTAAAATTTTAAAAGTTGCCCCTATGTCTCCTCGGTCAATGAAAATATATAAAATGTCTTAAAAGCACATAAATAAAATACATGAGCCCCTAGGAAAATATTGTTTGCACAATATAAAACACTTATCACTCATGATCAAAGTCGCCGACTGCCAGTGCTTTTACTTCTCGTAGTTAATATACTGTGGTATAACAACATCCTGCGAAATTACTATCCAATCAAACCAGTTCCATAAACTGACCAACAAGTAGAAGTGATAATCTCGCTTTTTGTAGCCAATGGCTTCAAAACAATAAAGGAATAACCATTTTTATCAGAACTTGAGCTGGGCTTACTCTGTGCGTCCCAATAATTTTGGCTGTGTCATAATGTATCTATTACATCTATAATAATTAGTTGTTCTTTATCCATTTTTCTTTTGCTTTTGGTTTACTGGTTCCGCCCCGACCAATATGGTAGATGTATTATTATTCTTGAAAAGATTGTATTCAACTAGAAGGTTTTTTTTATTTCTTCTTAAAAAAACGAGATTTATCAAATTAGTATTGAATTACTACATTTCCAAACTTTTGTTCCTAAAATGAGAAAAATTAGGTTGTGTTTGTAAAAGCAATAATATAATTGTGTAACGTTTTGTTTAATGCCAAGTGGCAGGTGTATTCAAGGATATTATACGAGTGAGCCTTAAGTGAGGGTTTCTATGTTACCCAAAGGGGTCTGTCTGTTTGATTTATATACATCAGTATGTTACAAGCCCTTAATTCTACACCCGTCCCTAGCGATAGTGAGTGTTTTTCTGTAGCTTAAAAGTTGTATTCTTTTTAGCTAATAGTGTTACATAAATGTATTTATATATCCAGTTGTGCGTCGTTTGTGACATCGGGCAGTCTATGCAAAGTTCTAGGCCCCTTTTGTGGCTAATATTTATCTGTTGTCTGTGTTAAATAAACATAATAATTACTTCCAACTCAAATCTTCTAAAGTCGACCTAAAAAGAAAGTAGGACCCATTTTTAGTGCTACAGCCTATTAAATTCCTCAATAGTAAGTTTTTTAACATTATTTGATAGTGACTTTAAAGTATGTCTGTTCTTTCATATTTACATTCAAATTTTACATATTTGTATTTTCTTTAAAATCAATGTTATTTAATTCTAATTTAGCTTTTATTGACTGAACCCAAGCTTCTTTCGTTATGAATCTTTCCTATTATTAAAGACAATAAAGAAATCAAAAAACTTCAAATTGTTTTTTTATAATTTGTATATTCTGTTTGATAATGGTAATATATGTTTTACAAGGTCTGCTCAAAAAGTTAACCTAAAAGAATTTTGTTATTTTCTCTCCTAATCAAATAGAAATTCCATTTCCTCTTTAACGATATAACACACTTTAAAATTTAGTTTTCTAATGAAATTTGTAGTAGACGATAAAACAAAACAGTACCACTCCCTTTTTCCATTCATCTGAAGATTCAAAACTTGTGAGCCATGAAAAGTAAGTATATTTTTTTATATAAATTAAGTATGAGTTGTAAAGAATCTTTTTATTTAAAACTTAAAAAAATTCACAAATATTTTACCTACCTATTCTATAACTTTTATGGCCATCATAAAAAAGTAAACTCAATCTCAAAATTAAAAGATTTTATTTGGCAAGAAAAAATAACACATAGTTAACAATAACTTTATGTAAAGAAAAAGAAAAAAAAAGATAGTTATTCTTTTAACAAATTGGACAGCCTCTCGATTACAAATCCTATTAAATAATGCCCCGATGAGGGGCATATGCAAAATTCCCCTCAAAAGTTATAAACAAAAAATATAAAATATATTTAAATTAAAAAAATGCGGGGTCCTTTTACCGCACTTTTCTTTCGAAAAATTGAATTCAATTAATTTTTCTATTTTATTACATATTTTTATTGTCGATGTTCTGACTAGCAGTTCTCAGGGACACAACCGAATCCTATGACTATTTTTTAAATATAGGATGTTAAAGTTAAAATTAAGCTGGTGTTATTATTAATATAAATATTTTAGTTTAAGTAGCCGTTTCTAGGTTATTTACCTGTTTTTATAACTACAGTGACAAATTGTGTTATCGGCGATTAAAATTAACAACAAAGATATTTGTATGCAGGGTGAATCAGGAATATGTAAATACTTTTATTACATAGGGCGCATATTCACGAAAATGTTTTACTGCTTATTTTTTAACAAATAAACGAAGTAATATTACAAATTTACAGGGGATTCAAAAAATTACCACATTTTTTTGAATTCAATATACGTTGTTTTAAAAATTTTCGCGTTTTTTAGTTCTGCTTTTATCATTATTTTAGTAAACTAAGCATTTTGGCATATATAAAGTGCGGGACACGAAAGAAAACCGGGCGGTCCTTAAAATAAAGGTTCATAGTCTTAAGCAAGCGGAAAAGTAAAATTTGTGTACGCAAATAAATCTTATGTTATTTTATTTGTTGTAATAGTTTACCGCTTCAGCTATAAAGTGCATCAGCTAAGCGGTACGGAAAAATAATCGAGGATTTAGTAAATTTCGCTCTGGTCCACTTGTAATTGAGATGTGCCTAGAGTCTCCATGTACTTGCCGCTAAAAGGTTGTAGCTATTTCCAGTGGCGCCTATACATTTCGAGCATTTGTTTTCATTTCTATATAAACGCGTTGCGTTGAATTTGAATTATTATTTCGAAGTAACGATGGCGAGCAAAAGAGGACAAACAATTCGAAGCGGTGCACGTGAAGTTATTGCGAGCGTTATAGAGGCATGTACTAGAGAAGCTGAAAATAATAGTTTGACTATTCTAATTCAAAATCGAACAGAACGCGCTGCATTTTACACTGGTGTTTCGGAAAGTACTGTAAGAAAAATTCAAAGAGAACATAATGATTGCTCATGTTCTAATTCACCTTTAAAATCTCCTGGTAAAAAAGACCCCGATTATCATACAAAGATAAAATTGACGATGGTGATTTTCAAGTAATTCGAGGAACAATAGAGGATTTGTATATAAACTTGAAGAAGGTTCCGACCTGCAAATCCCTACTTCGTGCTGTAAAGAACAAAATAGATTTTCCGTACGGGTATAAAACCTTAAATCGGCTTTTACGATCTAGACAAAACCTGGGTAGATAATGATATGACAGTGAACAAATGCTGGCAAAGTGAAAGTGTTACAGGTGTTGTTCAGGGAATCCGCTCTAGTAGTCGCTTTATTATAGTTCATGTTGGTTCAGAAGCCGGATTTGTTCCAGGTGCTGCTTTAGTTTTTCGCTTGGGACTAACAACTGGAGACTATCATGGATAGATGAGTAGAGATAATTTTGAAAAATGGTTACTCGAGAAGCTTCTACCTAACATTCCTCCCAAATCAGTAGTGGTAATGGATAATGTGTCTTACCATTCTCACGTAAAAGATAAAGTGCCAACTAAATACTCTACAAAAGCTCATATGATATCGTGGCTTAAATCGAACAATCTTGTATGTGATCCAATATGGAGAAAATATCAATTATATGAAGTAATATCAGCCAACAAGCCTAGAGAAAAAAAGTATAAAATTGGCAGTCTTTTATCTTTTTTACACCTTTAAGGCTACCTACACACATGTGCGACCTTAACCCTATTGAACTTGCATGGGAGGAGTAAAAAAATATATTCGAGAGCGCAACACCGGTGAACTTTCAATTAAAGATTTAAATAAAATAACATTAAAAGCGATTGACTCAATATCTGTTGAAAATTGGAAATCGTATGTTAAACATGTTCGTTCTATTGAAGATAAAAACTGGGAAGTAGATGGCAAAATTGAAAGGGTTATTGATGATTCAGTTATCACACTGGGATCTTCAAGTAGTGACGACGTAACCTCATCAATTTCTGAGGAAGACAACGATTTAGAAGGAATCGAACTATTAGAATCACAGCCGTCAACCCCAAAAATAGCTTAGTTTTTTTTTCATATATTTTGTAAAATTGTTCATAAAGTAGCTGTCAATAAACTGCTTCAAAATAATTAATTTTCTGTTCAATACCGGGTGTCAAAAAATATCTTATATTGCAATTAATATTTGAAAAACCACAGAACTCATATTTTTTCAAAATTAACACATCATTGTAGTTATAGTACGGGAGCCAGCACTGATTCCAGTGAACAAGATTTATCAAAATTTTAACTTATGCAGTTCGACTTTGGGCTATTCGGGTATGCCAAAAGTGACCGTTTGTCTCCGTCTGTCATATTACTTTATACAGGGGGCGTCATTGTGAAGTACTATACAGGGCGTTTCCTAATTGCGTGCTAATGTTAAAGTGGGGTGATTCTTGGACCTTTTTAAGAAAAAAGTTTAATATGAACCTAAAAGTCTTAACTTTGGAGATATAGGGTTTTAAAACATTTTTTTTTAAATCCTAATTCTGGTGGTATTATAGATAAATAACTGTGTGAAATTTGATACAAGTCTTTTATGCATAAAAGGGCATTTTTATTAACAATCAATTTTTGAAATTTCTACCAGTGGCGTACATATGTAATTAACCTGGGTAAATCCGTATGCTCCTTAATGCATAGAAGACGTGTATCAAATTTCATGCAGTTATCTACAATAACATCAGAATTGGGATGAAAAAAAATGTTTTCTTTTTAAATTTTATTTGATTTGGATCTTAGCTATATTTTTACGAAAATAAATAATTTTATCTTTTGTCCAACATAAAAAAATTAATATTTTTTGAACCGAACTTGAAAGTTACCCAATTAAAGAGCTCCTTCAATCTCATTCCCAGTGCTCCTTGAATAAAGTTATATTGCATTTATGAGAAAAGCTATTAAAAATATCTTCAGTTATATAGTCAGTGGTGCTTACGGAAATATTAAGAATTTTTTGCACCACATTTAATAAATTCTGCTTAGTCGGACGGTTGCTATATTGTTATAAGAGATTTTTAAAAATAGTTCACAATATTTAGAGCACCCTGTATATTACAACTTCCATACGTGTATTTTGTAAAGCTGCCTTAATTGAGCTCTTTGATACCATATACGACAATTTCAAAAAATATATATATTTTATATTGGACATAGCATGAAATAGCTTACCAGTGCCGCCAATTTTAATTTGTTTTTACGAAAACATAGTTAAGAATACTCTTGGGATATAGGAGATTATTTTAATACCTTACAAATAATAACCTGTTAGGCCGTTTAGGCTGTAGTATCATTGAAAGAAACAGACAGAGATTTGGAGGGCTTTTCAATAAAACACTGTATAAAGTGCAGACTGTCAAATTTTAATGATACCTTTTTTTTAAGAGTTGTTTTATAAAATAATTTTGAAACATGAAATTTCGTTTATGTTTTATAATTTAAGTGATGTTAAGAAATAAAAATAAATACATCAAGCAAGTACTATATAAAAATATAAAAAATATCAAAGATGTGAAATGTGTTTGAATGTTATTACCATTATATCATCAACCTGTGAACATCTGGCGAAATGTCATGCATGATGCAAATATGTAAATATGAAAATTAAATTAAATAGCGCACAGGGAATTAAAAATTCAGGAATTTTCTTTTACCACAATGCCGCAAGGAAAAAGTTATAAAAATATAAAGTATTTCGCCAAGGCTGTGTTACAAAAAAATGGGTTACTTACTTCCTTTCTGCTACCTTATATAAAATTTATAAACATAAAAATTAGGAATTAATTCCTCGTACTCTTACAGGACGGAACTCCAAAACCATTGTAAAACTCTTGGTTTATGTACCCCAAAAATTACACCATAAACTTGTAACTATATCCCAAAACCATATCTTGAATTCTTAACCTGAAACCCTACAAACGATTGTTTGTCTTAAAATAAAATCGACACGGAAAGTGCAAAAACAAGTTATTTACAACAAAACTATTCAAAGACATTGCATTACCTCTAGTCATCTAGAGGGCTCCTTCGACGTCAACGGCCACCAACAAAGGGAATTTCCAGACATCTAGAAAGGCTTGTCGAGGACCGACAGCCAAAACAAAATTCAGGACGCCATTCTGTTTATAAACGATAATTTCGAATTAGCTCACAGCAGGAAACTAATTTGAAAATCGACTTACCACGTGGTTGATCAAATGTGGAACCAAACAAAACGGGACCAAAATTTAGGGCCAGATGATGTCTATAAATAGGCCTTAGGCTTTCAACGGCACTGCACTTTAAAAAGAAATAACTTGGCATGACATACTTTCAGTACTTAAAAAAGATCGGTCCATTAGGGCACTTTTATAAAGCCGGACGCATGCTGCATCTCTAAGGAGAGCCAATTGAAGGAAATCAGCTCCAGAAAATTTGAAGAAGTTTGACGTTCCCCTCGATCATTCTTCCTCACTTCAGACTTATGCCATCCTAATGCCATAAAATAAAATAATAATTACAGTGGAGTCCATTGCTGGCGCCACTAGTAGAAGTGAGTAAGAACCCGATAATATTCGGTGTCCCCGAATAGAGCTGGCGAACTGCCCCTGAACAGAACCAAAATCGTAATTGAAATACAAAAACCAGACATTGTCAAAGCTGGCTGGACGCCGAAAAATAAGAAACTAATGAAACCATAGTGACAGAAGAGAAAGGCAGGCGAATTCCGAATATTTGTAAACAAAACAAAAACAAATTTCTTTAGTCTCAATTTAGAGAAGTTGAAAATACTTTACAAAATGTAATCCAAGAAATTATGAATAAAACAAATTGAGGTATGTAAAATGTAATTTACATAAAAGTCTTGATATTTTAAAGGTTATATTTAACTGAAAAGTTATAATGTTCAATTTTGTTTCATATTACTAATTGGCTTAAAATAATGAAAAACCATTAGCAAAATGTTCATTAAACATTCCATACAAAGCAAACATAAAGAAAAGCAGCTTGGATAAATGAAAACAAAAAGTTATGTAAACTGAAACTTTCTAATAGCTCAAATGTTCTCAAAGTGTTAAATTGATATTTACAAGAAAGAAGAGAGTAAATGTGTTTATCATAATTCACGTGAGTGAAATGGACTGAAAGAAGAAATAAATAAAAACAAAATATTTTATTGTAAATGAAAAAATTGTTATTTTCATTAATAAAGAAGGCCAGTATCTTAGTAACTAAAACTGGTTATATCTTCAAAATATGTCACTTTCAATAGTAACACCCTAATAATAAAGATTCTATTAACTTTCTTTTATAAAGTGTATGATATGTAAATTTGGAAAAATCCAACTCGTAGAGTTATTCGACAGGATGGTGACGGAACACTGTGTGAAAATCAGTAACTATATAACCAGCCAAATTTTGTAATTGCCTTAGTGCCACTATAAACTAAATAATTATACAGAAATTTGAAAATATTATAACGCACTGGCTTGCATTTTGTAACTAGGCCCTGTGTAATAAATAATTTATTGCAATTTTTGCTGTTAGGAAGTACGCAGATATGAGTAACCTCACTTTAGGACCGCAGCGGTCATGCCAAAAAAATCCTTTTTCTACTACATAATAGTTCTTTCCGCGTTAATCTTCTCCTACGATTTAATTACTCATTGGTATGGGAGTTTCTCCATATCAACAAACCAATAATTAGGGAATCAAATAAATTAAGACCAAAAAAAATTAGAAGGTAAAGTGGAAATAAGAGGAATAATTGGTACGGCGGAGGATGGAGGTAGAGCCACTACCAAAAATTAAATATAATGACATAATAGTTGGTATAAAGTAATTATTAATTTGCCTGTGCCACAGTTGAGAGAACATTTATTTTTCAAATTATTGTCAACTGTTTTTGACGGCATAGGCGGAGGTCACAAGTTCGGCCATTTTACAGTCAGGCTACATGGTCGCATGGAACAATTCAAATAATATACATTTTGCCTCTCTTTCTTTCTATAACAAATCATGGAAGTGTTTCAACTAATTTAAGAGTTCATGAACAAACTAGTATTAGTACTATCAGTAATAATCTGTAGCTAATTATTATTACAGCATTTTATTTAACAACACACGCCTGTGGTGGAAAGACGCAGGCTTTACGCAATATATCTTTGACCACACCACAAATGCAAATGGCCGTTTTGTTTTGTACGGTGATTCATGTCCAACAGTCTGTTAACTATTTAAACGTTTATAATACTCATTTAAGTGCTATTTTAAAAATCAAAGTATATTTATTAAAAAATAAAAGTTGTACCTTCAAATACTTGAATGCTTCCGCTTATATTTTTTTCGATTCGGAAAAATAATCGTTAATAGTTCGTTCAACTACGAGTCGATTTATAAAGCAAGGCCAGTTCATAGTTTAAGTAAAAAAAGAAAAAGGTTTGAATGCACTACGATTATTGTAATTTTAAGAATGTATAGGAATTGAATAGACATTGAAATGTTAACCAGGAAATAGTGTTCACACAACAATGGAGTTATTATTTTATTAACATATCTTGAGTTGACTTGACATTCTAAGGGTTAAACTAACCTTCTTATTGTTAACAACTCAAAAATGGTTAGGTTAACCATTTAATTTTTTCATTAGCATACTACTAAACGCATTACTACGCCGAAACAGAAGAACCATTAGTAGTTAATACCGCTAGTGTGATAGTAATAACTAAATATATTATAGTTCGTTACTTTATGTTATATAATTAATAAAATCTATTTTGCAATAGCTATATTATTGATAGTTTTGATTTGTCACTACAATCACTCACATTAAAGACTAAAAAACTATCTTCTGCATTACCAAGCTTGTGTCATAATTATACCAATTTACAAGCCACCTAAACCACTACTAGAAATTTATTCACACATTAAAACGGTTGTGGACTCCCCCGATGTACTTTAAGCCTCAGTTAAAAATACATTAGGATAACTTTGGTGCATTTTTACTTTCCATTTATTTGAAATGCATCCCCTGTCGGCATTAAAGTTTAAATGGAAAAAGAACCGATTTAATTTCAGTTCAGTTACGTCTCTCCTCATGCATAGAAAATTCAGGAATAGGTTCATGTAAAAATTTGATTTTCCATATTTATTCACAAAAGCACACTATACAGGATAACTGTAGCCAGTAAAATAGGTAGATGTTGTTTTGATTCAGTTGTACATTGGAATTATGAAGTATTGGTCGTCCCAAAACGTATCCTAGAACGGATATTACGCAATTTCAAGAGACTTTTTATTGTGGAAAGTGATGAGATTGGTTTGCAGAATACTTTAACATTTTCTCTTAAATGTACATATTAGAACTAACCGGGATGAAACATTACATAACTGTTAGTGTGAGATAAAAATATTCTTTTAACATTTATAGTTACGCTATTTAAAAAATCGATATTTTCGCTTCACCCGGAACTTCGTTCGTTATGTCCGTTTATTAAAAAAAGTTAAGACTGACCAAATTAGTTCCTCACCAGTTGTTTTCATATATTTTGAAGCCCCAATGGAGTCTTTCTAAAAGTGTTGTGTTGAACTTCAAGGTATTTTTATAATATACACATTTCTCTCAATAAATCAATTTGAACAATTTAGGACTCACTTTCTCTGCGCCTTAGAGCATTTTTGTTAGAAATCTGTATTTTTACCTATATTAGTTGTGCGATATCTGCCCGCCATTATTCTGGCCCTTGTTATAAGTGCTTGTACTTCTTTGTGAGTTTAGCCTTCACAATGGTCTACTCTAACAATGTTTGCAGTTTTCGTTACATGAGCATCCATGTTTTTACGTTTTTCCATTTAAAGTCAATTTAAAAAAAAACTGCTTCTCTTGTAAGATTTTACTTAAAAAAGTAATTTGTATGGAATGATAACATATCTAATTTTCATCTTAAGGAGTCACGTGTTCACATGGCAGTCCAAACTTTATATCGCATGGCGTTTCTCGTTGGCGTATATTCCATATCACGAATTTTCTATAAACCAATAATGACAAAAGAAGTTTTTGTCTCAGGTTAAGTAGATATATTTCTACGCATGCTGTCTGCTTAGAGATATAGAAGAAAGATTCCAGTTTTTCATAAGACCATGGTTTTACAAACACTTAAAAAAATATCTGTTTCAGAATTTTTTCCTTGGCTGTAACTTCCTGGTTATCCAGACTAAATTCTTCTCTAGGTTTACTTAAGTACTCCACAATAACTAGGATGCGTTTGTTACCATTATCAAAATCTACAAATAACTTAATAACGTCGGCACACCGACGTGAAATTTTTGAATTAGATTGGATCCTTATTCACAGAACGTGCATCACATAATATACATCGTTATTTATGTCTTCATGCTAGTGGACCCTGTAACTTCGTTTTCGAACTTTAGGGGTGTATTCACTCAAAGGTGTGCTGCGTATTTTCTGCTATGTTGTTTATGTAATATATCACCGATCCTTATTCTTGAAATTGCAACATAGTTTTATCACTTTAATCCGCATTTACTCCAGCTTTTGGTTTCATACCTTTGACGGTTATCTAGCTCTACAATTGCCAACATTTATTATTATTTAACTGATCGATACGCGACCATTTAACAATTAGCTTATTAAAAGTCCTTTCACTTTTTTATAAGTACATCCTATCCAGTGGACTATTTTTTCAGAACAGCTGCAATTTTGTTTACATGAACGCCTGATGTTTGCATTTTTGTGATGTTTGCTATTGCTGTGCTAGTTCAGATCAGTTAGTATACTAGAATTATTTCTGGATTTTTGATATAAAGGAGCTATTTACAAGTGGCATGGTTTTTGTTAAATAGATGTTGTTTTAGTAATAATAAATATATTTTTATAAATGTTGCACATGTCTCACAATTTTAGGTAGTTTTTCCTAAGGATGATAATTTTATTCAGGTTTAGCAACATTTGGTTCTATGACATTAATTTACATTCGTTTGGGGTCTTTTGGTTAAATAACTTTACTGGGGCTTTATGCGACTTAAGTTTATAAAAGATGAGTTAAGGAAATTAGACAGGGAGGGTTCCCCAGAGTGTTTTTCCTGTATATAGGGAGTGTGAGGGTTTGCGCCATTATGAGAACTTTGTTAAATATATTTTTTTTAAACAACTAACTTTAAGGCAGTAATACATTGAACAAAATATTTAGAATTTAACAGGTAGGCTAAATTCATAATATCAGATTAATATTTACTGAAATTAAAACATTCCGTAATTAGTATCATTTTGTATTAACAACGGAAAAAATCGGTAAACTTCCTTTACCCGGAAATTTCTTCGTTATGAATATTTCCTTTTATTAGGAATAGTGAAGTATGACCCGATTTAGTTCTACACATAGTCATTTAGTAACACAAATATAGATCAGATGTAGTATCTAACTAAACTCGACTTTTTATAAAACAAGAAACGGCATTTTTATCCCTGGCGTTCGTTTACATTGGTTATAGAAATAGCGCGTGCATCTTCTTCCTTCTTTGATGTCTTTCGAGTAAATAATCTTATTGGGGTTTTTTTGCGACATAAGTTTATAAAAGGTAGGTTAAGGAAATCAGACAGGGAGGGTTCCCCAGAGGGTTTTTCCTGTATATAGGGAGTTACGGTAGCTCTGGAGGAAGGTGGAAATTCAAGATTACAAATAAATTTTTTTAACTTATTTTCACCCCTGTTGCACTCTCCGATCGTTGTACACATCACTCCCATTTCCAAACGGTTGGGATGACGCATCACCAAAATCGATGTAGCATCAGTTGTGATGGAAACACTCGCCCAATAGTAAGTATTCCCTTCGAGCACGTCCTACATTTCTTTCGCATTGTCGCAGTCACCAACATTTGCCATGGCGGGTTAAACTGATCATTGAGATATTGCAATTCAACCGTTACGACATGCAAGACTTGGGTTTAAAGACACCATTTTTCACCGGTCCATAACCGGCGAAAATACCTCTATAATACTCGCACTGACGTATAGAGCGTAAACTCCGCTAAACGATCCAACATATTCACGATGGTAGGCAACGAAATTGATCAAATTGGAACTTATGGACTCGTCCCTTCGTCTCAATCGTGATCCGTTAAGAACGTAACAGATAGAGAGGATATAGAGATAACACTCGCACTGAGGTATAGGGTGATCCATTAACAATAGCTGGAAATGTATTACAACTCAGATGTACATGAGAAACAATTTTTTTGGATGTCGGATATCTCCTGAAAGTAGATAATTGACATCGACAGTTTCGCCTTATTGGGGCTCGTCAGTGACATGCATCAGGTTGCGAAACCCGCGAAATGGTAGGTTTTATCAATGAGTTAATTTAAAAAGAGTACTTACTTAAAAACTGGGAATTCTTCTATTGTGATAAAGAAGCTTCCAACAAGGCAATTAGTATGCATTGTTTGTAATATGCTACTGGATTGCTAAAGACCACAACACTCAGTTTCACACCGTCTTTACTCAGGTGATAAGCACTAATGAGATTGGTATTTGTGTTCATACTATTTGTCTTAGGCGTTTACATAAGTCGGATGAACTATTTTAGCCAAAAGTCCACTACATGGCAGAGGATCTATTTTACGCAAGTAATGAAATACAAACATATTTTTTAATTTATTTTCATGCCTGTTGCATTCAAAGTTAGTTGAAATGCAGTGTAGATTTGGATTTACACCAAAATGCGGAAGAAAAGTGTAGGACGTGTTCGAAGAGTGTACTTACTATTGGGGCGAGTCTTGCCATCACTACTGATGCTACATCGGTTTTGGCGATGCGCCATATCGACCCTTTGGAAGTGGAAGTGGTGTTTACAACTATTGGAGAGTTTGGTGTAAAACCAAAACTACTGCACTGCACTTTAACTAATTTTGCTGCATTTTAACTAATTTTGAAAGGCGTTTTCCTATAGCAGGTTCTTTGCGGGAGTTTCAGAATAATTTAAAGTTGGAAGCAAGAAAAATCTTAGTCAAGGTGGTATTTAACACTTGCCCCCTCCTTAATTAGCATTGTACCTCAATATTTGAAGAGCTACATTTCCTTCACATCGAAATATTCATAATTTATAATATATAAGCAAAGTTTACAAAATTAAATATAGGTTGTCTCAGTCGACAATGATATTCGCGGACTAAAGCGTGCCGGCGCGTTTCTGACCGGTCGTATAAGTAGTTTGGCTCCCGGTCGAAAATATTTTTATACTAGGTAATTTCAAAAAGTATACACAATAATTATTATGGGCAAAATTTACTGAATTGAAATAATGTTGTATGGTTAATTAGTTAGTTACATTTTACAATTACAATTTTAAACGTTATTTAAATAGACAGAAATTATTATTACGGTTTACCTGCTGATCAAATTTTAAAATAAATATTCTTAAATGTATTAAGGAATGTTGATGCTAAAATTTAAAATGTAAGATTCGTGATTCGTGTTTACATGAAGAGCCTTAACCCACCTGCCATTAAAGTTTCGGTAACTATAAATTGTGATTATACAAATGTTACCAGTGTGATGCTCTTTATAAAATATAAATATATGTAGATAACAAAGACAGACAATAGACATTGTAGCCCAGGCCACCCCGTAATAGGTGAAATAACAATAAAGCCATACAATATGCTCGAAAATATTACAATAAAGGATAAGCAGGTAAATCGCGACACCAGTGTCGGAGCGTTAGGCTTTAACTTATTATGTTTCACTATATGGCAAAAAAATACTGTGAAACATCCCACACGACTTCCTGATAAAAAATTATTCATGTCATTTTGACAGTTTTGACATACCGTCGAATTTTCACGGTTTAAGGGCCTGATATGGATATTTATGAGATCCTGTACATCCTAATGCCTCCTTTTCCAAGTTTTACCTGCAATTTTTTTTTTTTTTTTGGTTACAGAGTCTGTTTTACTTACTATAAATCATTATCAATACCATGTCATGTTAATATCGCATTGCAAATTTTTATAACAGGTATTCTCTACATTGAATTAATATTTTAATTATTTATTATTGAATACATACACTGGACATGTAAAAACGATACGTTGTCTGTAATTCGAATTTCACAACCAGTCATTGAACCAGTATTTTCACTACACATTTTATAATTTAGACAAAAGGCAAATCACAATTTTTGATAACTCACCCTATACGTTGGACTGTAAACGAAATTCAACTAGAATCAAGGACACTGAGTACACCTAAAGCAAAAAATTTAGATTGGCAACTATATTTAATTCTGTAAACTTTAATATAAGTCACGCTCTGGTCGTCTGTTGTGCATTGATCCAGGTTTGTTCCTACTCAATCTAAAGAATTAATTTACATACTGCATGTTGTATTAATCTTTCTCCTCCTTGGACGACATAGTACGACCCTGGACTGATGCTCCATATAGTTACATATGTATGTATATAAAAACTATAGTAATACATTTATAATGGCAATATTTACACACATCAATTTGGAGGCATTTAAATTAAGACAATACAATTATTACTTAAATTAAACTTGACCTCTTGAAATCTAATTTTATTTATATTTTTTTATTTTAAAATATGGTCTTGTTGTAGTAAATAAAAAAATCCAATAAGCAAAACAGTTTAACGATTACTAAGTTATTGCTAAGCCTTTATTTTTATAGCCCAAATATTTTGGTTAATTAATTGGTTGCATTATTTAATTTATTGCTAAATGCTCAATTTAAACCAATTATGCATACTAAATACAAAAAACTGTTTCTCGTATTCCAGTAATATAGAGCAAATTGAGGGAAATTGTGTTTCTGGTTTCTAGAAATATTCCGGAATGATGTTTATGTGATAAGCTGATACTGTATATGATCCTTGCTTTCCGCAACCTATTTATGTTTTTTATTTGTTATATCTTGAGGTGATAGATCCGTTGTGATTAATAATTTCTTAAATGTTTTTGGGATAAGTTACCATCATGCATAAAATATTTTATTTTGACCCATATGTGATATTAAATGACAGTGTATTTTTTTAAATTAAAATCTTCTTGGAATTACTGTTTTACTGTTAAGTTTTAAGTAGCGGTTGCATGGAAGCGAAATATTTCTTGGACCGTAATATTTAACGTTAGTGATATGATTTGTCTTTGAGGTGTATAATAAGTCATTGCTGGATTGATAACAATTTATTTTAATTTCGTTTGCAAAACGTTTAGGTTTGTCTATGTAATTTAACTTGTTTATTGATAATTCCCATTTACTTTTTCAGCTCCAGTCAGATAGACGGTGTTATGACAAATGAAGGAAACTAACTAATTTAAACTTTTTCAGGTATTTATGTAGACCAATTCACATCACATTAATAAAGCTACATTCGCTGATGAAAAGTTTGTAAAATTTTGAAGCATTTTGAAAGTAAATAGCCAGCTCATATATTTTCTCCAATTCTTAGCTGATACTTGACTAAGGACATATTTCTTTGCTTTTTTTTTCTTTGTGGCCAGAAAGAAGTGTTTCTGGTAATGCTTGATTTTTCCATATTTTTCTCTCTCTAATATTTTAAGTTTTTTATTTTAATTTTAGTCTGTAGCTGTCTTTCCATGAGCTTGTTCGATTTTTCTGGAATTCTGATAACTAATGCTACATTTTTCATGAGGGAGTCTAATTCATTTCCATAACCCTGCATCCAACTTTTTGCTTGCTTTGTCACAATACATTTGTTGTCTGCTAAGGATATTGAATTTTGCTTGTTTTGACAGAGATATGTTTCTTAGGTGAGTAATGCTCCAACCATCTTCATTGACGAGCGCTTTTTTAAAAAATGATTCCAATGTACATTATTTATTTACATTATTCTTTTTCTTCCTATAAGCACACACGGTTCAGATGTACTTATGCATCTTCGGGTTCTCCCAGTCAGGGGACTCTTAGGTCGACGGTATAGATAATTCATGATACTGCTGATATCTTCCCATTCGTCCTTTACACATGATGTTGGGCAGGAGGCTTGGTAATATTTCTTTATTTATTTGTATATCTATTCATTGCTTTAAGTAAATCAAAAAACGTAGTTTTTCCATATTTTTATTCTTATAACATTCCTTGTTATTACTGTATTATCTTCATATTTCTAGCTTTAATTTCATCTAAAATGCCTATGGATTCATGTATTTTCTTTTATAATTATACGCGCGTTCTTTTATTAAACTTAATTCTTCTTATGTTCTTATTTTTGGGTTTCTCCTTTTTTACTCTCTTACTTAATTCTTAAGTTTCTCCGATTACTGTACATATTTACCTAAATATCCATAGATTGTCCTATCTTTGTTATTTTCAACTGATATACCAAAACGTTCTTAGTCTTCGAGCATAACTATTCTTGATCTAACTTTTCACGAAATTTTAAACTGGCAACTAAGTTTATTGGTAGTTCTTAACTCTTAACTGCCTCTTATTTATAATGTTATTTCTTCCATTATAAACATACAATTTTTTTTTCCAAACCCCTTTTATCTTCTCTATAAATGCCCACATTGTTCTTGAAAAGTCTTCTGAAAATTTTATACAAATATCTGCCGTTGTTTAGTCATTTCTAATTTTAGTGCTGTTTGACTATCGACAAAACAATTTCTTTATCTTCATACTATAGGTTTTCTTATACCTATCTCTTTCGGTTTCCATTTCCATCGAAGTTGTAGTCACTTCTCTGCAAAAAACTTTCGAACTCATTGGACATTGGTTGCCTCGAATGACTCTTCTTTTCTTCTTTACTCTTTTTCATAAATACTAAAATTTCTTTAAGCCAAAAAGAAAAAAATCTCCATTCCTTCTGTAAGAATTATACAAATTGTCCTATTTTTTGTCTGCCTTTCTTCTCGTTACTTCATTTATAACCTTTTCACCCTTCTTTTTTCTTCTATACGACTCTCCTAGAAAAATGAAAAATGCTAGTCTCCTCCGAACTTCGTTTCTCCTAACTTAATCTTTAAACACATTTGTTTTAGTCTTTTTTATTGTCGGGTGTTTCCTACGTAATTTTTATACTTAGCAATGGTACTGTGTAACATTCATACTCCATTGTTTCCCTACATTTCTCCTTTAGACGTAAATCTTCTATTCTTCACCTCTTCTCTAAATTCTTAACTGATTCCTCAACTATTCGGAGATCTCTTTGATTTAATTGTACTTTTGGCTAGCTCGCTTGACATTCTCTTTGTGCATTTTGTATTTCCAAACTCGTTATTTTCACTCTCTTGATAATCTTCGGTTTTATTGCTGTTCGCTACTTTTTTTACAAGCACAAAATATTTCTTTATCTACTGATAGTAATTTGTCGTGCTTGGAATTTGACTTGACCCTCATTTCTGTTCTGCATTGCCCCTCTTTTAGATTGTCTTTAGTAACTTCCCACTTTTGTAATCCACAAATAGGTTAGCTACTTGGAGACAATATAAATAGTTCAACTATTCAGTCAAAAAAACAAATTCATAATCAAAAACAAAGAATATCAGAAATAAACAAACTACCTAGGCCCTATTCCTACGTCATTAGAAAACAGGCCACAAAATAAATTTCCAAAAGCGTAATGAGATTGCCGATATAGAGCATTATAAGACCAGAATTATTCAAGAAGTCATAAAAATTGATAAAGAAGGGGATTAAATAAAAGGAACGAATCATTAAAACTACCAACTATAAGAAAGACACCACTGATAAACCTAAAACCACAAACAACAAAAAATCAAGTCGAATTAATTCAACAACAGCAATACCCGGAAAATATAAATAAAGAGGAACGGTGCTCAGATATAAACTTCGGCCCCGTGAGAGGGTTTAAAAGGACTCTTAGCAATCACTAACATTACTTAGATATAGATAAATCCCCAAAAGAAAAAATTCTTTTGGGGATTTATAGCTATAGAACCAACAAAGCCTGAAAATATGCTAGACCGAATTACATAAACATGTACTTTAATAACCCTGAAATGTTAAATAATGCTCACACTTTTGCCAAAGAAAAATTTTGAAAATAAATGGAGACTATTTCGAACACCTTTAAAACACAACCGTCGTTGAATTTAAGGTATTTCATGCTTGTTTTTACTATATATTATTGAAAAATTCATAACTATGCAACTAGTAGAGCGCATGCATCAATTTTCTATGTATATATGCAGTTCTTCACGGTGAATCAAATTAAAAAAAAAATACTTATCCATTTGACGTTTATAACATCACACCGGACCTTCAAGATGATGAGGAAGAGAGGTAAATGTCAAAAAATGTTTAAAATATATCCCCCAGTATCCTTACCACCTTAAAAATTTGTTTAGTAAAATATAATCCCTTAGAGTAAGAATAAAAATAGAGTTCATTATTTACATATTTAGGCATTGCCAAGATTACCTCACAGTATAAGGTCGATCGTACGACGATGCCAAGCCTAGCCAGATACTCCAATGTTTATACGAATTTATATTACGGAGGATATGTTTAAACATGATGCAACAATATTATCATGCAAATAATAGTAATGTTTTTCCAATATTAGTTTCTAAGCAGTATAAAGAAATTACTTTTACTGCAAAATACAAGCTAAAATACCCAAAGCCTCAGATCAGATTACCCAACTAACAAAAGTTTTAATTAGATATGACAACCCCGATCGACTACTCCACGTATTAGACCATCCCACTTTCATTGACCCGGGATTTTTATACTAGAGTAGTACAATAGTCTACAGCAGATTTTACAGGGTCACATGACCGTAGGCGTGGCTTAAAATCCAATAACGGTTCGTGGAACTACAATAAACTTTAACATTAAAGAAACTAATTTGATAAAACATATTTTAACGGAGAAGTTAATTGAATTAAAATTATCATTAGATACCCAGCTTTTCTTAGCTTCACTACTGCATGTGTTTAATGTATTATTGTGTAATTGTTGATTTGGTTCAAATCTTCTAAGTATTTGTTGTCTTACTTCAAGAAGCAGCGTTCTAAAGCTAAGGCTATGTGAGTTTGCAAAAAATTCCAGTTTATGTTTGAAATTGTTTTTTAATCACTAGGTAAACAGGTAGGTTTCCTTTTCCAGGGGACTTGTAATCCGGTTCAGTATAAAATAACTTTTATTTCGGCGGGGTTATATGTTAATCCTCAGGAGCGAAATGATACAAGGAAGTCTCGAGATGATTTTTTCGTGATTACAATAGTTATTTCCTGTCAGTTGTTCCAATTTTTTATTTATGTGTTATGAAGTAAAGGAATTTAAATGGTGATCCTTTGAGTAATTAAAAGTAAAAATGTGTTCGTAAACATGTCCTAAACTGGTTAGAATTTAAGATTTAGTATATTGATAGTTAAAAAAAATCTTTTTTTTATTTAGCTAATAACATGAAATAACAATATGAATATTAGCTATTATATTTTTATTTAATAGCACTCGTTTGTTTTTACTTTCCTCGCAAAGAGGAGTAGAAAACTAGTAGCAAAAAAACACGTTTTTTAATTTATAATTTAATTTTTAATACATATAAATATATATATATATATATATATATATATATATATATATATATATATATATATATATATATATATATATATATATATATATATATATATATGTTGATTTTTACTCCTTCACGGATGGAAATATACAATGTGTTTTCATTCGGGGTGTACATCCGTTCACTACTGTCGTTCTGAAAAGAACAGTTTTGCTGACATTTCGCCAAAATCACATTTGGCATTTTCGAAGCTTTCTTTCTCGCGTCCGAATAGATTTTGGCGAAACGTCAGCAAAACTGTTCTTTTCAGAACGACAGTAGTGAACGGATGTACACCCGAAATGAAAACACATATATATATATATATATATATATATATATATATATATATATATATATATATATATATATATATATATATATATATATATATATATATATATATATATATATATATATATATATATATATATATATATATAGCAGAAATATATAATTTCTGCAGGTTCAAAACGGCCTAGACGAAGATTTGCTCTCGATTATGTCACAGGGTACGCTCCTACGATTATGATTTTTGGGATCGCATGTGACATAATCGAAAGCAATTCTTCTTGTAGGCCGGTTTGCACCTGCAGAAATTATATATTTCTGATATTCTACATATATCTTTTCCGGCCAAGAACTTTTGATAACGATATGTGAAAGCACCGATTTTTAGTATTTACGATTTTACTAGATATATTTTCTTAATGAACGCCACTTGTGATGTGAAAATACAAATTAAACATGACTTAATATTTTTAAAAATATAGTTATTTGTTTATCACAAGAAATGTTCTTATAAAATTAATGTTACAACAAATAATAAAAACAGATACGTTTCCTTAGTGGAAATCGAAAAAGTGTTTTTAGCATAAAAATCCCTTTTAATCTGTGTGGGACAACATGCCGAGCTTCAAAACAATCGTAAAAGCATTCCAGAAATATCCACAAAGTTTTCTGACACCCTGTATATGTTAACTTTCGCTGATTAGTGGGTGTCTATTTTAATAATGGTAAACCTACGAAAAACGCCTACATGAAAATAATTTTAATCATAGTAGCAAAATGATGTGCGGTCTTAAATACCCCCAAACACCTATTTTTAGTCAAATCGATACAACTGTTAACATCGCCATTTTGAATATTAATTACTAAAAAAAATGTATAAGTCGCACTCTTAGTATCGATTTTAAATAAAATCTACATAAATGTTAAGATTCGCTCGCAATCTAGACATTCCTACTCAGATTTTTTAAATATTTACTAAAAATGTATGATATGTATTCTCAAATACCCCTAGATGCTGACTTTCAGTCAAATCTATACAACTGTTAAAATTTTGCCGCCATGTTGGCACCACCTTCTTGAATTTTTAAATGGTGACAGAAATTCGTGATGTGCAGTCTTAAATACCCCCAAATGTCTAATTTTAATTAAATCTGCAAAAAATTTAAAATTAGTCTGCCGTGTTGGGGCCGTTATTTTTAATTTTCAAATATGGCCTAAAATTTCATAACTTTCACTTTTAAATACTCCTAGATACCGATTTTTCAGCAGAATCTGTACAAATGGCAAAATTCGTTCGCTATATTGGCGCCGCCATTTTGAATTTTGTTGCGTATTCTTAAGTAACCCGCACAAATATTAAAATCTGTCCGACATGTTGACATTGTCATGTTGTTGTCTTGACATTCTTAAATTTTCACTTTAATCTACAGAAGTAACAAAATTCAACGGCCGTATTGGCGCCGCCATTTTGAATTTCTAAATGTCGACAAAAAAAATGTTTATATTCGATAGTGTATGCATGTCAAATTTGAAAATAATCGGTAAGATTTAAACCAGACATGTCAATACAATAAGACGAGTAGTGAAGCCAATAAAAGCGTGTTAAAAATATTGTTTTTTAGTTTAAAACTCTAAAACCATAATATATAAATAACTAATTTACTTTCAAACTTACCTAACTTAATGGTTTGATTTTAGATAGTGAAGTGGGGAACGAATACTTCTTTAAAATTTGTACGTAATTAATTCAAGAAGGAAAAACAATTTCGTTTTTTTCGGATGCGATTTCGTCATTTCCGATGTGATCTCGTAATTTCTAAATCTTAGTATAATTTCACAATTTAATCTCGCAAATCTTATTAATAATATGGCATTAATAAAATCCGCACACAATTGTGAAAATACAGAAAATCAAGCCATAGAACGGTAAAAATACCTATTTGCTTCATTAAAGAATAGGTAAGAATCCTTCCTTTCGTGAAGGATAATGAAGCATGATATATGATATATATGATCATTGAATGTTTCTTGAATCATTGCAAATATATAAGTTTCAGCAAAGTTTTCTTGGGAATTTTGGCTCATTAAAATAAACTGCGAGGTAGTGGACAGTTAGATAATTTTATTTTTTTTTCCAGGACGTTTCGTTGACTTTCGTACAACTTTTTCAACTAGTTTATAAGGTGTCTAAAAGTAATATTGACCTTAAATAAATATATACGATTTACAAAAAATAAACTTACCATCAGAAACAAAGATCCTTGCATTAAATGCGATAACAAATTGTGTAACACATATGAGACATATAACATGAAGCTGACATTTTATGTATTACATTATAAACAAACACAACGTAAAAATATAATACATCAGTCACATACATAGAACGACAACGAGTATTAAAGTCGACTGCTACTATATTACAAATAAGACATGTAGGTGCTATGAGAATTCTGTTGTTTTTTTGTGCTGTAAGAGTTTAAAAGAAATTATTTTATGAACATCCAAAATACCATTGTTATTTCATTTCTCATTTGGTATCCAATTGCAAAATAAAAGTTCATTTTTTTGGGGTACTAGTTAAAAAACATAATAATGAATTATTTAATAAAATATTTGTTAGAGAACTGTATATTTTCTAATATTAAAGGTGAAAAATTTAATTAAGAATATTAATATTTTATTGAGAACAGCTATTTCCGATTTATCGTTTACGGATTGAGGATTGTTTTTTTATGTGGATCATTTCATGATATTCGCGTTTTCTTTTGTGTGGTTCTGTTAAGAGTATTTTTGATTCATCAAAGTTAAAATTATGATCAAGGTTTTCCTCATGTTTTTTAAGTGCTGTAGTATTTTATTTATCGTATCGATGCCCATTTAACCTATTGTGAAGATGTTGGCTAGTTTGACCAATATACACAGAAGGACAATCTTTACATGGTATCTGATATACAATTTTACTTTTTAGTTCGCTGTAATTATTATTTAGGAGGTTAAGCCCTTTGTGACACACAGTAACCTCATGTTTTTTAAAAAGCTTCTGGAAATTTTCTGACAGGTTGGGTATATATGGTAGGGACAAATAGTGTTTATGATTTTTCTTATTGTTTTTTCGGTTTTCTTTATCTGTGATATTGGAGTTGTGCTGTTCAATGCGTTGTCTAAAAATAGAATTTATTAGTTTTTGTGGATATGAGTTTAATTTAAGCACATTTTTTGCCTTTTTTATTGAGGTATTTCTAAACTCAGGGTTGCTCAATTTAATTGCTCTATCGGCTAAACTAATTACTACAGATTTTTTTTGTGATATATAGTGGTATGATTTATAGTTTAGATAGCTACCGGACCACGTAGGTGTTGTATACCATTCTGTCAGAATTTTAGTATTTTTGTGGTGTAGCGTCATATCAAGAAAGTTTATTTTGTTCAGTTTTTCGATTTCTATAGTAAATTGGAGTTTTTTATGATAACTATTAAAAATATTTAAGGTATAGTTGATTTTATCAGTGGGAATTGCGCAAATACAGTCATCGACATATCTATAGAAAAATGGTAACGAAAAATTTAATTAAGAAATAATTTGGGTCTCAAGGTCTTCTAGAACTAATTGGGCAATTATACTGTATTCAGTCCCCTTTCAATATATATATATATATATATATATATATATATATATATATATATATATATATATATATATATATATATATATATATATATATATATATATATATATATATATATATATATATATATATATATATATATATATATATATATATATATATATATATATATATATATATATATATATATATATATATATATATATATATATATATATATATATATATATATATATATATATATATATATATATATATATATATATATATATATATATATATATATATATATATATATATATATATATATATATATATATATATATATATATATATATATATATATATATATATATATATATATATATATATATATATATATATATATATATATATATATATATATATATATATATATATATATATATATATATATATATATATATATATATATATATATATATATATATATATATATATATATATATATATATATATATATATATATATATATATATATATATATATATATATATATATATATATATATATATATATATATATATATATATATATATGGTGGTTGCATTTTGGTGATGCATGTATTTGGATCTCGGAAACTATAAGAGATACAAAAATGATTAAATGGGCAAAGTTTTCCAGGATTTTATCGTTAATTTAAAAACGCCAGCGGCGTGCTTTTAAGTTTTTTAGTTTTCGAGATATTTTGAAAAAACTAAAAAGTGGCATTTTCTGTAAAGCCCTGTATTTTCTTTATTTGCATTTTTTTTTCAAAATCTATGAACACTTTTTCATAGCCATTTTTTGTGTAGAAACGGTTATTGCATTAGATTTTAATTACGACGTTTCGGTTATCCTTCACCATCACCAACTTTATTTTTTCTTATGGACGCTATATTGGATTTTTGTCTCTTTAAAATAAGCACGAAAAATTCTATTGATTGATGTACAACAAGTTTACATTTCTCAAAGAAAAATCATCAAATTGTCCAATAATCGATTTTATTCTAGCAGGCTTTGGATCCAACCTAATCAAAGGTATTTTTCAAAACTTGTGGTTAATTTAAGAACGTGTGGAAGTTTCGAACAGTCAAGGCCTAAAAAGTATAACAAAGAAAATGACAATCGTGACATTAAGTTATAAATTACTTTACCTTAAATCCAACTTCATCGACAAGAATAAGCAGTACAGAGCTAGACATTCTTAGGAAAACACTTAGAGGGATTTTAAAGAAAAATAAGTACTACCCATACAAGCCGACCATTGTTCAAGGGCTCATTGAAGGAGCTAAGGAGACTTACCTTTTGTAACTGGTACATTGACAAATGCCAGGAAAATGTAAATTTTAGCAGTTCCATTATATGGACTGACGAAACATATTTTAGTAACTGTGAAATCTTTAACAAACACAATCGTCACCATTGGGCAACAGAGATTCCTAGATTGTTGGCACAACGTAGGTTGCAAACTCGATTTGGCGTGGCATTTACGGTAAAATAGTTTTTCATATTAGCTGGCTTAACTGCTTTATACATAATATTGTATTTTCAGGTAATCGACTTATAGGTTTTTTTTTTTACCAGCATACTTTAACTGGTGAAAGAAATTTAGATATGCTAGAAAACCAAATTTCTTCCAGCAATTAGAGATGCAGCACAATACGAATTTCATAATATTTGGTTTCAGCAGGATGGCTGCCCAGCCCACAATTCCAGGGCTGAGATTTATTAAGAAGAAGAAGAGATTTATTAAGATAGTAACAGCGGAGATCATTAAATCAAAAGTGAAATGATACTAACTATATTAGTATTATCTTTGTTATTTTTACTATTAATATATTGATTAAACAACATCCTTTGACCCCTATATTCAGATACCCTTACACCACGACTTGGGCGCTTCAACCGACGTTTAAACGATTAACTGAAAATTATATATATATATATATATATATATATATACACACACACACACACACATATATATAATTTCTAAATTAAAGCGATATTGATCAAGTGTTAAACGGAAAAATGTCTACATAAGTAAGTAGAGGAAATTGAGTTCCTATACGAGGTCTGTTTCCAAATGTGGTCCTACATCATGGCCTTCTAGGTCGCCAGATATTACACCCTTGGATTTCTTTTCGTAGGGGCACGTTAAAAATGAAGTTTTTAAATTTGAACCTCCCGAGACATTGGTCGTACTCGAAGAGAGAGCTCAGGAAGTGTTTGCTAATATTAACAGAAACACACTTAAGCGAGAGACAGATAGTGTTTAAAAAAATATCGTGCTTGCGTTGCTAAAAATGGACAGCATTTTGTTTAATATACCAAATATTGTATTCTTTTGTGTACATGTGTATGTTTCTAGTTAAAGCTTATTATTATTCTTCTTGTTTCTTGTAATTGCTACATTAAATATTTATTAAACATTACAAAAAATATTGTTACCGTGACGATCCAAAGCCTACCAGAATAAAACCGATGTATGAATATTTTGATGGTTTTTCTTTAAGAAATGTAAACTTGTTATACGTCAATTAACAGGATTTTTCTTGCTTATTTTAAAGAGACAAAAATCCAATATGGCGTCCATAAGAAAAAATAAAGTTGATGATGGTGAAGGATAATCGAAACGTCGTAATTAAAATATAATGCAATAACCGTTTTCTACACAAAAAATTGCTATAATAAAGTGTTCATAGATTTTGAAACAAAATACAAATAAAGAAGTTACAGAGCTTGCAAAATGCCACTTTTTAGTTTTTTAAAAATATCTCGCAAACGAAAAAAGATAAAAGCACGCTGCTGACGTTTTTAAATTACCAATAAAATTCTGTAATACTTTGCTCATTTAATCATTTTTGTATCTCTTATAGTTTCAGTCTAGCTTGAATTCATTTTGTTAAATATTACTCTTTGCAAGTTCAAATGTATATATTTTAATTTGTATTATTTTTGAGTAATAAAATAATTTTTTAAAAAGTAATTTGGCAAGAAAGTGATTTAACAAACTGGCGCACTCTAACTGTCGACGGAGGATCCCAATCCATTGTTCAGAAGAACCTGTGAAAAACAAGAAAAACAGAGAAAATCACGACCCGACGTCACCAACTCGCAGTCAATCTACGGATTAGGAACACCTAGTGAAGCCTCTGGTAGAATTTGCTGCAGAGAACACGACGAAGTCTGATGTTTCTACTAGTAACGTAAGACTGAATCATCTCGTTTATTAATTTTCATTTTTTTCAATTTTCCAAAAATATTGAAATTTTTACTCAAATTTAAGGAAACTGTTCGATTTTTCAATTTTGATAATTAGTTAACGAAAAACTGAATTCAAAAACAAATTTCAAAAATCCAAAAGAATATTTTAATTTCAAATTTTGATTATACAGTTAATCAAATTTCAAGAAAAAAAAAATTAAATTTTGTAGGTTTTAGTATTGCTTTAATTTACGTTGATTTGTGTACTACTTTACGTACTGCCAATCAACCTAAATTCTTAATTTTAAGTTCGTATCCTTTTTATATAATATTGTGTGCCTATATTATTTCATTTTGATATTGTGATATATTGAGCAACCATGACTGATAACGGAATACAAAATGTCCCTGAGACACCCGAAATTGAACCGTATAAATTATCCGAAATATTTTCGATAATTCCTGAATACGATGGTGATCAAATTTTTCTCCAAACATTTCTCAATGCTTGTGATTGTGCTTATAATATGTCTACACGCGATCAAAAAGATTTATTAGTAATCCTCATAAAAAATAAATTACGTGCAAGAGCAGCGCAGCTAATAAGCTCTCGCAATCCTATTTCTTACTTAGAAATAAAACAACTTTTAAATTCTCACTTCGGAGATACGCGAGACTTGTCTTCTTTAATACAAGACTTACAACGTATCAAACAATTACCTAATGAAAGTCCTTTAACCTTCCTCAACCGACTTCAAGTGCTAAATGCAAAAATGTACGCTAATATACAATAGTCTAATCTCACCCCACAACAGAAACAAGCTCAAATAACCCTGATCGAATCCATGTCCCTGAGCACCCTCTTAACTGGTCTCGAACCCCGTATTGGACATATAATCCATGCCAGTAACCCAAGAGATCTTCTTAAGGCCCAAATACGTATTCGACGTGAACTTCAATTGTCCTATTTCGAATTTCAAAAAGTTTCAAAACCGAATCCACCAAAGCCATTCAATCAACTTTTGAAAAAACCAAACTTTCAAACACAATAATGTTTTAAATGTGGACGTATTGGTCATTCAGCAAATCAATGCCATGCCAATAACGGACAACCACGTCCCAATTTTTCCCAAAACTCAAATTTTCAGCGACCCCAGTTTGCCCCGCAAACAAATTCTTTTCAGTCGCACAGACCAAACATGCAACAACAAAGAAGCCCAAATACGCAAACCCCAAATATTACAAATAACCAATCAAATCAAAATAATTTCCAACGTCAACCGAATTTTAATTATTCTCGATCCTCAGTAATTCAGAAAAACCCTAATTTCAAAGCTCACTTAGTTAGCACCGATAACAGTCAAGAAAAATATTTTAACGACTATCAACAAGATTATAAAGATCCCTCAATCTTTTCTTATGAAGACCCCTCTACTTTATTCGAAAACGAATACGACAATTCTTATAAGAATCCAGATCCCAATTTAAACTTTAACGAACCAATGGTAGTCTTCGACCAAAATTTTCCAATCGAAGAAAATCGAAATTTTCTTTTATCCCCAAATTAAAACCATCAACCCAATCAAGCCCCTATAGAAACAAATCAAATACAAGCCCAAATCGAAACTCTCACACTAGACGATATGAATCCCTCACTCAATTTCCCCGAACAACTATTTCTTTAAATCCCTTCCTTGCTATAAATCCCAAAAATCTTTACTATATTAAAGACGCAACAAATACTTTCAATCTACTCATAGATTCTGGTGCAGGTATTTTAATTTTCAAAGAAAATACAGTAAAGAACTTTCCAAATCGTTTCCCCGAAAATGCAACAATTCAAGGCATTACAGAACAAAAACTTTTAATAACTGAATCAACTTTGATAAATTTTAACAACGGCGACCCTCACAAAGTCTATATTTACAACTTAGACATTGATTTTGACGGAATTCTAGGTCTTGACTTCCTAGAACACTACGAATGTACAATCGATTTAAAGAATAAACAACTTATTACCAATTTTAAAACACTACCACTGTATAAAGTTGAGGACAATTACTCCTCAACAGAACTCGAAACATACGAGGCAAATAAAAATAAAATAACTACAAGGTAGAACAAAACAAGTTTTTAAATTAAAATGTCATCTAATCAATACCGATGCTATTTTATCCCGAAAGGAAATAGAAAAAGTACATATTCCAAATGCCCTTGTCCATGTCAATCAAAAAGGCGAATTTTTGACAACAATTGTCAATGCGAATGCAATCCCAAAAACAATTGATTTTTCAAATATCGAAATAGAACCATTTTCGATACACACACTTCTTAATTTCAATCTTCCCGAATCTCCCGAATTTCAAACTTCAAATAGAATCCCGACTATTAGATCCCAGCTTAGACTTGACCATTTAAACCAAGAAGAAAAAGAATTAATCACAAATCTTTGTGTCAATTTCGAAGACGTTTTCTATCTAGAAGGTGACAACCTTTCCTTCACAAGTGAAATCAAACATAAGATAGACACGAATAATACAAAGCCCATTTTTACTAAATCTTATAGATACCCCTAAATACATAAACAAGAGGTTAAAAAGTAAACAACATGTTATAACAAGGTATAATTAGACCATCAATTTCTCCCTGGTCATCTCCCGTTTGGGTTATACCGAAAAAAATCGACTCTAGTAATAAACAAAAATGGAGAATCGTAATAGATTATAGAAAGTTGAACGAATCCACTGTTAATGATAAATATCCACTTCCTAATATCTCAGATTTACTTGACCAACTTGGACAGTGTCAATATTTCACTACTCTTGATCTCCCTTCTGGTTTCCATCAGATAGAGATAGACCCTAAAGATATTTCAAAAACAGCGTTCTCAGTAGAAAATGGTCATTATGAATTTATACGAATGCCCTTCGGACTAAAGAATGCCCCATCTACATTCCAACGTGTAATGGACAATATTCTTTTAGGAATCTTAAATGAACGATGTCTTGTCTATATGGACGACATTATAGTTTATTCCGCTACAATTGACGAACATATCCATCGATTACGTGAAGTTTTCAAATGACTAAGAAAAGCTAATCTTAAAATACAACCAGACAAATGCGAATTTTTACGCAAAGAAGTAGCATATCTTGGACACGTAATAACTAAAGACGGTGTTAAAACAAATCCAGCAAAAATTGAATGTATTCAAAATTTTCCCCAACCCAAAAATCCTAAGGATAAAAAATCTTTCCTTGGCTTAGCAGGCTATTATCGACGATTCATTCCTAATTTTGCGAAAATTTCTAAACCACTTACTCGTTTACTCAAAAAAGAAATAAAATTTGACTTTGATTCTGATTGCAAAGAATCTTTTAACGAACTAAAAAAATTGCTAATTTCCGATCCAATTCTTATATACCCAAATTTTGACGAACCATTTCTTTTGACCACAGATGCTAATGCTTTTGCAATAGGCGCTGTGTTATCACAAGAGTAGTTATAATAGGGGAGCGCCTCCTCCTCCTCCTCTTCCTCTCTCTCATGTCCCTCATTCTTAACTTCCTCCCCTTTTATTCTCATTCGCATCATATTTTTAATTTTTTCTCTTTGTTCTCCCACATTTGATTTTGCATTCTTAAGTCTTATAAATAGGTGCATCATGATAATTTTAGTATGCCGAGGCACATTTACTAAGCTGTGCTCGAGTTGCGTAAAAAGTTATTTTTGAATTTTTCCACCAATTTTGTATAAAACAAAAAGAAAAAATGTGTCAAGTAATAAGTGAATTATGTGTAATCGCGAAAAATTAACTACAACTATCAGACAGTTAAAAGTTAAATATCTCAATTTCTTTGAAGTGATTTCGAAAGATGAATACACCAAGCTGTTTTATCCACTGAAACGAGATTATTTGGAAGCAATTGACTGTTGTGATGATTATTTAAAAGGAATTATAAGCCTTACTACGTTTTTCAATACATTTGGGAAATCATACTTTGTAGGAGAATTAAGCCACCTAATAGAATTTATAGGAGAAGATTGCTAATTTATACCTGCTATTATTGCAACCCAAAAGAGGTTTCAATTATACGAAGATAAAAAACAGGTATTATCAAGGAAAGTTAATCCTATTCGCAAGAGACGTCCCCCTACATATTTAAAATATTATGTTAAATAAATGAAATGGCTGAGTTGCTGATTGCAGTTAAATTATTAGAGGAGAAATTTAGTAATCTTTCAAAAACCTATTTCTCATATTGTATGGCAAGTGGTCCGGAGTGGATAGACTTTTATTGTAATCAATCTGCGGAATTCGTAAAGGCTGCCCTCTGTTGCAACAAATACATTGAAACATTAAATTTTTTTCAACTTATTCAAGATCTAAAAGATATTGGCTTTGGTTACTATTTAAAAGACTTGAAGCAATTTATTGACGAGGATACTATTCTTCAAGAAATTGAAAAGGAAGAATAAATTTAATAATATTTACAATGGAGCAAATGGTTACTGAAATGTATGAAGAGTTTATTATATCTGCTGCATACTTCCAATATTTATCAATTGTAGGCGAAGAAGACGCAGAAGCACAAGATTTGTCAGCATATGTTAATAATATAGATCGAATGGAACAATGTAAATTAGCCGCTAAATTTTGTAATGATTATTTAAAATATAAAAATGAGTATGAACTTTTAAATGAATTTAGAAAATTAGATTTAAGGTATCATATTAATTGTATTCAATCATGGTTGGTTAATGCAAAACAAAAAAGTAATTAAGTTTTTTTATATTTTTATTCATTCGTAAAACAATTGTCATATAAAAATAACACATTTGTCAAAGCACACATACAAGGTGATTTTGAATGATAGAAGCATTTTGGTTCCATTAGCTTTAGCGCTGGTTGTTCATCTATTTCAATCACAGGCTTTTTAGAATATTTCTGTATAAAATCCTTTTTTTCGCTTCCTTTTACAAAAACAAAATCTGCTTTCTTCGTAAGTGTTTCAATTATTTTTGGGAAATGATGTAATGGAGTAAATCCATTATTCCAATGTATACAATGATAATTTTTCGTTAACCATACCGCCTGCTTGTGACAATCAGGTGAAAGAAACTCCATTGGAAAAGGCTTTTTAAAAATGTAATGAGTCATTTCATAACCATCAAAAGCTGCAAGCTCTTTCGGTATAAATTTATTTTTTTCATCCTTGAATCCTTGAATATCTATAACCAATCTCCTATTTTCAAAGCAGCAAATTTTTTAATGAGACTTTTTTTACTTGAATAATTTGCAATTTCTTGTTTCAGTTTATTAATTTTAAAAATAAATTTTTCAATTTGTAGTTGTAGTTTTGATGTCATGACTAAAACTAAAAGCTTTTGAAAATTTCTTTAAATTAAATCGAAATATGAAAATAGTGGGGATAAAGTTTATAATTGTTTCACAATTTTAGTAAGAGGGTTGTAGCTAAATAATTTGTCATGTAAAATAAGACAATAAGCAGAAGTATCTTTTTTAATTGCATTGTGTGTCTCAAATTCAATTCTCATTACTACGGATCCCGTTTGAATTGTTTCTTTTTGATGGGAGCAATCAATATGTGTAATAGGACTAATGTTTTTGAATTGTTCAGGATTAAAAATGGGTTCATTTGGAACACCATAGTAAGACTGTCTAAAGTTGGCAAACATTTCGTATAAAGCAGAAAATTTGTTTTCTTCGAAATTTAAGTACAAATCGTGATAAGGATATCTTTCAGAATTTAAATATACTCTAATATTTGACAAGGTAATATTGTCAAATTTACTCATATCTTTAACAATTTTCCCTTTTCTGTTTTCTTGAAAGCCAATCACAACATGACGAGGAGCTTCTAGTTTACTAGTTGTTTTTACCGGCCATGTGTGACGGGTTGTTTCGGTTAGAGAAGAATATTCAACAAGTTCCCAACTCCTGAATCCTATCAATATATCTTTATTTGATTCTAATATTTTTGATAGAGCAAGTTGTTGTGGCATATCAACTAGAATGTGAGGAACTTTCCAATAAATTTTATCGAAAGTAACCAATGGAGTGTCAGGAGCAGTAACAAGGTGTGCCGGATCTTCTTTGAAAATAACACCATCTAAATCATCAGTTGATCTAATAAGAACCAATTCTTGTTTCATATTCATAATAATTTTTCTGTAATCTTCAAAAAATCCTAAAAGCATTTTTAGTGGTATGGATACGGAGAATTTTCCATCATTATCAACTAAAATTGTATCACCTTCTTTCCGATGTGGAAACCAACCTGCATTTTCCAGTTTTAAACTTTCGTTGGTATTGTGAGAAAGGTAGCTTTTTAAGGTTGATGCTAATCCAACATTTCTTATTGAATCTATAGTAATTCCGTTTAGTTCATAGCGGATTTCTCTGAACAAAAAGGCTATACCATTGTTAATAAATAGCAATTCTTTCTTATATTTACCTTCTGTATTAGTTAATTTTCCTTCGATATAAAGTAAACTATCTGATGGTAGAGTGTAAGCATCGAGTTCTTGAATTGGGATCCGTATTTCATCATTGTAATCGAATTTTGAAGAAATATATGGTTGATATGTGTGAAGCTCAGAACTGACGATGGAATTGTCTACATAAAGCTTTTCGTTTACGTTTAATATGTTCATTATTTTAAAACAGTGAAACCCAAGGATGTGAGAAATTTACGATTATCTCGTCTTAACTTGTTGGTGTTGGATTTGATACTGAACTGTTGTTTAGGCATTTTCTTTTTATAAGTTTTTACTTTGTTGATAGTGGTAGGGGCAAGTCTCATCCCAAGGGCTCTATTATATCTAACAACCATTTTATATTTCACTTGTCTGTAAATGTAACCTTACTGTTATAGTTTCTCCTCTAAAACTGATAAGTTCTCCGTCTTGATCAACTATTTTAACTGTTATATTGTTAATTGCTTTGACGCTAACTGGAAAATACAAAATGGGCAAAGGAGATTCAACTATTTTATACCCTGGAGCTACAGTTGGATAAAACTGGTGAATAATATGAACGGGTTTACCATTATTGTAAGAACCGACACAAATATTACAGTGAATACAAATAGCATTCACCTTAGTTATTTTTGCAACATTATCTGATTCTTCCTCTTTCATAGCTTCTAGTATCCTGCTATTAAAACCCAACATTTTTCCTATCGAATCTTCCTTGGTAAAATCAATTATTCTACTACACATTAAAAAAGTTTTTAGAGTATTAACATTTGCTTTTAAAAGAAAAAAAATTATTTCATTCGTAAATAAATCTTCTATAATTTCTCTTATGTATGTTTATATATCTGTAATGTCATAAGTTCCGTCGGGAATAACAATTACTTTATTATCTATATAAAATTTATTATATCCTTCTTTTATATTGGGGATAGTCATAAACGTTTTAAAATCAGCTAAACCCAGGTAATATTGTTTTTCATCCTCTAAATATATGGGCGGATTAAAATCAGCAGACAAAACAGAACTGTTTCCTGATATGGCAATTGTGGTAGACATTGCAGTTTATCTATGAATGAGATATCACAATAAATAATGAGTTTATATATTTTTTTGCAAAAATTTTAGGGATAGTTGACCACAGTTATATGAATTAAATTTTTGTTTATTTTCATAAGTATAAAATACATCCACTTTGCCATTCGAATTAAAATATTTGAGAAGTTCAAAAGGTGGTTTTAAATTTCTATAACTATCAAAATATATTACATTTTTGTTATTTTTAATATAAGCAGTCCAATGAGATCCTTTATTTTGTTTTTTATCCAAATTTACAATACCACATTCTTTCAGATTAATTTTTTTTGGAAATTCATCGAGCATAAAAACACCTCTAAAGCCAGTTATTTTTAACAGCTTTACATATTTAATAATATCATTGTTCGTAAGTGCTCTTTTTGGAAAACTTATTTTGAGTTTTTTTTTTGTCTGATTGCTTTCATTTTGACGGATCCTCCTTTATAAGGTCTAATAAATAGTCCCTTTCCTTTATATGGTCTAATAT
Source organism: Kuschelorhynchus macadamiae (assembly GCA_030620095.1). Classification (NCBI taxonomy): domain Eukaryota; kingdom Metazoa; phylum Arthropoda; class Insecta; order Coleoptera; family Curculionidae; genus Kuschelorhynchus; species Kuschelorhynchus macadamiae. The sequence goes on from JAUTXW010001402.1 coordinate 298,240, forward strand.
ATAATCCTTTGCCTTCTTTAGAAGCATTTTCCATTGCAATATTATGTCTATGTATTTCTTCTAGTTGCTGTTTAGCTGCTTTAGCATGATTTACTGCCTTAGCAATTCCTGCCGCGCCTCCACCTAGTGCACTCAGGGCGCCAAGAATGGGAAACAAAAGAGGTAGAAATCCTCCAACTTTTTTGGGTGTTCGAATGATACGTTTTTTTCTCAATTTAAGTTTACCCCCTTTTGTATTTTTTAATCCCAAACCGAACTTTCTTTTACCCTTCATTATTCCTGCAACTCTTAAAGCTGCAATTTTTTCACCAATAGAAGAATCTTTAGCTTTTACCCTATCCCAGGCTTTTTTTTCTAATATTTGGTCAGATATGTTTCTTTTTGATAAATCTTCAGTCTGAGAGTAAGATATATCATGTTCTTTGCAAGCGGAATCCAATGGATTTATACCAACGTCACCTCTAGTTAATCTTTTTTCCAAGTTGGTGCCGGGACCACAATAATTGTATCCTGGTATATGAACTTCGAAAGGTAGTTTACTAATTAATTTATTTACTAAACCAGAGCCTTTTCTATTACGTGTTTTAATAGTTTTTTTCAACTTATGACGACCCACAGTCATTGAAGTTCTTTTTATACTAAAAGCACATTGACATTTTTCTGGTATAAATACTTTTACAGCTAAAAATATTTACTAGTGTGATTAAGAATGAGGATTGAAAAACAAAAATTCTCATTACCAGTAAATAATCATGACGAAAAAATTTTAAGTAAACAGTTGAGAAAGCATGGTGTCTTATTTTGCGGTGGTTCAAAAAGAGGGCTTATAGTAGGTTGCAGTGGTAGCGGTAAAACCAACGTTATGCTTACACTGCTCGAGCATCCTAATGGAATTAGGTTTAAAAATGTCTATGTTTATTCAAAATCATTAGATCAACCAAAATATGAATATTTAAGAAAGTTGTTAAAGCCTATGAAAGAAATTGGATACTTGGAATATGATAGCGATGAGAACATTATTTCACCTCATGAGATAAAGCCAAATTCCGTTATCATTTTTGATGATATTCCTTGTCATAATCAATCTATTATTAGGGACTATTTCACGCATGGAAGGCATAGAAACACCGATTGTTTTTTTATTTTTCAAGGATATTCCTCAATCCTTAAACGCCTAATTCGAGAAAATGCAAACTTATTAATTTTATTTAAACAGGACTGTTTGAGTTTAAAACATATATATAATGACCACTGTATATTGGATATGACATTTGATCAGTTTAAAAATATTTGTGCTAACTGTTGGATGGATCCATATGGCTTTCTTGTAATTGACAAAGATTGTGAAGTAAATCACGGCAGATATAGGAGTAAATTCGATTCCTTTATATATTTATAAAAGTAAAAAATTTGCAGTTTTATTTCATTTAAAACTTGTACAGCATGGATAAACGTTTAGCTCGAGAATTAATAAGATCGAGACAAGCCGTGAAGCAGAAATATCAAAGCTTGAAATTAGCTACTTCTACTGCTCAGTCCGAATTAGAACAAACTTATAGACCAATAACACAACCACTTAAACAGCTAATTTCAAGTATTGGTAAATCCGAACCATTCGATTTAAAAGAAGAAAGAGTTTCAAAGTATGAAGATTTCAAAACACCTACAAAGCTTTATAAAACATCAACTCCGACGAAAAATATTCAGAAAACAGGAAAAACTCCGTTACTCCCTACAGAACTACCAACATTTTTAAATGACAGTAGTATCACTTCTTCCTCTTCTGTAGTACAACCATTGTCATCAACTGTTATAGCAGAAACTTCAGATCCTTCTAGTGACACCAACAACAAGTTTAAACTTGTCAGACATATTGGAACAAACTAGAAAAACAATTCAAACCTATGTTGGTACACCATCATATAAAGATTACTTAGCAGATTTTCATGAATTACCCAGATCATATATTGATGAGGGTGTGAAAGATACACAACATAAATTTGACCATTATTATGGAATAGTTCATGACCTCGAAACGGATAAGTTTTCTTTTGGTTTAACACAGATACCTGTAGAAATTATTGGAAAAGACATTAAAAGTGGGAGGAATAACGTACACAGGCACGCCAGGTTTATACGAATTGCTTTTCAAAAAAGAACCGAAAAGTTATATGAAGGAAGATTTAGATAATTACATGAACATTCTAGCTAAAACAAATGTATATCGTAGGAATTTTGATTCAAATGAACAAGTACATCACGCAAATATGTTACAATAATAGGACCATATTTACAAAGAAAGGGGATTACAAAGACAAAAACCTTGCCAAGATTAGTTACAGCATTTAACAAACCAAAACCTCCGTTTAGAACAACTAGAGCCAAATCTACAGGAAAGGGATTAATTTTGAAAACAAACAGATCAAATACAGACTATGTATACTGGAATAATGTAAACGAAATTGTTGATAGGCTCCGTTTATTAATTTCATCAAGTGATGCGGGAAATAATTATCATAGTAACGAGATTATCTCTATTATTGAAGAATTAAGAGAAGATAAAGTAATACTATAAATAACAGCTATCAAATATAATCATATTTATTGTTTAATGAAAGCTCAACATGACAGTTGATAAATTTGGACGCCATATTTCAAAACAAAATCAAGAGAGAATAAGTGACATTAATAATTTAAAAAGGAGATTAGGTGAAAATGAAACAAATAATGAAATCTTTGCTAAAAAGCTTAAGGTTTTTGATGAAAATTTTTTAAAGTATGAAAACCAGATTAAAGGATGTTATACCTCAATTGAAAACGTTAATAAACAGTTGCTAACGCTAAATCAAATAAGTAAAGATTTGCAATTTTTAAATGAAGACAAAAAATTAAGTGATGATATCAACAAAATTAATAAAATAATGGAAACAAATATAAGAGAAGTAATAATTGAAAAACACAAGGAAAAAATTAAACAATTAAGAACTTTTATAAAAAGGTTAGATGATGAAAAAAAAAAGAAATCAAAATAGCATTCTTAACAGTAGAACAATTGACCAACTCACTTTGGAAGAAAATCAACAATATATTTCCTTGGAAAATATAATGTCCAGTGTAATTAAGAAATTAGAACAAGAATTAAATAAAACAGAAGAGGAATTCAAAAATAGTGATAGTAGATCAACTACTTTCTTAACTGGAGAGATAAAAAAATCCTTTAATGCGTTAGAAAAGGAGATTACTAAAATTAGTAAAGTTTTAAATAAAAAAAGTTATACAATACAAATTGATAAATTGAATGAATGGAAAAAAACATATAAAAGTTATATTTCGAATTATTACAAAACATAGAAAGTGAACTTCCTTAAAATTGAATAAACAAGTTTGTTGTCATGACAACCGTTAAACAACAAGTCGTTAATGAATTACATAAACCTGCTAGAAAAAACTACAAACGCAGAAGGGTGGTAGTGAAAGGGTTAAATGATCTTTTTCAAGCTGATTTGGTTGAAATGTTACCCTATGCCAAATTTAATAAGGGATTTAAATATATCTTGATTACCATAAATGTATTTTCTAAGTATGTTTGGGCCGAACCGGTAAAATCTAAATCTGGAAAAGACGTAACAGCGGCCATGAAAAAAATATTAATCAGTGCAAAAACTCCACCAAAAAACTTGCAAACGAACAGAGGGAGAGAGTTTTTCAATGTAAATTTTCAAAATTTGATGCAACAATTTCGAATTAACCATTATAGCACGTTTTCCAATTTGAAAGCGAGTATAGTAGAAAGAGTGAACACGACTTTAAAGAATAATATGTGGAAAATATTTAGCATTCAAGGAAATTACAAATGGTTTAATATATTAGCGGATATTGTAAAAGATTATAACAATACAAAACATTCTTCAATAGGAATGAAGCCAAAACAAGTAAATAAAACAAATGAAAATAGAATCTTGAAATCTGCATTTACTCATGCTAAAACGTTAGATATAAAATCTCCAAAGTTACGTTAACGTACGAATAAGCAAGCATCGAGAGGCATTTTCAAAAGGTTACACACCAAATTGGTCAAATGAGATATTCCACATTAAAGAAGTTAAGATGACAAACCCTTGGACATATTTAATTCAAGACGAAGATATTCAGGACATTCTGGGTGGTTTTTATGAGCAAGAATTACTAAAAGTAAAGCATACCGATGTGTATCTTATTGAGAAGATTTTGAGAAGGAAAGGAAACAAAGTTTATGTGAAATGGTTAGGACTTGATAAAAAATATAATACATGGATTGATAAAAAAAATATTGTTTAATTAAATTGAAATTAAATTTTAGTTAAATTTGTTTTATTTCTGTTCCTCACTTTATGCTTTAGCTGATACAAATTACAAAGTCTTAATGTGCTAATTAATTTCAAATAAAATTCACATTTAGGAAACTAAAATTTTATTAAGTAAAACATCAAATACAATTTTTATTAAAACGTGTCAAATATATTTTATTTCTATGTTCCTCAGATAATATCGAATCTAGAATAAGTTTACAATCATTTATTCTTTTTTCAAAACGGAGTCTATCTAAGTACCACATCTGAAAGTTACTCCTACGGGCTTGTCTGTAAGCAAAGCTCCACTTCACTAACACATGCACCTTATTGTTCTCTTCCAGAAAAGATATTGTTTTCTTCGTAATATTTTCTTTTTGATCTATTTTCATTGTTTTCTTCGTAATATTTTCGTTTTGTTCCATTTTGCTTCAATTTGTTTTCCATTTGTTCAGGATATAAAGCAAGTAATTCCATCATAGTTGAAACATTTTCACTGTTAGGATTTTCTGTTAAACTTATTATATTATAAACATGCGTACACAAGTCGCCACAATCAGCTGAAATATTATTTTGAAATATTTTGAAATATTTATTGAATTCTTGCCTTTTAAGTATAGATAATCTATAATCAATAATTTTCTTTAATCGCCACAAATTGTCCAAAGACTCTTGTCCTAAGTATATGAAGTGTGGGCCTTTTGTAATTTGTAGAACAGGGGTATCATTTATTTTCTGAGCCTGCAGATGAATGTTGTTTATATTCACACTGGTTTGATCAACTTGAGGAAAGTAGAAATTGTTTTGCAATAATTCCTTGATGAACACAAATGTCTTTCCAATTTTCTTCGGTTAGTGCGATTGAAAATCCAGTTTTTCCACCAATTACAATTTTTGGAGAAAAATCATTTAAACTAATGCCAACAAGAACAAATTTTGACAAAGAATTATTTAAAAAATAAATTTTTGAATTAAGAAGCGTTTCCAAAGGTTTACGAACCACGGCGTTGTTCATAATGACTAAACGAGACTGAAACATATTGTGTTATTCTTGTACTTAAATATTCTCATCCCCACTTTCTTTAAAGTTTCGATTAAAATGGATTAATGAAAAAATAGATTTCCAGTTTGAAATTTGTAATAAAGATAAATAATTAAAATGGTAATGTATAAAAATAATGCAAAGTTTAATGTAACACTAATGATGGAAAAGTATTAATTTTTGAATCCGTCATAATAATTAGTACAGTTGGGGGTTAAAATTTGTAACTGATTATTTTTAAACTCTAACCTTTCTATCCAATTTGTATCAAAAATAGATCGATTTGGATAATGATACAAAATTTTAAAAAATTTACTTGCATTTTCATTTCCAATTATTCGTTCCATCCAACTAATTGTACTATTGTTAATAAATCCAATTTTCATAAATTTACAATATTTACTTAGAGTGACGTCTGTTTTATTAGAAAAACATATTTCACACTGTGTTACGCCAGGGGGATGATGAACATAAAAAACATTTTGGAAAATAAAATAAAGAAGAATAAATTGAGATCTACTGATAGTCATTAAAACAAAATAATAATTATATTCCAAATTTATTAACATTAAGCAGATACTTTCACCACGAAAGCAAAAGCAGTTGTAAAAAAATAACAATAAAATACTTAATTTAAATATATGTAAAAGTTCATAAATAAGGATATTAATAATACTATATAAAATGTGTAGCTTGAAGACTTATTTTGAATGGTTACAATTATTCGATTCCTATTTTTCCATAAACAGTTATTTAAATCACAATTCCTAGCAAATTTCTTATGCTCCACAATAGGATCATCATAACTTAACCAATCAAAAATTTCAATACCACAATAAAAACATTTACAAATATCATTAATTGAAGCTAACACTTCTGGTCTCAATTTTCCTTTCCATTTTTTAAAAGTGGAAAGTCGTTTTTCATATGTTTTAAAATAACTGTTATCAATTTCTTTGTCAAAAGTTTCTAAGCACATTTGAAAGACTTATGAAGACTAACTTTGGTTTCAAATTCAACAAATTTAAATACCTTATAATATCTACATAAATATATCTAAATCTTCATGTTCTGCATTCCATTGATACAAAGCAATATCTTGGTGTCCCCAAGCTAATGTATTAAAACTATAGGGAATTTTGTACCGCTTATCATCTTCGGAACTCAAAGCCAATTTATTAATTAACTCTGTAAAAATTGTATGTTGTCTAGATCGAAAAACATACATTGAACAAAAGGTTTTAGAATGATTTTCAACAACATCTTTATAATGAATAAAATCCAACTGCTTTTTAATTGCACTTTTTTTAACACCTTTTGCTTTTTTTGTTAAACTGTTTTCCGTTTTAATACAATATGCTTTTGCTCCAGTACCAAAGAAAGCAGTAATGGGTTCACCAGCATATTCATCTTTGAATTTTCCTATAACTGACTTTGTAATAGGCATTTCATGAATATTATTAAATTCATAATTAGATGTGTCAAATTTGTGAATATTTTTTGTCATGTCAGAATAAATATTTGGAGTTGTGACTTCTAAAATGAACGAATCGGTATCGGTGTATAAAAGTGAAATATTTTCCTGATAAAGAGGTTTTAAAAAATTATAAAAGAAATCATACATGACAGTTTTAGATATATCTAATATTGAGAAGCCTACATATATTGGTTTATTGTAAGTAACTTGAATCTTTTGCATTTGAATAGCTACCAAGTTTTCAGAAAATATTGTTAAGTCCTTGAAATATGGTTTTGCAATTAAATTCTCAGCACCATCTTTTCTTCTATTTTTTTCCCACTCTGTAACAAGTCTTACGTCAATTCTCCTATCAACATTTTCCATAGTCTTGCCATAAATACTATTATTTGCCAACTTGTAAGTATTACGATCAAATTCATTCTTTGAATCATTTCTTAATCTTGAATTCAAGTCTATATATTTTTTCAACCAATCAGATTGAGAAAACTGTAAAACTCTATAAACTTTAGTCAACTTGAGTCCATGTTCCAAACATTGTTTTAATAATTGATAGTGAATAACATATTTTGATTTATCATTTAAATTGGGTATTAATTTTATGCATTTAGAATTTGGCGGTTTAAAGTTTTCTGGACAAAACGGAAAATCGTTATGATAGGAATGTAGACTTGTAGGATATTCTAAATCAACTTCTAAAACATATCCCTTATTAGATTTTTTAGAAATATTCATAATATTTAAATCATTGATTTCTTTATCTGTTAACCAAACAAAATCTCCCGTTGGAATGTGCTGTGACATTGCATAACCATACAAATTTGTTGCATCATAATAAATTATGTATTTAGTTGGCTTTAAAGGATCAAAATTTAAAAGAAATGGGTTATTAGCTTCAGATTTTCTACAAATGCAAGAGCTCACACCACCGCGAACGCTTTTTTTGAAAAAGTGTATCATATCTGGATCAGTTAACAATTCTAACTCTATTCCAGTATAACGCAAACAGGCCTCCCAGTATAAACCTGGAAAAGTGTAAAAATGAGCTGGATCGAGCTTATATGTGGATAAACAAGTGCTTCTAAAATTTTCAAAAATATCTGCCAAAAGTAAAGTATCAGAGAGTAAGTAAACGTCGGAGTATTGACCAAGAGATTCACATTTAAACAATTGCCAAACCTTTACAGCTCTTTGGTATTCTGCATCACTGATGTGCTCATCCGTTAAAGTATTATAAAATTGGTCTTTCTGAGGTAAAGTTGTTTCTTCTAATTTTAAATAATCATCAATATAACTGTAAGGAAATACACCTTTTTGCCGAATAAGTTTAAATCTTTCTTCATCATTGAAAATTTTTTTTATTTCCTTACATTGTTCATCTTTTAAGCTTTCAGAGAGTTTTGATAAAGAATGGTATAGAAAATAAAAAGAATCAATAAACCTTAATAATATATTTTTTTTCTTAGCCTTTTGTGTCTTTTTATCAAAATAGTTATCCATATGAATAAGCTTTTCAAATGAAATATATTTTTCCTTGTTTTGTGCGATAACTGTTAGTTGTTCTTTGTTTAAGCATAATTTTTTAAGAAATAGACGAGAATCATAATTACGCAAATTATGCAATATAACTGGAATAAAGTTAGGTATTCTGTAATTTATGTTGCAGAGTGAATGAGCTGGACCTCTATAAAGACCGGTTATATGACAAGGATCTGCAACCCTGTCATTTAAAAGAGGTTTATTACAAATATGACAAACTTTTTCATAGTTATGATAAATTTTGTCCAGTTCGTTCAAAGGGATCATTTTTTTAGGAGCCTTTAAATATTTATTGTATATGTTATACACATCTCTTTCTAAAGAATTTATAAATAATGTATCACAATTTTGACCTCTATATTTTTCAAATTTAGAATAATTATCGTCGAAGGAACATTTAATGTAATAGGCAAATGAATGTGGAATATGTTCATATTGTTTTAAGGTGTATAAAGTATTAGGATTTTTATCAACATTGTCATTATTTAAAGGCTTTAAAATGCATTCAAAATCTGCATACACCACGAAAGGAACTTTCATTTGTTTATGATAATTTACAAATTTCAAAATATTATCATATGAATAGTTTCCAAACTTATCTTTTATTAATTCTTTAGAAGGTAGGTTAATTCGTAAATGATCACAATCATAGCTATTGTGTTGTAATAAATTTTCTTCTGTAGGGAAATATTGTAAACAACCATCGCAAATATATTTTTTTCCGTGATGTTTAGAAATTTGTGCAGAAACTAGTTTTGATAAATCTTTAATATAGCCATAATGAAAAGTTTCTTCATCATCATCACTTATTAACAATAAATTGACATGTTGATTTTTTTTATTCGATGAATAATAAAGTGGACCAATTACTTCATACCCCTTTTTAGGATTTATATTTTCTAATCCATATACATTAATAGAAATGTTATTTTTTTCTTCAAAAATCTTAATGTTCTTTAGCAACATTGGAAATTCTATACCTGACATATCCAAAACAGAAGAGTAGTGTGGGTAGGATGAAGTTTCAGAATCTAATCCGCTTGGTTGGTGAAGAGCAGACACAACTGCCCAGGCGAAGCAAAAGTTGTCATCATTCCTAATGTTGATCACAGCTTGACGTCTCTTGATCTCTTGAGGAAGTTCGATAAAAGATGAGGCTCTCAGCGGATTGTGCTTGTTAACATTAATTTCCAAATGAAGTAAACTCATCAAAGCCCAGCCTGCAACGTAAAAATTAAAAAATTACTTTTTTTGTTGCTGTTGTAAAATCGAAAATAAATTCTTTACCTGAATCTTTTCTGCAAATTCGTCAGCTTTCTGGTCAATAATGGTGCAGATTTGCTCTAACAGTTCTTTTTTCTGATATCCCTGGCAAATGACTTGGAACGGCGCATTAAAAGATTTGACATCATAGCTGTCGCTGCTGGGGTTAAAATAGAAACCGAACAGTTCCATATTTGGCTTGATACATTTATGTTTCTGCAGTTCTTGATCTATTAGATGTGCAATTTTGTATTCCAAATGTTGAAAATATTCTTTCACATTTATGAAGTTTTGGTGTGAGGAAATCCTATAAGATATTATTCGTTCCCTGAATGCTGACTTGATAATTTCAACACCTTCCCCCAAGCCTATTTTAGAATTGTTCTTGTGCACACTAGATCGAAGATGTCCACCCCATAGACTTTGGTATATATTTTTCTTGCATTCTTTACAATATTTTACAATATTTGTAGAATCTATAAATTAAGAAAAAAATATTTTACAAAATATAACATGAAAAATAAAATGTTCTTACCTTTAACAAGCTTTGGTTTTTTCAACCAACTGTTGAGTTTTGTGGAATTTCCGTTAACATGTTTTTTAATATGTCGCAATAAATTATCCTTTCTAGTGAAGACTTTATTACATGTTACACACTTATGCATTTCTGAAGTTTTCTGGATAATAATAATAATAAAATTAATATTGTGCAATTCTATTTAGTTATAGTCAAATTTTGAAAAAAGCAATTGCATTTTTGAAGTTCTTTGTATAATAATAAAATTAATATTGTGCATTTTTATTTAGTTATAGTTAAATTTTGAAAAAAACAATAGAAATTAATTGACTTTATGAATCCATTTCTTCAAATGAGTCAACTCATTTGTCAAAGGCCTGTTTAACATAATTCACCGTACTTTCGTCTCCCTTTTTAATTGTGATCAAATTAGTTAAATTTTGAATAGCGAAACCCAGACACTTAAGGTTTGCTATTTGTTTTTTATTTTTTTTATTAATTTTAAATTTTTTTTTAATGATAAATGATGGTTTCGAAATTGAATTTTGTTCAACTGGTGAATTATTAGGAGAAATATCCGAAGTTAAATTTGCATCAATTTGTTTTTCTTGCTAATCAGAATTTACAATAGCATATGGTGAATTAATAGAAGATATAGCCGAACTTAAATTTTGATCAATTTGTTTTTCTTGCGAATCAGAATTTACAATATCATATGGTGAATTAATAGGACAAATAGCCAAACTTAAATTTTGATCAATTTGTTCTTCTTCCGAATCAGAATTTTCACTAAACAAAAAAGAAGAGCAAATTGGTCTCGGAGAATTAATTGGCGATTTTAATGTTAAATAATTTGGATTAGATTTTTGAAAACAAACAATATCCTCATAGCTAGAATTTTCGAATTGATTTTCGTCAATGTCATTCAGTTCTTCAAGAGTTTGTTTAGTTTTTGTTGTAATTAAGTCCGTTTTGTTGTCAATAATGTCATTAAGATCGTCAAGAGTTTGTTGTTGAGTAGCTGTAAATAAATATTTTTCGTTGTTGTGTTTGTTGGCATTATTCTGAACTTGGCTATTGTAATAATTAATAAAGTCCTGAATAGTTTGTTGTTGACTAGTTGTAAATACGTCTGTTTCATTGTTTTGTTGGTTTGCAAAATTTTGCATTTGAGTACATGTGTATAAGTCAAAGTCATTGTCAATTATTTTGCTACTCGATGCCAAAAAATTGTCCATTATGAAAAAAATCGTAATAACAAATAAAAATGCCACAAATGTACATAAAAGTGTCACCAATATATATAAGAATTAAATTTTAATATTAATATTAAACATAGTTTGTAAAGGTGAGTGTGTAGATTATTTCAACAATATTAATTTTAAATATAGGTTATAAACGTAATGGGTAGATAATGTCAAAAATATTAATTTTAAACATAAATTGTAAAGATAATAAGTAGAATACGTCAACAATATTAATTTTAAAAAATGTCAACTGTTACTATAAGCGGTTATATATTTTCAGTGCTATATGCAAAATACTTCTTTTTATTCTAACATCTGACACTGTATTTGTAAATGAAATAGCTAATCATATGTAAATGAAATAAAAAAAAAAAAGTGTCGATTATGTCAACTGCCACTAGAAGCACTCATATATTAGCATAACATTTTGTTAACGCTTGTTTCTGTATTCAATTGAGTTGTCTCTTACTTGATGCAAATTATATTAATAGTATTAGTATAATTAAAAAGTAGTAGATTAGGCTATGCCGGTCCGACAATCAAAATCGTCATTTTTACATGTAAATTCCCATAAGAAAATTTAAGCTTCGATTTGCAAAAGTGGTGCCATTTTAGGGCGTGGCACTTTTTGTGTAAACTCATAACAATTGTTTTTTTATGTCATGTGAAAATTAGTATGTATTAAAAAACTTGTTAGATCATTGTTGTCGTTTCAATATAGGAAGAGAAAAAAATGTGTGTCAATTATTATATATATATTTACATTTACTTTTTTTTACAAAATTATTTGTTACCAGAGTTTTCACAAACACAAATTATAAAAAAAATATTTTCCTTTCTTTTGAAATTACAACAAAATGATGTCTAATTACATCTTTGAAGATTTGTACCAAATAGTAATATCTAGTGCGACATACAGGACAATTGTTTACCATTATAGAACAACAATTTTCATCATTCCATCTTAAAATACATTTTATACAAAAAATGTGGGAACATGTATTTGGTCTACAAGAATCATAATATTCGATTATTTCAAAACAAATAGCACAAAACACTTTTTTCTCTTCACTTTCAGTTTTGTTCAAATTTTTTAAAACAATCCCATTATTTTCTTCTCGAACTAATGGTATATTTTCTTCTTGAACTCCTGGTATAATTTCTTCGATGCTAATTGTCTGAAGCGGAATGGATCGATTTCTTTCTCCAACTGATTCACTCATTTTATTTTGATATTATTATTAATAGATTTATTCAACAGATTTTTTTTTTTAACAGTCACTCGTACCTTAACATACTAAAATGATCTTGATGCACCTATTTATAGGGCTTAAGAATGCAAAATCAAATGTGGGAGAACAAAGAGAAAAAATTAAAAATATGATGCGAATGAGAATAAAAGGGGAGGAAGTTAAGAATGAGGGACATGAGAGAGAGGAAGAGGAGGAGGAGGAGGCGCTCCCCTATTATAACTACTCACAAGGACCTGTAGGAAAAGATTTACCAATTGGCTATGCATCTAGAACCCTATGTAAAGCCGAAACAAATTATTCAACTATTGAACGTGAACTCCTTGCAATCGTATGAGCAGTAAAACATTTTCGCCGGTATCTTTTTGGCAGAAAATTTAAACTAATCACAGACCACCGTCCTCTTACTTGGCTTTTTTCAATCAAAGACCCAGGTAGTAGACTCGCACGCTGGAGACTTAAACTCGAAGAATATGAGTATGAAATAATTTACAAACCCGGTAAGATCAATAAAAACGCAGACGCATTATCAAGAATTAAAATTAATCATTTTAATCAATGCGCAAAATTCCAATCAAAACTCTCTATTTTTGCGACAATCCAAGACGATGACGAAAAATCTAATAACCCAAATTTAAATTTCGATGATAAAAAAATAACCGAAGATTATAACACATTTGCTAATATGTACGAAACAAAATCTTTAATTGATTATTCAAAAATTGAACTTTAAACGAACAACTTCTAAATAAATCACATAAAAACATAATAACCTTTTTTCAACAAAAGAATTTAGGAGAATTACATCACGAAATATTAGAAGACATTTTTGAAGAAAATGCAGATTTTTCAATACAGAGACTAAATATTTTCTCTAGTAAAACAGTTAAAAATCGGAAATATTACATAATTCCTTTGTTACTCGATTCAGAAAATGTAGTCCAACATCTTTTCTATATTATTTATACGGGACAAAACGAATTTGACCTTTCGTCAACATATTTTCTTGAAAATAAAATAGACCTTTCTATTCTTGAAATATTTTCTTTTATCTTTGCAGACAAAGATATTAAAATATGTATTTGTCAAAATATTGTAACCATCCCAGATAAAGACCAAATACCAATTATATTGGAACAATACCCTTTAGGCAAAAGTAATTTACTTCGCGGAATTAACGAAACTTTAAGAGGCATCAAAGAAAAATATAATTGGCTCAGAATGATTAAAGATGTAGAAAATTTTATAAAAAGTTGTGAAACATGTCAAAAAATTAAAATATGCCGAAAAAATTTAAGCAACCCTTTAGTGATAACAGAAACACCGAAAACACCATTTGAATGAATAAATATCGCTATATTTGAATATCCATCTAAGAACTATGCTTTGACAATACGAGACGAACTTACTAAATTTACCCAAGCGTATCCAATTGAAGATAAAACGGCAAAAACTATCGTTAACACTATTATTTTATTTTTTCAACATTATGGTACCCCACTACGAATCCATTGTGATTATGGCCGTGAATTTAATAATACCCTAATGAAAGACCTATGTGAACCATACGACATAAAAATAACATTTTCAAGTGTAGGTCATCCCCAATCAAACAGCTCTCTAGAAAGATTTCACGCTACACTTAGCGAAATGATAAGAGCTAATCAAACCGAAAACCCACATGAACATCCGTTCAACGTACTTCCGTATGCTGTTATTTGCTACAATAACACGAAAAATAAAACCCACGGTTTTACGCTCCTTGAACTAATTTTTGGGCACACTTCTTCTAGACCCCCTGAAATCCTATATAATGAGAAAACCTTCATATCAAAATACATACGTGATTTAAACAATCGTATGCAATTTCTTTATAAATCTGCTCGTGATAAAACGAAACAACAAAAAGAAAAAGCAAAAGAACGTTTTGATCAACATATTCCCAAACATCCTCATGAATATAAAATAGGTGAAAAAGTATATATACGCGAATCCCAAATTAAAGATAAAGCTCAAAACAAATTTAATGGCCCTTTCGAAATTCTCGAAATTTATCAAAACTCAGCTCTCTTATTAAATTCTAATACTAAACAAAAATCTAAAATAAATTTTGATAGATTAAAACCATACTACGAGCAAATTTCTCTTCCAGGACCATCCTCGGACTGTCATCAGTCATCCAGTCCCAATACTCCATAAGTCGAATTAACAACACGATAAGAGTCTTCTTTCATGAAGAAGCAAAAATAAGAATCTCTAATGACAAATGGACATTACTTGTATATAAAGACTTAGAACCAATTAAGGATACAATTGTAAATAATGATAGAATTTTAGAAAACCTTATTAATAATATCAACGAAGGCATACGACGAATGAAAGCATTTAAATCTGAAGTACTAACACATATTAGTCTCCTTAGACAAATATCAGGAGCTGTAAATCAATAATATACAGAGATAATGGCAGATACTAAAAAATATATTAGAGAAAAACGTGGAATTTTTAATGGTATAGGAACATTTTGGAAAGCAATTACAGGAAACTTAGATGCCTCCTATGGCGAATATTTTAATGACTGCATAGAAAAAATAACACATGATGAATATCAAATCGAAAATCTTAAAAATCAAATTTCAGTAACTACCTCAGTAATAAAAGAATTTAATTCAACTATTCAGAAACTCAAAATTGACGAGGAAACATTCAATAATGATATTATAGAAATTCGAAAATCAATACTAGATATTTCTGACGATCTGAAATATTATTCCTCTCAAATAGAAATATTAAATATTTGCGAACTATTAATGGAAAGTTATTCATTTCTTGAAAATTCTTTGAATGATATTATAAATTCAATTGTTTTCGCCCGTTTACGGATTTTACACAGTTCAATTATTACACCTTTTGACTTAATGGAATCACTAAAGCACATATCTCAATCATTGCAAAGAAATAATTTACCTTTGTTAATTCACCCTTCAAGTGTGGCTCAATATCTCGAAATCATAGAACTAAAGGCATATCAATATGATTCAAAAGTAATTTTTGTTCTCGAAATCCCATTAGTTGATCCAGAAAAATATATTCTCTTTCATTTATATCCAATACCAATTTTGGATAATCGAACAGGTCTTCACCATATTCTTTCAATAACAAATAATTTAATTGCGCGAAACGATGATTCATTATTATATATCACAATTCGCAACTTGGAATCATGTAAATCTTTGAGCAGCCGAACACTAATATGTTCCAACATCCTGCCGTATCCAATAGACAGTGATGCTGTTTGTGAAGCCCAGTTACTACGATTATTCAATCGCCTTCGAAGAACGTGCCAAGTTTCAGTTATCTTAGCCAAAGACTATCATGTGCAAGAACTTAATCAAAACTCCTGGTTAGTTGCTGTTGCAGACCCTCTACCTGTGACTATTAAATGTGGTTCCAGAGACGTTGTTACCCAAACAATCAGTACCAACGCCATAATCAAACTTCAACCAGAGTGCAGTGCATTTATTGGCAGCACCAAAGTTCTAGCGAAGAAATTTGTAAATATTTATGATAATGTTACCTACAGCAACGTTCCAATCCAAATTCCATATGATTGCTGCAGCCATTATTCTGAGAAGATTCATATACCAGACTTGAAGCCTCTTAAGTTACACGACATTGACACAGAAAACTTAAATATCGCTCAACATAAATTAAATGAATATTCTGATCAGTTGGACAGACTAATCAATCAACCATTCGTAAAGAAACATATCGGTTGGTTTACGATCCTGACCATAACTCTGATCATCTGTCTAATTATCCTGTACATATTTTGTAAATGTTATAGAAGAAAATCTAAGAACCTCAGTATTGGAATTGTCAATGCCAATAGTGATGACTACCCACCTTCTCCACCAAGGTCCAGAACAAATTTTGTACAATGGAGAAGAATATTTCCAAAAAGGCGACCAAACATACGTGTTGGTGAACCAACAGAAGAATCTGAAGGAATAGAACTTAACCTGAACAAACATTCATCTTGAAAGTTGCTTCCACGTACCAACTTTCATCTTGATGGGGGAGTTGTTATATCTATTCTCACCAGCTATTTCATCAAACAAGTTATGCTAACCTTGGTTCCCAGACTATCAGCTATCACCCGCCAACGCAGTTATTCAGAAAGCCAAGCTTATCTCAATAACAAAGTATTATATATCAGTCAACAACGTAGATCATCCTATTCTCATAAACAGCAGGTGTTACTTGTTTACGAAAACAAGTCTATACCAAGAAAGCTTCATCAGCAGATCCCACGTCCTGACCCAAGTGTTCAAGAACGAAGTAAACAGTTCCCACTGAGTCAGCATAACGAAACATATAAATAGTTATTTTTCTTTGTATAAAAATCAGTTCAGTACAGTTCAGTCCAGCTTGAAATCATTTTGTTAAATATTACTCTTTGCAAGTACAAATGTATATATTTTAATTTGTATTATTTTTGAGTAATAAAATAATTTTTTAATAAGTAATTTGGCAAGAAAGTGATTTAACATATATATATATATATATATATATATATATATATATATATATATATATATATATATTATAGATTTCTGGGTTTAATTTTTAGAGCAAAATGCCATGAGAGAATTATTCTGAGTATTACGAGGTGTGATAAAAAACTAAATTTCATAAAGAAATTCGAAAGTACTTTTCTAGTAGCAGAAAATGTAATGCTTTGCTTTAACGCTAATTACTGAAAAAACTGAGGAGACTAAAAAAAATTGAACATGCTGTTGTTACGGAAACATAATATTGCACTGTACTAACAGTAGATAATTGAAGTGTTTATTTGGTTTCTTTTTTATGAGATTTAATATAGTTCTGTTATTTTCATCATGACAGTTAAATTAACAAAACAGGAAAAAATTGATATTCTGTTAATTGCCGAACAACATTATATGTCGTGAAGCAGCTGAAATTTTTAATAATAGACATCCAGATAAACAAATAAGCTATGTAACTATTGCAAATGTCATGACCAAGAAAACACCAAGCATAGTCTACTACCGAAGAAAATCAAATGCAAGTTTTGCAAGCGGTCGTTGAAAATCCTAAAGTCTCGGTAAGGAAAATATCAAAATCACTTTCGGGTAACGTAAAAAAGTCAACAGTCAGTACGATTTTACGAGCAAATAAATTCTATCTTTACAAACCTAGATTTATCCAGACACTTTTACCCAGAGAAGCTGTAGATGATTCTTTCTTCTCCAGCAAAATATTATTTACCGATGAGGCGACATTTACGTCAAACGGAGTCGTATGCTCGCATAATTGCCTCTGGAGGTGTGACGAAAATCCTAATTTTTTCATAGAGTGTCTCGAGCAATACTCATTTAAAACAAATGTTTGGTGCGGTATTTTGGATAACAAAATAGTAGGGCCGTATTTTTTTCGTGAAAATTTAACAAGCCAAACTTACTTGAATTTGTTAAATATTCAATTGTTTGAACTGGTTGAAGGATGCATCACTTTGGTACCAACACGACGGAGCACCATGTCATAGCACACAGATAGTTTCTACTTTTTTAGAAAGGACTTTTCCAAATCGCTGGATAGGAAGGTATTCTTCAATTCGCAGATCCCGTAGGGCTTTTTCTTTTAGGCACTGTTAAAAGAAAAGGTTTATCTTCACAGGATGTCGATCACCTGGAAACAGTCATCAGGCAGTGTGTACTAGAAATTACGCCAGCTATAGTAAAAGCGGCAATAGCAGAGTTTAGTAGAAGATCCATAATTTGTTTGGAACGGGATGGCGCTCACGTAGAAGCATAATTTGTTCATTGTTTATTCTTAGTTGATTTTTTTATACGATTTTGTAAAATAAAACTTTTTTTATACCCCGTACACTGAATTCAGATTTGAATTTCTTTATGGAATTTAGTATTTTATCAAACCTCGGAATACTAAACTTATGGGTAGTTCTCTCTTCAGGCAATTTTAAATTTTTTAAGTTTTGTGGCAACCCTGTACAATATTTTTTAAGTTTTATAATTCCATTCTATTTTCGAAGGAAACAGAACTTTTATGAAGAGTAACATTTTTCATAAAATGGAAATAAAAAAAATTCCATTTGTTAAGAACTTTTCAGGACACGAAAAATATTATAAAAAGTTTTGCATATTTAAAAAGCATTTTTTCTCCCCCTGAGTATTTCTTACTATTTATATAATTTGTATTTTCCATTCCCTCTTAATTTCCAGAATACTTGTAGAAAATATGGCTAACTTCTGCTTCAGTGAATATTAAAATAGCTCTGCTCACAAATAATTACGCAACTTAGATTTCGTGCCGAAATTAACATTTAGGTCACTGAATTGGAAAGGGGTACATATATACATTTATTAGAAAAAGTTTACTTTTCAATTGTATGCACGTATGCCAAATTTTAGTGGCCAAATGAAATGTTCTAACTTAAAAAGAAACTAGAAAATATAACGGGAATAACTTCTTACAACTAAAAATTAAATTTTAAATCACGATAACAAAAAAAAATTTGTTTCTTAGTAATTTAAAACACGCCAACTTTGCATCAAGCCTAACAAAACATTTGATTTTACTTCTTCTTGGTAAGAAACAGTATTATGAAATATTAAGGTTTTAAAAAATTAACATAGTCAATAAAATATAATATTAATGTATAAAATAATTCTTATTTTTTTAGAATTTTGAAAAATCCGGGAACGTTTTAAAAATTAAAAATTTAAATCAACATAGAAAGGAAGCTTTGTTCATTTAAGCAATCGTGGTTTTTGGGATTAGAACTGAACGAGATCTGAACACAGTGTTCGTGGAGTAAAAATCCCTGAAGATGCCTCATAACATCGAAGGCGAAACGTATGATAGTAATTTCAATTTGACACGCTCTATTCTCATGAAACATGATTTTTTAATTTAAATTAACAGTCAATATTTCCGCTACCGAATATTTCAAATCCATGTTCATTTTTAGTCAGACATATTTCCCTCGATATTTCCGGTTTCAATAATTTAAAATTCGTTTTATCTAATCGAAATTTAAACATATCTCATTTATTGAAAGTTAAATTAATAAAATAAAATTTTTACGTACCGAAAATTAAGCATTCGCTTTCTTAACACTTTGTCCTAAAATTATTTGACCTTTCGATCCGGATATTTTGCAACCTACTACGAGCATTTATTCATTTTTGGTTCAGTTGCGTCGAAAATTTATGAGTGTCGATTCTATCATTACCATTTTCAATTTGGGAAAGTGCTTTCGCGAACCTCGGCCGTAAGATCATTTGGCGATTGTAGAAACTTTATTTCTTCGGTATCCATTTGCAAAGCATCGACGAGGTTTAATGAGGTTTGTAATAGAACCGAAAGCACGAAGCTTACGGCACTAAGAATTATAGAATGTTAAAAATATATTTAATTATTATTAAAAAAAATTATTCAATATTATATGTAAATAAGTTTTTGTAGTTAAGTTACACAACGAGTACTAGTCCTAGAAACAAAATATATTTAGACATTGCGCTCCTTTTGTGCAGAATAGATACAATAGCCGCTAGAGTCTAAATTATTAACTCGAATTGGAAATAAGGCTTCAAACCCATATTATGTTGCCATTTTTGATAGTTTGACAGCTGTCAATTCTAAATGTAAAAACATGTATATTTAAAATATTACGTAGGATGCAAACTCCTAAATGGATCCGTCAAAATTAGCTTTGACAACTGCCATATATATTTATTAAAGCACAAAATATTCTATTTCTCATCAAAACCCCAGGATCGATATTTTAAACCGTTTAAAAATTAGATTAAAAACATTTTGACAGCCGTTAGAATTTATATATTTTTTCTATATCACTATCACCCTATCTAATAACGAAAGTTTAATTCGATATTCAAATAATATACAATATAATATTTATTTTATTATTTTTTAAAGATATTAATAATTTCTAAAATAAAAAATATTTTCACCTTTAAAGAGCTGTTTCAACTCCTTAGTAAGAACCTATTATACAAAAAAATTACTTTTGTATACAAGAAAAGAAAATAAATTTGTCCTTTTTTACAGTTCTTTAACAAAGGAGTTTGGCGGATGATTGTATTCCCAAGGGCTACGCTGTATAACGTAGTAAAAAGAGATAAAAGGAATTTAACATGTTTCACCATTTTGTTAACTCGCTTTATATATATATATATATATATATATATATATATATATATATATATAACTTGTTTTATATACAAAATAGATTTAAAGATATTATTGTATTAATAAATCATACTTTGTATGATAAAAATGTTTTATGTTCAAAAATTAATATAAATTTGAGATGTTTCGCCGTTTTTAAAAATATTAAGTACATATTTTTTAAAATATAGGTAAACGAAAAAAAAACCCAGTATGTACTTCTACTTATTTTTTTTTTAATTATACTGTTTGTGCGCTCTCAAAATATGATGGTGCATAAAATCTAATTCCCTCGAGTCGTTGATCCATACCATTTTTGGTGCAAATTTAAAACGAACTGGCTTGTCTGTTCTCAAGTTATCGTTACAGGCCCTAATAATTTTTTTCCACAAATATACTTTCCTTTTTCTAGGTTCTCTAAATCACCGAAAAAAAACCCAATTTATCTTTTTTAATACATTTCACAGTTATTTCATATACATTGTATTAACAATACAGTATACGGGAAAGTAAAATTATGATATGCTAAAGGTCTTAATAGAAAAATCAATATTTTTAATCGTCTAAAATTTACTGAACTAACCCACTAAGAAAATATTTTGCAGCTCTCAATTCAGAATGCCTTAAATAAATAAAACTCTATCTATAACTACTATCAATTAGTTTGTAATAGGCCTTGCAGTATATAGATGAAATCCACATTAAGTGCTATCATTCCCCATATGTAAAACATCTGAAACCCTTAATGGACACTGATCATGATTAACAGTCAGCATAAGCATTATGGCCCGCAACAGCTTCAGAAATTACAAAAAGCCGCGACTTAATATACTTAGAACATAATGTAAAAAAATAAGCTACTGTTGACTGCCCCGGTTACTGGAAAATGCCACTACTCCATACCGGATTGCATTAGATCCCTGTATATAAACATATAACACGAAACCTAAAGACAGCGACCCTTTAAATACCGAATACATACCGCATAAATAAGAATATATTTACCTCTAAGCCCTGCGAGTATCGAGGAAAGCATTTATTTTGAATCTACTTTACCAGCCTTTACTAAACAGTGAAGGAACATTACTATTACCTAAATGGGAAAAATCTTTTAGTTCTTAAAACATAAGTATACATTCCTTTAAATCTCCACACCGTTCGTTTGGTACATAAAATACTTGCTATAACTTTATTTGGACATGATTCCTGATATTTCTGTACTTTCCGGAATGTATTTGTATATCCAATTTTGCCGCCTCGCCGCTCAAAGCATACAAGATATATAGATTAACAGGCATTTGCAAATTTTGAAGGCATTTCGTGTTAAAAACATCGCAAGTCAAACTGCTTATTATGACATTTCAGGCAAAGCTACACACTTGACGGAGCCTGGCCAACTAGAAAAAGTGGTAAATTCAATGGCAAATAGAAAAATAATGCATTTTCACTCAAATCTAGTTTTTGTCCAATTTTTCGACTGTGAATTTAAAAATGTAAAACTATGTCTTGTATCAGAAAAATGGAATTTTTGATATATTTATTCGTTTTGTTCACGTTACAATTCAAAAATGTCTCAAAATTCACCCCTAACCCTGATCAAGCTGATTTTCATATCAGTCTCTAGAAGAAATAAAGAGGTTTCTTTGCCTATTTACCTACTACGAAGATCAACCTTTCATAAGGAAAAACATGAAAAGGAACTTGCAATTTTATTACTAAATGGCCCTGAAGAAACCGAAAAGTAATTTTAACGATGTGGTTCCGTATAGGGAGATTTGGGGTCCCACAAACAATTATTACAAAAAATATTGAAATTCTGCTCCCATGTCATCCTAAATCTAATCCCCGCCAGATACTGACCCAGATTATTTTTGGTGCAAATTTGAAACGAATCGGTTTGGCCGTTCTGAAGTTATCGTTGTCCAAATTTTATTTAGATATATACACACACAGACACACACACATATTTGTACAAACTTCATAGTTTTTTTTTCTAAAAATATGTTTTTCGTATTTTAGGGACAACCATCGATTAAACTAAATGAAATCAGATACTGGAATGAGAGGTAGGTACATATGTACATATTTTAACGTTTAAATTTTATTATTATCTCAAAATGTCAGCAGTATATTTATACTGCACTAGACAAATGATACTATAAGTAAAAACTTACATGAAAACATACTTTTTAATTCAGTGCCTTTTCTGAAACACTCTGCTGCTGTGCACAGGTTAAACTAGAACTTTTGGTTAAAACTCCGTCTTCTAAAGCTTCACTGGATTTACTGAGGATTTATGTCTATATTAAATTTAGTCTTTCCTCTATAATATATATGATATACAAAATTCTGTTTAGAATTCTTGCAATCAAGAAGATATTTGCGAACATCTGGACTTACATACATCGAACTTGATGTCTTGTCAAAGTATTTATTCTATCAATAAAATCTATCCATCACCGGCTATTTTGAAAAAAGGCTATTTCCGAGATTTTTAAATAGAGTTTAATCCATAATTTTAAATGAATATTTTAAATATAACTAAATC
The DNA here is from genome assembly GCA_030620095.1 of Kuschelorhynchus macadamiae. Taxonomy (NCBI): domain Eukaryota; kingdom Metazoa; phylum Arthropoda; class Insecta; order Coleoptera; family Curculionidae; genus Kuschelorhynchus; species Kuschelorhynchus macadamiae. The sequence goes on from JAUTXW010001402.1 coordinate 321,686, forward strand.
ATATAACATGCCGGAAACACGCCGGAGTCGGTATAAAAGAAATATTCAGGAAGATAAAAAATGGCAGGTACCTTAAAGAACATTGGATGCAGCTGATTTAAAGAAAGAATCTGGTAAAAGACAGGTAGCTATTTTCTTAAATATAGTTTGTTCAGAAACTGTTTTCAACTGATACTTTTGAAATTAGTACTGAAGATGTTTTGTAAGCAAGGCCTTTGTGCTACAGTAGAATGCAGAATTAAATTGAATCGTTTGATTTACTTCTGAATGATGAAGTGAAGATTTTGTTATCAAATGAAATGATCAGTCATAAAATTGTACTTAATTCAAGAGATCAAAAAACAAAAAATGAAATAGAAATAATAGATAAAGGGTAAATTTTAGTTTGTATTAGTAATAATTTAATAATGATTAATATTGTTGTTCTATAGAAAATAATAGACAATTTGGGAACATTATATTAAAAGTAAGAAATGTAAATATCTCTTTCCAAATAGATACAAGGTTTGATGTAAATAATATACCTTTACTGTATTCAGGGCAGATAGAACTAATTAACAAAAAACAAAATGTCGTAAAAATAATCAAAATCTGAGAGCTTATGGTGGTTATAAAATTGAAATAATATGGAGCTTAGATTTTCTATACTTTATAATAATAAAAATTTTGATTTTAGATTTATACAACAGATACGAGAAGTTACCCTTTCCTAGAGTTGGGATTCAGTGAAAAGTTTAATTTAATACGCTAAGTGTGCATAGTATTAAAAATACATTTATAAAAGGTAAACTTAGTTGAATCGATTACTGGCTGAT